>OY728134.1:740769886-741190723 GCA_963277665.1 Viscum album | reverse complement strand
TGAACAATATGACTCCAAGAATCATAAACTGACACATTCAACAATGGCATAATATCTCCACCAATATCTTACTTTATATCATCTCCATTTCCCCATTTTGAAGGATCACTAGTGGAAATTCCACCTATACCAACTCTTCTATCCCAATGTTTTGAAAAAAACCATTGGGAAAAGGAACCTATACTAACGATTCATTCAAACCATTGGAATAGGCCTATATATCATGGATTTTCCCAATGGTTTTCTCAAACCATTGGGATAGGCATAGAAGTTCCAAATGGTTTTATAAATTATTGGGAAAGGCTGGTTGTCCTGTCAGTATCCTAACAGTTTACAAAAACCATTGGGATATAGTGATGTTTCCCAACATTTTTTTCTAAACTATTAGTAAATTTGATGTTTCCCAACATTTTTTTAAAACCATTGGTATTGTTTCCCCCCAAATATTCTCAGTCCCCCTCCCCTTCCAAGATTAGATTGATTTCTCCAAACTAGAGTGGTGCTCTCTACCCAGTCTATGACCACTCCTCTTTCAATAATCCATCCTAGTTATTTCTTCCACATAAATTTGGTGAGTCCATGTAAATACACTATTCTCATAACTATTTAATTCATCCTTTATATATGAATTCAAATGATTGATTACATAATGGAAATTTAGTTCAGAAAGTAATTTGGGTGAAGTGATATGTGTGATTCACATGGGATAACCGACATGTGTTTGGCCTGTTAGTTAAGTGAGCTATGAGATGCACTTGAGAGAAGTGACCTATGTTAGGAACTTTAAAATAATTCACAACTTTTCTAAATTGAGATTACTTGATCCAGAATTTACCTGTGTGATTCATTTGAGAGAAGTGACATGTGAGGCACTTTATGATGTATCCTTCAATAATGTTATTCCCAGAATGAATGAGCTTTTTTATTTTTAGAATTCACTATTTTTAGTCTCAAAATATTCTTATGTTCCATCTATAATGTTCCATGATATATACTTATATAATTTATTCTATAGTTTTTTTTCATATTCAGTATGATATTCTACGATATCTATATTATAAATGGTCATAATGTGGGTTATTATGTGTTATCCTATTGGGAGTAACAATGATTATCTTGAGATATTTTAGTTTATATTTAATTGTATTAAATTAATTCAACAGAGGTAGTTGAGATAATATAAAGTGGCATTGAATATCACTATTTTTCCCCATAATAATTGTAATATTAACACACTTTTTTAATCCTCAAAATATTTAAATAATTGAATTATTCAAAATTCCATTAGAGGCCAGTTAATTTATAGTTTCAATTGTATGTGATCACTACTAGGTCCCTTGTGTTCGTTCAACATTTTTATCAAAAAGTGTTCATTCCCACACACTAAAGGGAAAAATTGTCAAAATAGACTGCTAAATGATGAATAATTAACCTAGTTTCATCATACAAAAAAATAGTAATATGTAAGGGGAAATTATATTTATCTTATTTATTTAGTGGGGTAGTTAAAAATAAGATAAAATGTTGATGAAACACAATGGAATTAGCCTATGGACCAATTGAAACATCATTATAACCCCTTTATGTGTGTTAATTTCTCTTATTTATTTTTTCTATCTTTAGAAACATTAATAATTTAATAATACCTTTCAAATGTTATCTTCTATCATAAATAAATAAATTCATAAAAAATCATAACATCTAAACAGAATATTAATGTTTAATTTGGTTGCATGGATTTGAACCTATGGTTACAATGTAATTAAATCCTTTAGAACTTATAAATATTATTTAGATTGTAAAATGATGATCATACTTCTATAATACACTAAGGATATATATTTGAAGGTGCAGATACTATAAAATTCCTATTAATTAAGCTTGACTGATGAGAAAGTGTTTTGGAATAAATACCTTGGTAATATTTACTACAAAATTATGAAAATATATACTCATGGGGATAAGGTTTTTGATGTTACATTTTTATAGAGAGAGAATAAATGGAAATGATAAATATATATCAATATTTGGTGATTCTGTATTTTTTATATAAAAGGGTGGTGATAAATATTGCTCAGAACAAGGGAACATTATGATTTAGATATTTGTAGGCAGATAAGTCATAACTATGTATATTATAATAAAAATATAATGTCATTCACTGATAACAATACTCATATAACATGCATCATGTTCAGGAAGTATATATCGATACAATCAAAGATGATAAAGTGTTTAAAATAGATGAAAAGTATAAGAATAGGGTAACACCATGGAGAGTATCCATTTAAATAACAAAGTTGAATGTCTATGTTATAAATTTCAAGAGTTTTTGGTGAAATATAGGATTCATCATGAGCATAGTGAATCATATACCCTTCAAAATGCATTTCCTTGAAATGATGAATCTATGTTTGAAATAAATGGCTCAAACCATGTTTTTGGATCAGTATACATCTCATTTAATTTGAACGTAAGTTTTTCAGACAATAATACAAATTTAAAGATGAGGGTTGAATCATATAAAATCGAATATGTCTATATATGATATGTATTATTACGTTACCCCATGATGGATATATCTATTGGTGTTTTTTTGGCCTAATGTCTTCCAAAATTTGGGTTCAAATATGTGTATTATTATGACATGTGGAGTGGAAAGGATTTTATATAAATATCCACTGAATTGAAAAGGATATCAATAATATTGAAAATAATATAATATTATGGTTGATTATATTGATATAAAGGAATTTAGGATGTCATATAATTATTATAAAATACATGATATGATTTTTTATACCAATGAAGAAGATAAAGAGTTGAAAATAAATCATGTTTTAAATTTTAATGCAGATTCTATTTGAAGAGATATATATGTATATTTAAATAACTAAGATATATATAGGGGAGGAATAATTATGAAATTTGGGTTTATCAATAGGGGGTGCGGGGGGGGGGGGGGGGGGGGCTGTGTATGGGGAGTCTGCAAGGGGAGTTTGATGGGGGTGAGGTGGGGAGGGGGGACTGTGTAGGTGGGGAGGGAGGGCTGTGAATGGGGGAGGCTGATGGGGGTGAGGTGGGGAGGGGCTATGCAAGGGGGGGCTAGTGGGGGTGAGGTGTGGAGGGGGGCTATGCAGGTGGGGAGGGGGGCTGTGTAGGGGGGGGGGTGGGGGGTGAGGTGGGGAGGGGGTCTGTAGTTGGGGAGGGGTGTGCAGGGGGAGGGGGGTGTTGTACATGGGGAGGCTACTAGGTGGGGGTGTAGGGGGGATGTGTAGTGTGTAGATGGGAAGGGGGTGTGTACGGGGGAGGGGGGCTATGCAGGGGGGGTCTTCAGGGGTGATGTGTGTGTGGGGGGGGGGGTGCTTGATGTGTTTGATGGGAGTGAGGTGGGGAGGGGGGCTATGTTGGGGGGGGGGTTGTACTGGGGGAGGCTGATGGGGGTGAGGTGAGGGGTCAGTAGGTGGGGGGGTGGGGGATGTGCAGGGAGGAGGGGGCTATATAGGGGGGAGGATGATATTTCACTAGATAAGAATACATTTATACACCGAGAACATGTAAATAAAAATTCATTAAATTAAATAAATACAAGAAACACTCAACATGAAAATATTTTACACAAGATCTTATGTACAATGTTAGGTGACATTAATGGCCTAAATTCAAAATAAATAAAAACAACATAATATACACCAGGTTAACAAAAAATCCTAAAATCATAACCATCATAGAAATCTAATTAATGGTAACTCATAGGATTCTTACACATGTGTTGTCTGGGAACATATTCAACTCCACTACATTAGTTCCACATAACCAAACTCTTGTATATATTTCCCAATAACAAGTTACAAATAAAAAAAGATGGATGACACCCATTTATTCCTCATTATAATGACTTGACTTGAATCACTGAATCTAAGATGGAGAACTACATGGATTCATGTTCATGTCACTATTTACATGATTTTTCTAAATATTAGTGGGGTATAAATTAAATTAGTGTGGTTGATAGAACACTAGTATTAATAAATACATGCTTAAATAATAACTCAGTAATTGGCCCTATCATGACTATCACTAATTTACAATTAAAATGTGTACCATGTGAAATAGTTTGCTTTCCATTACCATATTATCTTGTGTAGTATGTGAAAAATTATGTTCCACCCAATATATCATCCAACATATGCTCCCAAAGTCATACCTCACTAAATTAAAGTGACTATTATCTGTGACACGCTATCATACCATCCAAGAGAATCCATGGAACTCCTCTAAAATATCATGAACTTTACATGTCCTATGATATATCTCATGATCACCCACCATAAAATTCCATTGCTAAATTTTTATGCATTTCTCTGTTCACTAAGTTATTCAAATATCATCCACATGCTTATCCAAAAACTAACACCATACCAAAATGAAGATCATATTCCGACACTCCAACTATGCCCAGATAGCACTCAACTTTTCCTTCCCTCTTCTTCCTTTCTAATCACTGAATCAAAACAACCCCAAGGACACCAAACCAAAATAAGAAATTATAGACATCGGTGGAATCCTGACCATGAACGTGCATACCATAAGGATCGACCATCCAAATCATAGGGCTAATCTATGTATCTCATAATAATTATAATAAACACAATAATATAATGCACCAAGAGTATATTTATATATCCTAGATAGGATATGAATACTAGGGACCCATTGAATCTTGGGTGCACTATATAGAACTGAGGTCAAATCTTGACATCTCGAGTTTCCTTATATAACTCAATGACTAGATCCCAGTTTGCAACATGAATAATTGATGACATCATCATCCACACCATCTCAAAACCATATCACATAATGATGTAATATCATGGGTTTAGTTTATGTGATTGAAGTCATGTTAGTTTATCACATAAATAGAATGAGGTAACACTATTTAATGTGTCATACAAAAAGAAATGCATAAGGGTTTTCACCTTCAAATAAAGAGATGATATCGTCTTGTTTTTCATAAGTGTTGTAGAATAATGAAATGGATGTCCTTGTGAAATAAATGAATCACTAGACACACATGATCAGCATGAACATGTTGTGCCTACCTTCCCAATATTGAATCTCTCTTTATTTGAGATATTTTGTATAAGTATTTTCTCATTATCAAGAACATGCACGATTTTTATAGTCTTGTTAATATTCTAATTACATATACCACATCATTTATAGAATTATATATAATGGATAACTTACCTCATCATATACTTAAAAGGATAATAGATGACCCACTCTATGAAGCTTTAATGTCAATATACATTACATGTTTCCTCAGTAGATATCATGAAAAGGACCCCCTAAAAGACCCTATTCACAGGCCTTTATACCTCATTTGATTACTAGGAAATCATTTTCCTAGGATTATTCCCTTTAATGTTTTATATGGTTATTCATCACTTTCATCCACTGATGAGTTATTAATCCTAAACACTGATGTTCCAAATTTTCCATCATGATGATCAGATAAAGGTATTGGCATAGTCTAATATGACCCCAATGGTGACCAATATTGGGGGAAGCATCACTTGTGTACCCATATCAACCCACAAAATCATCTACAATTTTTTTCACTAAAATTTAATTTTTTTCAGTTCAAACTCTAAAGGGAGTATTGTGGAACCTCTTTTTGATAGAACTAAATTTCCTACCAAACCATTAGGGAATATACCTATCATACATAACTTCTTCATCTATTCAGGCTATAAAGAATCCCCCTATTGGGATATAAAATGAGCATTACCAATGAGACTCTCGGTCATGTTATTAGTATAATTCTATTTGGGGTTTTGTATGGTTAATATATAGAGAGGTTTTATTTGTATCTCTTTCTCTTCACCCCTCTATAATTTAGAGAAATATACCTAAACCCCCTCATATTCTGATCATATGGTTTGAAAAAGGCACTAAGAATCACAATGGATTTGATAAATTCACACCCATAAACATGAGCCTCCATCAAGCCTTATTTTACCTTGAATGTTCTAATGATTCATAATTAATATTTCCATATATAAAGTTTCCAAGATACTGATATAATTCAGCAACACTACCATGACTAAACTAATTAATTTTTGACTTACTAGATTTACATCCATCATAAAGGCCTTTACCTAGAGTCTGTGACTTGATACCCTTACTAGTTAAATATAACTATTTAGGTAAATCTATTAGAATGCTAACAAATTATTATACCATTATATATTAATTATAACCACCCAAACCCAATCATGAAATTTTCCATCATCCATAATTCACAAATAATCAGTAAGAATTCATCATTTTTAGATATTTGGATAGGTATAAGGACACTTTGGTTTTGGTTCTTGTTTAGTAATCTTGATGAGTATGGAATAACATGATCTAAAAGTGAAATCAACCAGAGGATGATTCCTTCTCCAACAAAACATTTTTCTAGAAGGAATAGATCCTTTTAAGGTGGTGGGATCATTTGAGAATCCTTTCATACAGAGACCATGGGAGGAAAATCCCCATATATATCCACTTATTCCACGGACCTACTATAGTATGCACATCCCATATTCATAATCCTACCTATACATGTATTAAATGTATAGTGATTGTATCTATAATTCCCCTTCTAATGGAATCCTAAATTTAATTAACATTATGATGAAAAAAATAATAAGGAATCCATACAACTTCATATAGGAAAACGAACTTAATCATCACGCCATGATGATGCGAATACTTATATCCTAATTACCAAACAGATTATCATTCCAAATAACTACATATAGATATCCACTGACCTGTATTCCTTCCACTGGAATCCAATGCCCAAACATTTTTATAATTAAAAACTTGATAACATTATGTTATCAAGTCACCCATCTTACCAAATTGGATTTTCACTAAAAAATACTACTGTAATACTTAACACAAGTCATTTGTTTTTCATAAAATGAATGAAAACCCAATTAAATATCACAACTCTCAGTCACACATGAAATGTGTTAGTCAAACCTTCATTGACTTCTAAAAAACTTGCATGACATTTTGTCTATAGTGAAAGATTAATTATCTCAATCATGACTTCTCAAAATTAATGACATTTTAGGGTTTCTCAACCACCTAAATTAGAGTGGAACATAATCATCATAACCATGATAAATTATATTTGATGACATTGCCTATACACATAGTTAACTACACCATATTTTAACATTATCTCATTTTGAAACTTGCTAAAACCCTACTAATTTATATAAAACAATGGATATACTACCTCCATTAATATTGGAATACCAAAAACTCGTGTCATAATATGTTTTTTTGTTAAATTAAGAACTAATTACATAAAATTATATATATATATATATAATTCTAATCAATCACTTAGGAATCTTCAGATATAGTGATAATTTGGAAAAAAATACGACTAATCTATTCTCCAATCCTTCACTAATAATATAGTCCCAAATTCTATCTAGTTGGGTTAATAAAAATCACTCAATCCAAACTCCATCCTTAACTCATTGATATCATAGCTGTAATCTCACTTCTAATATTCTATGATGATCATTTGTTTATATACAACTAGAGTAACCAATACACAAAACCCCAAAATAATTCTTTAGGATCTTAATATACCAAACATCAGAACACCCTAAATCTAAAATGTTCACCCGTCAGTTATTGGCATCCTAATTTTTTGAATTATTTATATTGTATTTTAGTGTATTTTAAGGTGTTGTATTAGTTTTTAAAATTATGTATATGGTATTAGAGTTTTTTTTGGTGATGTTTTTTGTATCTGCATAGGGGATAGGGGAAGATTATATATGCAATGATACGGATCAGATCCTGGGGGTCTGCTACCTGCATCCTAGGGGTCTGCTGCCTGAAATCCTGCAGAAAAAATACCTACAGCTTATAATCCATTGGTATAGTGATGAAAAACAGAAGTATGTGCTAACGGTTTAACAACTTTTGTTATACATTACAAGATACCAACATTTTACCAACCATTGGTATACATTACATGAGACCAAAAATTTACAAACCATTCGGAAACATCTATAACGAAATTTTCAAACCATTGGATTTGTTTCAAAAAACTAAATATGCCAACGATTAAAGATAAAACTATGGTAAAACATTATACCAACAGTTTAAGAACTATTTGTATAAATTATATATACAGAGAGACCAACTGTTTACAAACTGTTGAGAGAAATATATAACAATAGTTATTAATAAACCGTTGGTATACGGTAACTTTCAATAGCCTACACCAATGGTTTATGAATAACCATTGGGATAGGACTATCCCCACACCATAACACCCAAAAGTTTGGAAAAAAATTGGTATATCTTATAACAACAATTTTCTAACCTATAAAAAGGGTTTGAAACCATTGGTATAACATACGTTTCTAGCAGTGGATGCTCCAATGATTTTTTTGGATTTTTATTTGAAAATTAATTCACATGTTGTAGGATCCAGTTATTCCATGATATTTTCATTGCACATGAAATGATATAAATGATTGTTTTTATCATTTTTCATATGGTCTTTTTAGGAATTGGGAGATAATGATTTTTTCTATTGTTTAAGAAAATTTTTCTAGAGGTAACTATAGATTGTATCATAGGATTTCACTATTATTTAGTGTTAGTAATAGTGTTAGATTCAGTTAATGTTTTAGTGTTTGTTTCAGTGAATTTTTCAGCACAATCTTCAAGTTCAATTTAATTTATTTATTTTAGTATATCTACTAGTGAAAATTTTACTATATTATTCAGTAAATTATCCAGTGTTAGTTTAACTAAAGTTGATTGATTAATCCACAACATGTGTTTCTTTAAGTTATTTTGATCCAAAACATGTCGATGATCCCGTAAAGGGCGCTGGAACATTAGGGCTTCCCCTCATCTCCGCCACCTCCTTCCTTCACTCCTGCTCAGCTCGACTCGCCTCCTCATTCTTAGAAATCTCGTGATGGTGGCTTCTATCCAAAATGGTGTCATGTTGCTTCATGGACTCATTCATCTCAGTAGTTTACATTGTTTCTAGCCTTCTTCTCAATCAAATACTTTTTGTTGTATAGGGATTCCATGGCGAAGCAGTGTTTGTCCAATGATATAGATCCAGATTTCATGACCTAGGATTGGTTTTTTTCTCTAGATGTGTGTTAGGTGGTGTCAGGGTCTTCATGGGTGACCTAGCTGGCAGCAATGGGGTTCGGGTTTGGATCATATTGGGGTTTTTATATAGGCGTGCTGGAGATGGTTTTGGTTTATTTCTTTTTTGCTTCTAATTTTGGTTTTAGTCTACTTATTTCCCTGAAATGGGGATAAGTTTTCTCTTATGGTTTCTTTGGATGTGGTTTCGATTTGTTTCGTGGTTTTTTTCTGTTGGAGTTGGGTTTTTTGCAAGGCTATGTTTGGTTTTATGGTGGTGTTGCTATGCGTCTTCGAGTGATGGTGATGTAATGAAGATTACAGTATGGTGTTATTGATCTATAGAAGTGTTTGTGTTACCATAGATCTGAAGATTTTCTATTGATTATAGAACAAGGGAATCTAATATCTTGTTGTTCTTCAGTAGAGGGTTCAATGACTTTGGTCACCAATTTGGCATCGTGGGATGATTTTTTGGCATCAGTGGAGGTAGTTCTTGGATGTGGCATTATCAGGCAAGGTAATGGAGGGTTGAGGTGTGTTATGTAGAATTTTACTCATAGTTTTCTTCGATCTGGTTGCTTTTGGATTTAAAATATAGATGATGAAATTGGAATCTTTGTTTTAGCTGGTGTTTGATGATGGGAATGACAGTTGTAGGTGGTGGAGCTTCAGCTTTGTGATAGAGGTTCTCTAGTTTTCTATTTTTTTGGAGCATGGTCAGAAATGTTGGGAAAGTTGAATCAGTTTAGCATTTAATGGTTTTTAATTTTTTGATGATGGCTTGGTCTAGAATTTCTACAAGGAAATGATTCATATGAGGACTCAGAGCAGGTAGCTTCCACTTTCTGTGGTTATTCAGATTTGGAAGATTGAGAGGGTATGGCATAGCCATTGGTACCGGGCTCATGCATCTTTGCACAAGACAGTTTGCTGAGTAGCCATGCATTGGTGGAGGATTTCCATAACAAGGATGATATTGGGGAGAGTCAATTTAAAGTAGTCTTGTTTTGGTACTAGGTTATGTTTATTTTTCCATTTCATTTAAGTAATGTGTGGTTTCCCCCTTTTTCTATAAAAGTGGGTTTATAATAAAAATAAATAAAAATGGAGGCCTTCGGGCTATTCAGTCAGTCTGTGTTTCTTTTAGTTATTTCATTCCAAGTATCAGAGAGTGTTTCTAAAATATTACCTGAATTTCCATGGATGTTTCACTAGAACTCCCATCGAATATTTCATAGAAAATTCCATCATAACATTCATTTGAACATCCCATAAATCTACCACTGAATATTTCACTTAATATATTTTTAGTTCTTATTTAAAAATATATTGTAATAAATGTATTAATTATTATTTATAATTTCATTAATTTTAAAATTATTTTTATTTATTATTTAAAATAAATATATCTATTTTTTATTTATAAAAATTTATTTTCGAAGATATGAAAATTTTATTTAAATTTCTATTTATATAGTTTTGATCGATTCATAGGGTAAATTATATTAAATTAATAAAAACATAATAATGATAATATATGATTTATTAAATTAATTTATTTCATTTATAGTTATGAAACTATAAATTTTATTAATTTATTTTTTTAGTTTTATAAATATTAACTCTGTATTTTATTATAAAGCATTCAGTGATAATTTTAATGGATATTTGAGTGGATGTTTCAGTGGATAAATCTTGGGAACAAGATTTGTGATTTAAACCAAAACATACACTATAACTTCCAATAGAGCTCCCCATGTAACTTCTATTGAAATAGTTTCAGTGAAAGTTTCGGTGAAATTTTTAGTGAATGTTATAGAGGATATTTCCATGAAATTAGAACTGGAACATCAATTGTAACCCACGTATAAAAGAAAATCAATGTTATTTTTATTTTTTTCTAAAAAAATATATTAAATTTTTGAACTATATTTTATATATCAATATATTATAATATCCTTTTTCTAATGTTTCAATTTTTAGATTATTTCTATGAGGATGATGTTGATTTAACAATACATCTATTAAAATAATTGTAGGGATGAAGCTAAAATCACTTGATGATGAAAAATGCATCTATGTTATGTATGAGGGACCATATCTATTCATTGTTTACCAAAAATACTCAAATATTAGGAGAAAGGATAAATCAATCATCACATTATGAATTAATTATTTTAGTGATGAAGGTCATAGGAAGGTTGACAAGTGTGATAAAATAGTGAAATTTCATCATGTTGAGATACATACGAGTTTTATTACATGAATGGGGGTTTATTTGTTATTTTTTGGACTACATGCACGTAATGTATTTATTGAAGTGAATAGTCCTCCCTTGATTTTTTTTATTAAATTCATATAATGAGGTCCCAATGAAAAATGGATCACAAAATGCTGAGTTAGATTTAAATTCATTAACAGATATTAAGCCAAAGGATTCATTCACCGTAGAGAAAACTATTGTAGGGGGGAGATTTTTTGGGATACATATGTGTGGAGGAACTAATTTTATTATGGAAGAAAAGGGAATGGAAATGGGTTCATAGTGATTCATGTTTCATATTAGATTACCTGAAATAACAAAGTCAAGGAAATTCATCTTTTTTATTTACTATACAGTTTTAATTGAATTTGATAATTATAAATATTTCATAGGATCCGTATAAAATGAAGAAATACAATGAGTTATTGAGAGATGTTTTTTACACCACACCGAGAACTAATAATGAGTATAACCCCTTTAGTGTCTTTTTGGGATTCAATCATCATAGAATTTTTTTTCATGGATGATATGTTATATGATGATACTACATGTTATATTTCATGGTTGTTTAAAAAAATTATAGGCACAACAAACGAAGAGATGCCAAACTACATTAATAGATTAGAATGTAGTAATGAGAAAAAATCAATTTATAAACAATTTAGGGAAACACAACACTTCCTTTATACATGTCACTTGATGAAAACTCGATGTAACTATATATGTAATTAGATGAAAGATAAATATAGTTTTCTAACTCTATTTAATAAGTTTATATCCTAGTACCATGATGCATGTTTCTCTAACATTGAATGGGATTCCCTCACAATATAATTTTGTAATGGAAATTCCCTATTAATATATGATTTATTTATTTGGTGAGATTAATAAAACCCATTGATTTTTGAAAAAATAAATAATATTTTGTTCTCACATTACTTAATTAAGTGAATGTTTTAATAAGAATAATAAGGATTATGTTTATTGAAAGTTATGTTTTGTATATTTATCCACTAAATTCAATAAGATATTGGAATGAAATCAATCTGGATAGTTAAACTCCAATTTTTTTATGAAGGATATTTTCCTTATAATATTTAAAAATACCATGAATTAATGTGCCTAGTTTTTACTATATAAACACCCAAGTTATCAATTAATTTAAAAATGAATATAATATAAACAGGGATTATTTTTTGATTTAATTTAATGAAATTGGATATCAATTGACTTATGTGAATGTAATGATTGATTTGGATGATAAAATTTACATATATATGAAGCATTCAACAGTATTTATAAATGTTTTTTTAAAACTTTTTTTATCTTTTTTCTTTTTTTCATTGTTTTGTTTTTTTATCTTTTTTATTTGAGATAAATACATAAAAAATATATATTTTGGAGGTGTACCTAATTGGATTGGAATATTTGAGTGCCCAAATAAGATTTTATTAATGTAATTGAGGATATAAAGTCTCATATAAAAAAAATTAAAAAGTATTACCACTAATGGGAATGTAGTTGATAACGATTTCATGTGAGATAGATACAGGTTATGACATTCCATTATCTACTTTTATTAATTATGTAGATAATATGAATAATGTAAATACATCAATGGATAGTATTTTTGGTAATTAATTTTCATACACAATTTTAATGATGTCCTATTTAAAAATGGAATTAAATTATGATAGGAAATGATTGAATAAATATAATAGAAATAATTGAAGAAAATTAAGAACAATTCCAGTGCTATGATGATGGTATTATTGAGTTGGAAAGGAATATATGAATACAAAATAGGGGTGAATCTTTTTTCCATTTAAAACATAATAGTTAAATTAATTACCTCTTGATATTAAAGAAATTATTTTCATCTATTCTGAAGGTGAGTAATCTGTTTAAAATAAATAAATAAAATAAAATAGTTATGTATAGTGGTTAGGGGAACATGACTCCCATAGTCCACTCCAGCAATGTGCCACAACACAATATTGGTGGTTTTCACATGTTTGTACTCTTATCTAGAGATCATTATAACAAAATATAGGTAGTGGACCCCATCAAAAAATGATTTTTAGAGGGTCATCAAGTTATTTAATAGGAATCCAAAATATCCATAGTTTAGTTTGATAATTTGACACTCCACCATGACTAATTATGATTAGTTCACAATTTAACAATAAATAGATTAAGATGAAGAGTTTGAATACCAATTAAACTCATAGTTTCAATAGAATCTGACAGATGTAAATGTTCTTTGATAAATAATGACAACACAATATTTTTCAATATAAGATAGTCTATCTTTAAACTGTAGCAGAGAAAACACCAAGTAAATTATCAAACATGTATGTCTACAAAGTGTATTTTAGATAAATGATTTTTTGAAATGCAGGAAAATATTAAAAAATATATACTATTGTAATAAATGTCATGTCGATAAAATAAATAAGAATAAAAAGATTCTTGTCATTAAAGTGTATCTCTAGAGGAGACAACACATTATTATTTTGAAACTAACAAATGTATCTTTAGAAGAAGAAGATTTTAGTATTTATCATGATGGTAAAACTCTTCAGGTTAAACATCTCCTAAAATATAACATGATAAATTATGGGTATTTGATTTTAAAAAATTCATTGAAAGTCATAACATCCGATAGAAATAGGAATGATTTATTCCGTTGAATATGATACTTTGAATAAATCTTTAAATAACTTTAATGAGTTAATTAATTTTAGTGAGAATTTTTTACAAAACCTGGAAATAATCCAAAATTTAGAACTCAATAATTATTCATGTCAAATGTATTATATCATTGAGAAGTGGTAAACATAAAATGTACAGTTTACAATATTTAAGGGATTACTAAATTAGTTTTAATGACCCATATATTTCTTCTTTAAATGTAGGGTTTCACCAATAGTAGTGTTCCTGCTTCATATAATCAATTAAAATATTGGGTACATAAACCATACATTCTAATTAGAACATAGGGTATAAATATTACTTCTAAACTTCTTATAAATATGTTGAAAATACTTATACATTGATAAATCAAATGATATTTTATGGGTTTAATGTTTAAAAATGGTTCTAGAAAAATATAATTACTCTAATGACTATTATCCAAGAATTTACTGAAAGAATATTCATTAGAAATATTAGTCTAGATGTCTGTGAGATTAAAAAGAAAAAAGAAACTAATGAAATTATTTGATCAACACATGCCGAACAAAATCCCCATTTTTCTAATCATAAAACCTATACAACCAAAATCAACATAAACATGAATAATAAAATAACATTGAAAAAAAATATTTAAATTACAATAAACATTTTACCTCATAAAGAAAAATATTATTACAAAAAAATTTATCAAACATATATTTTACATATTTTAACATATATATTACCTTATATTTCTCATTTTTTTTCCTAATATTTTTTCTTATTTTTACAACTCTCCCATAAATTTCTTCCGATAGAATTATCTACCATTTCGTGACCAGAAAAATAAATTACAAAATTGATTAGTGTAAAATTTATATAGTAAAATGATATAAAAATGACACATAAAATAAAATTAAAAATAAAAATATTTTCATATTTTACAATAATAATATTTTGGATCTTTCATTATGTAGGATACATCGGTGGAAAAGAATTGAGATTTCTGTAAATGTTAAATGGCTCCTCTTCAGTCAAAAAATTCAAACCCTTTTAATCATAGTTTATAAACTCTTAGGAGTAGTTCTATTATAGTTTTATTTTCTACATATTATTGATCTATTGGTGAAGATGATAACTGTTTAACCTGAAATAATTTTTTCTCATTTAGATTATTATTTCTAAAAGATCCATGTTTTATTTTCTCTTTTTGACTTATTATATTTATTTTAGATGAATAGAAGTATTAATTAAAATATTATAATTCATGGAAACATTGATAAATCCAATGAAGAGTAATCAAAGCTACTTAGGAAAAGAAGAGTTTTATATCCCTTCATGACATTATATTGAATTTTTTATATCTTAATAAATATTTACCACTTTTTCATTGAAATGGTAAAACATGGATAAATAATATATAAGTGGTGTTCTTTCATTATCTTTTTAGTAATATTGAGATTCTTATTCTTCAAAACCAAATATTTCTATACCTTTCTTATATAATTATATATGTATTTTTCAACAAAAATAAATTAAATATTATCGCAATGAAATCAATCAAAGAATCAAGAAATAAATTTCTTTTCTCACAAAATCATTTTAACCCATTTTTAAAAAAATTAATCATTTGATCTAGACATTGAATGCATATATTTATATAATAGAATTTCTATGAGATAAAGGTTCTAGGTCTCTTTATAAATATCTAATTAGATTCTATGAAATTCATTATGTTTATAATCTAAAATAAGGAAGACAAAATGATTGAGATTGTTTGAGACTAATGTAGTGTTTCAAAATAGGAAAATGACATATTTAATTCTAATGGGTTTTAGGAGACATTTCAAATTTATGATCCAAAATATAGAGTATTAATTTTAGACTCTTCAGTTCAAAAGATTTTTTTTCATAAGAAAATTATTTCCAAAGAACAACTTTAAATAATTGAATAAAATTTTTTAAAAGTAAATTATAAAAAATTACTATAATATATATTAAATAAGAATTTTATTATTAAATAAACTTATCTATATTCATGTTATTTTAAAATAATTAAATATTGTAATACACACTCCCACTAAATTATAAATCTTCACAAAAAATTAATCTTTAGACGATATATAAAAAAATTCTTAGAAAAATAAAAAAATAATAAAATTTTTACTCATATTAAAATACTTTATATATTTTCTTCATATATTAATACAAAATTAGATATTATTTAAGAAGTATACCTGATGTATTAAAAATAGTTTAATAGATTGATTCATCAAATAAACTATTAGATTTATAAAATACTAATAGTTTAAATGGACATATAATTAAATATAGAGAATAAAGAGATATAAAATTTAAAATATTCTCTTCCCCTATAAAAAATTTTTTATTCCTTTAAAAAAATATAAAAATAGAAATATTTATTTTTTACTTTATTAGTATTTCTAGCTTTAATGAAGTCTCCATTTCACTAAATACATGAAATATCCATAATTTATGAACAACAACTTATTGAAATAATAATGAATTCCAGTACTGCTTATATACAATATATAAAATACAAGTTGTTTTTAGTAACAATATCCTGTTGGGTGTGGTAGTGTTAACAACTAAATACATAGGAAAAAAATATGTCTTCTTTGAGTAAAGAATCCACAATGAATATTCTGTAATGATTTTGAATGACGAAGAATATTGGTACTAGAAAAATTATATTTTATAAAATAGAATTCAATAACATATTTTATATTAATTCAAGAGTGAAAACATTTAGCATTAGATATGCAATTTCTTTTTGAACACAGTATAATATAATTTTTATATAATTTTAGTGTTTCCCCTTACCAGAATCCAAAGTTTTCATTATTAATTTTATTTTTGAAAATAATTTCATTATAATATTTTTCTCTTTTAATAAGTTTTATATATAACTATTTTAATGTATTCAAATATTCTAAGTGTTCCTTAATTTTATCTTCAAGTAAAATGAATGAATATTTAGAATAATTAGACCTTAAATTTGTTATCTGTTTTGTGAATCACTCTATATCAATGGAAATAACATCATATGATTTTCTCATATTATTTGTTTATTTTTTAAATAATTGAAATTTTTCATCAATTATTATAAAATATTAATTATTCCCATAAAAAAATTGAGTGTGAATTTTTGGATTATGAACAGTGTGTCTCATTAGTATGATCCATAAAATATAAATTTATCATTTTATTTTCATAATCATTTTCTAAGTTTGTATTAGATCCATTACTTGAATAAGAAGTATCAGACCAGTTGGTCTTCATGAATTTATTACCTTTTCATTTATAAGTATATTTCATTTTATATTTAATCATAGGAATGTTTTACATTGTGTGACCATTTTACTCTCATTCATAGTGTCTATCATTTTTAATCTGTTTTTTATAACATGTTTTAAATTTTTCATGATGGTCTTGAAATATATATTATCTCTTTAATTGATTCTTTATAACTTGAATGAGATGATTCATCTATAATAATATTTTGTACAATATCATCATTTTTTATAGAAATATTATTTTTCTCTTGATCATGAATATGATCTTTATATATCTTCATCATGCCAGTAAATTATTTCAATATTTATTATTTAACTAGTGTAGATTGATGACTATTAGAATATATATAATTCCACATAAAGGTTAGAGATCTGAGTAACTTTAAATCAAGATAATATTTTAATTGGTTATCCCTAAGAACAAATATAATTGAATAATTCTATCAGTCTTACATTAATCTAAGATATAAATACATAATCGTGGATCCTAAATGTATCTAATTAAATTTTTTAATCATTGTACCTTATTTTTAAGAAATTATTATTACCTTTTATAGGAAACAAAAATGGTTTTCCATATCTCATATGTTATTTCACACTAAGAGACTCAATTAAATTCATCAGTTTCTAATTTGAAGACAAAAAAATACATAGATATTTAATTAATATCATATTCATTATATTGGTCATCATTCTATTTTTAGGATATTCTATAATAATATAATAGGGCTTGAAAAACTATAAAAAACTCTTATTCCTTGATTTTTCATATAAATAATAAAAAGTTATTTTCTTGTATCTATAATCATAACCATTATATAAATTTCATAGTTCATCAATGTACCTTGTCGAAAATCATCCATTGAGATTAATCCTTATCTGGATCTTTAACTCTGACTTTTTATAGTCAAAATATTTATAACCACATTAGACTATCCTCTAATACAAATTATTGGTTATAATTAGAAATAATAAAATCCTCATGTATTTCCAAAAAGAATGTATATCCAACCCTTCTTAACCTCTAATACAAATTTCTTAATTGGAATGGAAAAAAATAAGACACAAGTGGGGGTGAATTATTGTCCCTTAAAAACATGATAGAAAAAATTCATCCCTCTTAAGATTAAAGTAATTATTTTATTCTCTCTTAATGTTGAGTAATAAATATAAAATAAATAACAAAGAAGAACACAATGATGTATAGTGGACATGGGAACAAGAATCCCCTAGTCATCTTCACTAACACTATACTGCACAATCTTGAAGATTTC
Source organism: Viscum album (assembly GCA_963277665.1). Lineage (NCBI taxonomy): Eukaryota > Viridiplantae > Streptophyta > Magnoliopsida > Santalales > Viscaceae > Viscum > Viscum album. The sequence goes on along the minus strand of OY728134.1, from coordinate 741,171,992 downwards.
CACCAGGTGGCAGTCTTTTATAGAGAACATCGCAACTGATTTTAGGAATTTGGAACCTTTATAACAACGATATTGCCTATATTTATATTACTTTTATAGGGAACAAAAATATCTATAAACTAGTATGATTAGATGACATTGAACCATGATTGGGTATGATAAGTAGACATTTAAATAGTAAATATATTAATATGAAGATGCCGGATACTAATTCAGATCACAGTTCCAGTATCAATTGATAGATGTAAATGATCATCAATAAATAAAAATAGTATAACATTATAAAATTTGAAATAAAAATTCATCAAATATTAGAAGAGAAAACAATAGGAAGATGATCAAATATGTATGTCTCCAATGTGTATCTCTAATAAGTACACAATTTAATTGCATCAAAGGTTTAATTATGAAATACAATATTATAAATAGTCAAGTTAATCAAATAAATACTAACTAAAAACTTTTATATCTCCAAAGTGAATATTTAGAGGTGAACATGAAATATTATTTTCTAACAAATATTTTCATTATTAGAAGAACAAACTACTGGTATTTATCATGATGGTTGAATTTCTTCTGATCAAAATTCTCCAAAAACATCGTTAGATAAATCTCAATTACTCAAATTTGAAACATTCAAATAAAGTCATGGATTAAATTAGAAAAGTGAATGATTTAATCTGTTGAATATGAGCATTTGAATTAGTCTTTAAATAAATTTAAAGAGATATTTAACTTTATTGAGACTACTATATAAAATTAATAAATAATCCAAAATTAAAAAATCTATAATTTTCCAAGTCAAATTTTGTGTTTCTATAAATAGTGATAAACATTAAAAGGTCATTTGTAAAAATATGGATGATTAAAAAATTATGGATGATGAAATTTATGTTGGATCCTCAAGCATTGGGTTTCTTTGAGATTTAGGTTTCATGACCCATGCCTTCATTTCAAACAGTCACAAAACAAAAATTCCTATTAAAATGCACGATATAAATAGTGTTTCCAAAAATATTATAAACATGAAAATAATACTTATATATTTAGAAAAAAAATATCCTTCAATGCGATTAATGTATGAAAATGTTTCAAAAATAAAATAATTATTCCAATGATTAGTATATTAAAATTTTCATAATGTAACTTCAATAGTAACATAGATGTGGGTGTCTATGAGAATCAATATAAAAAGGAATTTAATGAAATTGTTAGGTCAAAAAATTAAAAATAGTTATGATTGAATTTTTTGATGAATTTAATTTGTGTGATTATTATTATAAAGGTAATTTTGTATCAGATATCATTTTTTCCAACCAAGAATTTTTGATTACAAAAATCAGGTTGTTCTATTGATGAAAATAATCACCTTTAAATGTAATATATTTAGTATAATCATATGGGTCTATAATTTATGTAATAACTTTTTTTTATATTGTAGGAAGACTAGTCATACATTTTGGATATTATACATTGGAAGTAGACTTCCATAGAATTGGATGTGAGGAAAATTCAAGAAAACCATGCATAAAAACAATTTTTTGTTGAATTCTGATGACTATGCACCTTGTAGAATCTAATATTAGTTGTAATTAATTCAACTAATCCTTTATAACAATTTTTGAATTGTAATTTATTTGGATTTTTTAATAAATTATAGTATATATTGGATATTTCTATATGAGAATTGTTTCACATCTGAAAACTATTTTATTTTTAAAGCACCTAGATTTGTATTTAGGACCATATATACTAGAATCAGGTTTCAAATAACTGATAACATAATGAAAGATTAATGTCTAGTAGTTTATTTATGATGTTTTATCACTTTGAAAAAATCATTTTTTTTCTGATTTGGAATTTTAATGCAACCGAATTGGTATTTGAGACTAACTTTATTGGGAACGTCATTTGAATCCATTTTCTATTCAAGAAATACTACTAAAAAATACCATATAATATATTATATTACACTTTTATGACACACCCATATACCAAGACTATTTTATTTTATATCTAAATATTTGACAAACTAAAGTTAGTAGGATTCTCCTTCTTCTAAAATTTGTTTTTGACTATCTACTAGAAGGGTTGAAAAGGAAGCAGTTCACCATATAATGTTATAGATCACAAACTTCTTCTTAGGATATATTTTTCTTTTATGATTGATTGATTTCAATATTCTCAATAAGATAACCAATAATTATTGTGTGATCCAAGCTTTTATAACCCTATTGGGGGATATCTTCAACAATGAATGTATAGGTTGTATTATCAAAGTATTTAGGGCTCCATTTTTTATGATTTCATTTATGAGTTAATTATACAAGGTTAAGTAGTTGTAAAATTTAATTTTCTTAGTTTATTAATTTTAAAATGTATTTTAGGTTAAATAGGGGAAAATTTACCATTTTTAATGTATCATTCTGATAAATATCATGTCCACCAGCACCTAAATAATACAACATCAAGTTTTAGTGGTAGAAATATATTATCTCCAAATGAAAAATGAGAAATGTCCAATGTACCTATGTGGTGTTGATAGAGATGAAAATATTTCCATTCAAGTAGAGCACATAATTAATTGGTTTCCCTATATTAATCTATTTAAAATTGTGATATTCTTGTTAAATTATTCTGAATAAATATGAAAAAATTCATACCCACTATGAAATATTATTTTTATATCATTAATAATTTTGTAAATAATATACTCACCATTGAAGGACCTTTAATAAATGTTGATATATTTGGGAAAATTCATTTCTTCTTCTCCATTTGAAAATTTATTTTAATTTTTTGACCGTACTTTTTAATTTCAAGATATTATTGAAAATAAGTGTATTATATGACCCAAATTATAAATTATTTCAAATTAAAATTGGTAAAATTTGAAAATCACATTTATACTATTTGTTTTTTTATTCAAAAGGCAGAATATTTAATCCATTACAACTAAATGGAACTTATTTTCATAATTATATATATATTCACTACACAATAGTATCAGTTATTTATAATAAATCATGTACTGTAATGCGTAATTTGAATGAAATGATAAAAATAAGGGTGGTAATTACCTTTCATAATAACATCATGCTTGGTAGGATCCAACTTCAGAATCTTTTAAAGATGCTCATAGTCTTATTTTTGAAATTTATGAGACTAACTCACCCATTGTGGATTGAAATCAAACCATATAACACACCTTATATGTTATGGTATCACTAAAATATTGGTTATATTGATAGTTTTTTTCACCCTAGTTGTCTCTTTTATATATTTTAACTGTGATGATGATGTTTTAATTATTTTTATTACAGTTTCATAAACAAACACCAATTAAACATTATTTTATTTTATTGTTCTTGATTATAAATTCCTAATTTTTGATTGGGTTCAATTATGTCTTGCTCTAGGAATTTTAGTTATTCTACTTGTTGTTTTAGCTGTGCACTTTTCTTCAATTTCTTCCTTACTTTAGGAAACATCATCCTAATTGGGGAATTCTATCTCATATTCTGTCATAGTCAAGATTTGGGTTATCTTTTATGTGATCCCTATTTCCTTAGGAAATTTAGTTTGAATATGTTCTTTTATTATAGGGATAAAACTGTCTACATAGATTTTTTTGACATTCATATATGAATACTTTTTTCATCCAATAAAATGACACTCATCAGTTGGTTTTCATTAGGACTACTAGACCATTCCCTTTTATGATTCATTCCAAATTCCTATTTCTTTTGTTTTCATATATTATATACTTCAATTTTTTAGTTAGTTTATTATTATTTTTATCAAATTGGATCCCATATTCTCTAGTTTTATTTTAAAAATTTAATTTTCTTCTTCAATTTATCTTATTCTATCCTTGTTACCCTTCAAAGCATCAATCACTACTACACTACACCCCATGGGGTTTTTTGTTGTAAACCCTATTTATCTGTAATACCATTGTGTAGCTACTATATATATCCATTTTTCTACTGAATCATTAAAATAATACTTTAATTTGATGAATTACCCCGCAATATTAAACTAGTTTTCCTTTTTGGTTGATATATTGTTTTATTGTATGACTGAGGAAGTTAATTTATGTCATCTGGGAGATGTCAGGAAATATTATACAGATCACCAAAATTATTGCAAGATATTAAATAAAATTTCTTGAACAAGAAAATGAATTTCCCCGGACATCTTAGAACATCCCACCCATAATAATTAGATTGAGTCAAAGTAGAATTCCTACATGGCCTTAAGAGACACCCCCAATATGAAAAATGCTGGAAATAAATACAAAGGGATTCAAGAGTAATTGGGTGATGACATTCCCTTTTTGAAATAATTCAATCAACCAACATGACATAACCAATAATCCACTACTTGATGAGTAATATAAATTAAAAACAACTTAAAACTATATCATTTATATCTAAACCAACTACCAAGAGTACCATAGTGGAAGTATAAAAAACATATTAGTAAATAGTGAAATATATAACCAAAAAAACTAACACCCAAAAAAATATTCATGCTCTAATAATATTTACGCTCTAAAAAAATAGCACAAGTATAATGATGTACCACTAAATATGTGTGATAATTTATCATTTCTCATATCATGATGAACAATATTTTCAATGGCACCACACTTCCAAGGTAAGGGGTGAGTAATGAAACTCAGTAAGTTTTCCCCAAATGACTTCCCTAATCTTGACATTAGTATAGAACATGTTAGCACATTTATAAAAATTAGTTTATATTGAACAATTTCTTATACAGTTTATATAAAAATATAAATAAGTGACATATCAAACTGGTTTTCCAAAAAAAAACATATTTCTAAAAATGGCCACCAAAAAATACATTAAAATCATTTCACAAGTTCCATTTTTTCTTTACCATTCATTCCAAATCTCTAAAAAACCATCCATGCATGTAACCTGGACTTCTCTATAATCTAAAGTGGAAAGTCATCATTCCATTAATCCATCACTTAATGAACCATTTTGACAGGGGTAATTAATTCCCATATCCATCCCCACATTTTTTAAGGGGGTACGTCACTCCTTTATCCATACCAATGGACCTAAACACACACCAACCATGCTAAACCCATTCATATTCCATGTGCCAAATCCATGCGACAAATCTATTTCAATAAAACAATTTTTTTTATGGAAAATTGTTTTTATAAGAACCAAAACCAAATAATAAATTAAAATAATTATTTTAAAATCAAGTTACCCAATTCACTTATCGAAAATTTAACAATTTCAACAATTTTATAAATGTCACTAAAGTGGGTTTCCACCAAGAAATTAACAACCATTTTTCACAACCACATTTAATCAAAACAACAATTTGAAACCAAGAATTCAAGTTCTTTATAAAAGGTGTTGAGATTTAATCCACATACCTCCTCATTGTCTTGAGTCGAGGTAGAATTTCTACATGAACTAAAGAAACATCCCCAATATGCCAAATGTTGGAAATAAATTTCAAGGGATTCATTTGCAAATGGGTGATGATTTTTCCTTTTTAAAATAATACATTCAAATAGAAAACCTTAACAAATATTCCAATAAATGATACATAATATAAATTAAAAACCATTAAAAACAATACCATTTATATATAAACAACTACCAAGACTACCACAATGGAAGTATAGAAAACATAAAAGTGAGCAATGGAAGATATAATTGACAAAACTTGATTACTCTAACAAAACTCCAAGATCTAACATGCTCCATACTCTACAAAATATCTCAAGAATTACAATGAAACACTAAATATGTGTGATACTTCAACATTAATTGTATCTCGATAAAAAATATCTATAAAAGAACAAAAGTGAAAAGGTTGGGGAAGAGTAATGAAACTCATTAGATTTTCTCAAAATGACATCCCTACTCATACCTCTAGGATAAAACATTCTAGAAAAATTATATAAAATTGTTTATATATATAAAAAAATCTAAAATAGTTTATATAAATGTCTAAAAATTGTCCATATTAATCGATTTTTCAGAAAAATACATATTTTCAAGAAAAAACTCCAAAAAATAATTTAAATCCATTTAACAAGTTCCATTTTTAAATAATAATTAATTATACATATCCATACAACCAACCATGCATATAAATTGGACCTCCCTGTACTCATGAGTGGTTGGTAATCCTTCCATTAATCCATCACTTAATTAACCTTTTTAATATGGGTACTTCACATCCATATCCATCCCACCCATTTTGATGGGGGTAATTCACGCCCTTATCCATCCTAATGCACATGAACAAACACTGACCATGCCAAACCCATGCCAAACCCATGTACCAAATCCATGTGCCAAATCCATTTCAATAAAATACTATTTTTATTGAAAACCATTTTCCCAAGAAAATAAACCAAACAATCATTTTAAAAGCATAATTTTAAAATTTTGGTACCCAATTCAATTTCCACAAAATGCCCTACTTCACCAATTCTATAAACAGTCACTAATTAGGTTTTCCACAAAGAAATTCATAACCAATTTTCACAACCAAATTCCATTAAAACAACAATTTGAAACTATTCTTTCAAGTTCCCAATAAGATGAGTTGAGAGTGAATCCACCCCCATGGTTATTATGGAAAAAATGAAGAACAACACTTAAACACCCTCAAAATTGGGTTATATATCCAAAATCCCACCATAGATCTCTTCCCCTATCAAAAAAGGAAAAATCTATTCGTATTTGGTATCCACACCCTTATAGCTAACAAAAATGCATATTAATATACGAAACCAAGAGAGATAGAGAAGTAGATCTAATAATACCCATATAGAACCACCAATAAGGAATTAATACCACAATAATCTAACTTCAAATCACTGAGGGATGCCTTCACATCCCTTCCAGATGTAAAAATAATTTTCCTATATCCTTTGGGAGGAAGAAAGGTTGATTTAGGTCTATATAGGATGAAAAAATAGGTCCTTAAATTCCAAAATGTTTTAAATAAACTTTTTAAGGATATTATTTTTTTTAAATGAATGGTTGACTTGCGTGGTTAACCAATCCATATGCTAGTCATGCTCCAACCATTTCCTCAATGATTAGCCTCACACTGGCTCACACGGTTTCCAAAACATGCATCAACCATGCCAAAGATCACTACCTCATCATTACCCACATTAACAGTTTCTACTTTGAAGAATCATAGTTTGGGAAACTCATGAACTGCCCATGCACCTATCCTTTATCCCATACCTCCTTGTGAAAAATTCTCTGTAGGTAGTGAACGATTTTATGAAACCGTTCACTAATTGTTCTCCTATAGAAACACACTAAAAACATTAAAAATCTCTTCAATACCTACACAAAATTAATTCCAACACATTATATACTTCAAATAAATAATTGGTTACATAACTCAAACTGGGGGTGCTACATTCTCCACACCATTGGTCTTTCCATCCTTGGATAGTAAAAAACCATCACTGACCTAAAAGTGTTCTAACCATTGATCTTTCATTTATTTCATGAATTCTATTGTCTCTTCCTAAATATAACCATGTTTCTCCAATACTTGAACAAGACAGATCTTTTTTCCACACAAGAATTCCTCTTACCTATCCAGAATCCACTTTGGGATATGTACCAACAAACAATATGACACTCGTTAAACATGATCCCATCAAATCACATAGTTTGGAACATGTTGATAAATTTTTATATTGAGACACATGAAACACATTATTCACCACACTGAACCATGTTGGTAACACCAAATGATATGCCACCTCTCAAACCCATTCAAGTATCTCTAAAGGCCCTATGTATTAGGGAGATAACATTCCCTACTTCCCAAAACAACGATGCCCAAGCATGGATGAGACAATCAATAACACATGATCACTCACCTAGAATGACAACGACCATCTAAGATGAATCACATATGATTTATAATGTCTCAGAGTCATCTCTATCCTCTTCCTGATCAATTGAATATTCTATGTTGTGTCTTCGATAGGGCTTGGACCAACTAGTGAAGTCTAACCTAGTTCCACCGAATAATGTTAATAACAATACGGCCTCCCATACAATTCTTCAAAAGGATCCACAACTATCATGGTGTGACAACTACATTTATAACAGAACTCCACAAATAGTGTTTTAACTTCCCATGAGACACCAAGATCTATTACATAAGACCTCAATCATCATTCAAATTTTTTTATCATATATTTGGATTTACAATCCATCTGAGCATGATATGCCTTAATCATGGTCAGATATGTCCCATGAGTTTCTATAAGGACTTACAGAAATGAGATGTGATCCTTAGATATCTATCTGACATTATTGAAACTGGTATTCCATTACTCTTTACCACTTATTGGATATATATTTTTGGGAAGTCGTCCATTATATGAGATTCATGGATAAGGATGAAATGGGATGGCATTGTGAGCTGATCCACTATCACCTAAACAATATTGTGATTCCAAACTATTCATGGGAGACCTATTAAAAATCAATAACTATCAGCTTCCATTTCCACCTAGGGATAGGTAAGGATGGAAAAATACCTACAAGGTTGCTGATGGTCTGCCTTAACTTGTTGATAAGTTAAGTATCTTAAAACAAAAATATATTCTTTCCTTTCCATACTATTCAAAAAAAATTGTTATTTCAATGCCGTATACATCATCTATATCAAAAGATGAATAACCCATATCGAATGGTGGAAATAATAATGATGTTGTTTTGGTCAAGACAATGGTATAACTATCCAATCCCTAGAACCATAAAATTGAAGTCTAATCCTTATTACATCCCTCAATGGTCTCCCAAAAAATTGAGTTTTAACCTCATAGGAATGAATTCTGAATCAGGTGTTTTTTCCTCTTAAACCATATCCACCAAATATGGAACAAAAAAACTGGATAAAAAAATCACAACATCACCTCTGTCTTCACATTCCAAGATTATACCTACTATCACTAAAATTTTCAACCAATAATCTAAAGAAACTTTTTCCAATTGAGCATATAAATTTTTTTCTTAATTCATCTACCACCAAATTTCCTTTACATAGTTTATACATCAAGTCATAGTCAAGCATATTGAGATACTCCATCTATATTATTTACCTCATATTCAAGTCCCAATGTGAGAAAATATGTTTTAACCACTTATGATCTATGAAAATATAAATTTCTAACCAAAATGATATTGATTCCAAGTCTTCAAATCATAAATGACTACAGATAACTCCAAATCTTGTTTTAGGTAGTTCCACTCTTGCAACCTCAACTGTCTAGATCTATAATTAAAAACATGATCACTTTTTATGGGAAAACATCCCAAACCTGATCCTAAAGCATCATAATACACCATATACCCTTGTCCAGATTTTAGAAATATTAACATGGTGCTGATGTAAAGAAAGTTTTATTCTATTGTAAATACTTTGACATTCCTCGTTTGATTGGAATAGAAAAATATTATTTTTCAAAGCTATAATAGGGATTTATAGCAGTAAAAAATCATTCACAATGTGTTAATAATAACCAAATATACCAAGAAAACTCTATATCTCAAAGTCATTCTTTGATAGTTTCTAAGAGACAACTGCCTCTATATTCTTTGGATACACAGAAAGGCATCTTTCAAAAATTTCATGGCCATGGAAATGCAACTTTTATATACAAAAAATACACTTTGATAGTTTAGTATACAATCAATGATCCCTCAAGATTCCCAACACTTTTTCCAAGTGTTTCTCACGATCAACCCTTGTCCTTGAATACACCAATATGTTATCCAGAAACACAACCACAAAATAATCTCGATATATGTGAAATATATGATTGATTAAATCCATGATAATCACTAGGGATTTTTTGAGGATGAAATTAATTACAAAAAATTCATAATGACCATATCGTCTTTTGAAAGATATTTTTTGAATATACTCTTTCCGAACTCATAATTGGGGATATCCTGATCGTAAGTCAATTTTAGAGAACTGCTACGAAATCCTCAATTGGTTGCACAGATCATTAATGCATGGAAGAGAATATCAATTATTCATCGTAACTTGTTTAAGCTTATAATAATCTACACATTACCATAGAGTTCTATGGTCTTCATTACAAACCCAACTAGTTCTACCCATGAGGACAAGCGCGGCTGAATGAACCCATTGATTTACCACTATTCCTACTGCACTTTCAATTACCCTAATTTAGTAGTTTCCATTCGATAAGATGGAAGTGATATTGTACTTTTACCTAGGATGATATCAATCATAATATCTACTTCCCTTATAGGTGGAAACCTTGAGAAATTTTCTGGAAACACATCCAGAAACTAATCAACCACTATTAGAAAACTATTCTTCTTGATCACATCAATTGATGCCAAATGTAGTGCTACTGTATTTTATGAGATTGTTATAACTTATAGTACCAATAGGCCTATTTCACCCATCTTTAATTTATTTTCCCCTCAAAAGAGATGCTTGAATCCATCCACAATCGTAAAAATGACCCTTTGAGTATAACAGTTGATGAGAGACTTGCACTTCATCTTCCAATCAATAACTAGGATTATATCAATAAAATTAATATCCATCACAGAGAAATATAATATTATATCATATCCATAAACAATTATAGAACACACTCTACACATAAAGGCTCAACATTGACTTTGACCAAGAGGAGTTTGATGTTTTAACACAAATGGAATTATCTCAACATTTAAACTCAAGAAATCAAAAGAACAAGACGAACTAATGGAATGGGATGCACTCATATCAAAAAACACTTGCATAAGGGTATAATACAAATGAATCGTACCTATCACCATAGATAGTCCAAATTGATCATCCACCATAACCTGTTCAACTCTGTAAAATTGTTTCATCGCAATGCTTTTCTCCTTGTTTTTATTAAGATTGCCATTCTGGAGGAGTCATGGTATTCTTGAAATCACCATGGATATCTCTGTTCTAATGGAAATAGTTATTCTTATCACCTCATCCCTTTGAAGAAACAACACCTACGAAACATGAGAAGTGTTTCAAACACCCAACCTCAGATCACTGTGAGAATAGCATTGATGATTCCCCCATCTGATTGCATTAGTGGAATGTACTAGGTCATTCAATACACTATTGTTTAATATGTTCTATTAAACCACATTGAAAACATCTAGGTTAGAACTTGGGTCATGGAGGAAAATTCACTAATCCACCTAACTGATTTTGATTCAATCTCCCACCTTGGAAATTAGTGTCCCTCTTCTTATTTAACCCAACATTAGAGTTCCACCATTTCCTATAGTTATCAACATAATTCCTCTTCCCATATCTCCTAAGATGTATCTTTTTATCACTATTAATCTATTGACCATATCTGTATAGTCCATTATATAGTGCATAATAATCTTCAAGAAAATATACTAAATTAGACTTGATTCAAATATGAATTCCTTCAAGGACGAAGTAGCATCAACCTCTGGATATAATCTCACTAAATTCATGAATTTAGCTACATACTCCATGAAAAAAGATTTTCCTATTTCAAGATGAATATGTCCATTGTTCTTTGAATTCTGAACATGTGAGGATAAATTTTTTGATGAATAATTTTTCAAAATACTCCAAATCAATGTTGTGGTAAAATTTATCATGAACCAATAAATCCCAAAATTGGAGAACAAGATCTTCAAACATATATATCACCATATTTACTTTTATATCCCTTGGTGTGCTGATGAAATCAATGATTTGATTCATTTTGTTCATCCACACATCTACCTTTTCTTGTATTGAATCACCCAGATTAATGGATGGATTTTTCTTCTAGAATTGGAAGGAATGATCCACTAGACATTTATCATCCCTCTAATTCTCACTTTCCATATCCTTAAATAGTTGGAATATACCTCAACCAACTTGTAATTCAGATGTGGTTCAGCTTCTACTAGTTGGTTTCTATGATGCCTATCGGGTTCCATTATCTAAAATCACAACACACACCATAAGTCTCAGACTCTATTTACATAAGAATTAATAATTTCATATTATATTCAATCATAATACCACATAATTAGTTTCCAAAATCATCCTTTTCCAAATTCAACTATTTTGGAATATTTCTTCAATGTTTTGAAAGTCAAAAACTTTTCAAAACAAATCAATTATTTTTTATTCAATATCTTTCATTTGAATACAATTTCATCATTTTTCAAAAATGAACACTTCATCACCACTTCATAAATCATTTATCAAAATGAAATATGAAATCCTAGTGGGAAGTCATTACTCTAATGCAAGTCATGATCCTCTCATTGGATAAATCCATGGTAATGAGATTTAAATCCTATAAGTGTCTCCAAAACACCTATGTACCCAAATCTCTAGTAACATGAAGTTCAGCATAAAAAGGCTATCCACATCTTTTTATTATCTACATATTATGTCCTGAAAATCCTAATCCATTCTAGCATCCCAACTCCATTCAATGAACAAGAAGTAATTTCATCCACAAGACTGAAAAAACTGATGAACACTTGTTTTTCAAGGACCAAAAAAACTAATACTACTTGTCTAAGATAGATTTTGGATTAAAAAAAACTAATACGACTTTTACCATAAAAAAATACCAACCAATATTAATACCATTTGTAACATCCCTCCTCTCCTCATTGGCTTGATTCGAGGAAAAATTTCTACTTGTCCTTAAGAGACATCTCCATGGTGCCAAAGGCTGGAAATAAATGCCAAGGGATTCATTTCTAATTGGGTGATGATTTTCCAATTTTAAAAATTTTAAACAAACCTACAAGCCATAATCAATAAAGAACTATATGATGCATGAAATGAATTACCAAAAACTAAAAAAATAGCACATATATCTAAACCAAACACAAAAGAACCACAATAGAAGTCTACAAAGCATAAAAATAAATATTAGATAACATAACTGACAAAACTAAATGAATCCAACAATACTACAGGCTACAACAAGATTCATCCTCTAAAAAGTAGTGCATGTATCATGATGCACCACTAATGAAGGGTTATAATTTATCGTTTACCATATCTTGATGAAAAATATTTAAAAAATCACCAAAGATGCAAGGCATGGGGTGATTAATGAATCTCAATAGATTTTCCTCAAATGATTTCCCAACATACGCCATTAGGATAGAACATGTTGAAAAATTTATATATAATTTTTTATAATTTTTTTTTCTAAAACGTTTTATATCAAAATATAAACAAGTTCCATATCAAACTAGTTTTCCAGAAAAGCCATATTTCTATGAAAATCCACAAAACAATAATTTAAATCCATTTGACATGTTCCATTTTGGCATAACCATTCATTACACATATCCACACAACCAACCATGTAAGTAACCTAGAACTCCATATACTCACGAGTAGTGAGTCATCCTTCCATTAATACATCACTCAATAAACCATTTTGATGGGGTTACTTCATGACCATATCGATCCCAACCTTTTTGATGAGGATACCTCACACCCTTATCCATTCCAATGCACATGAAAACACACCAACCATGCCAATCCCATGCCAAACACATATACCAAATCAATGTGCCAAATCCATTTCAATAAAACAACAATTTTTTTGATAACCATTTTTCCAAGAAACTAAACCAATAAATCATTTTAAAATCATCATTTTAAAATCTAGTTACCCAATTATCTTTCAATAAAATTCCCAATTTCAATAATTCTTTTAACCATCACTAAAGAGTGTTACCACCAAGAAATTTAGAACCATTTTTCAGAACCCCTTTTAACCAAATTTTTTTTTGAAACTAATCCTTAAAGTTATAAATAAGAGGAGTTGGGAGTGAATCCACCTACCTTGGGTTTTATAGAGAATATTAAGAACATGTCTTAAATGCCAAAAAAACCAGGCAAAATCTCCAAATACCCACCTTAGATATCTTACCCTATAAATAAAAAAGAAAAATATAATCATATTTGGAATACATATCCTTTTACCTACCCACAAAGGGAATTGATCTAATAAAACATGAGAGATAGAGATGTATATCTTTGATAAAAAATAAAGAACAACCAAGGAAAAAAACATACTGCAAGAATCCGACTTCAAATCACCATAGGAATAATTTTAATTGTCTCTAGATCTAATAGGAATTTTCCATTTCCTAAGGGAGGAAGAAAATTAATGTTTGGGATGAATAGGATGAAAAATTAGGTCCCTCACCTCTAAAACGATTCAGATATAATTTTTAAGGATCTAACTTTTTATTTGTGCAAGGTGAGCTTGAAAGGTTAGACAAAAAGTGTGATAATTATGTGCCAGCTACTACCTTAAGGATGAACATCAAATGGTTATCTCACACGGTTTCCAAACCAAGCAATATACAGGCTAGATCTCACTACCAAAAAATATCCCCACTTTCATAGTTTCTCCTTGGATGATGCACAATTTTGGAAACTTGTGTGCCTTCCCTTTATCCTCCATCTCTCTGTGAAAAGTTTTTTGTAGGTATCTCATAGTTTTCCAAAACTATTCAACAAACTTGAACTAGTAGAAAACCCCCAAAACATTCTCAAATTCTTTAAAAACTTAAAAAACATGACCAAAAAACATTATAAACATAACATACATGAATAAAGGGTTATATACCTCAAACTATGGGTGCTACACACATGGTCTCAATACATGGAATTTTTTTCAATCATAACAAGGTGATTGGTTTTACTACATGGGAACAACCACATATTTTTTTTTGAGATTTAGAGCTACCAAGTCATATTATGTTATTATTGATGGTTTGATAAATATTTCCTGATGTTTACTTATCGTATTATAACCCTCAAAATGAAATGATTAATGTTCTTATGAGATATTAAATGTTAGAGTTATTTTGAGGATTTGAAATCCCATTTGACTTATGTACTACTGTAGAATATTCCAAAAGATAGGTAGGGATATGTGGTATTTGTTTCCTCATAAGGATTAGTTTTATAGATAGTTTTTATACAGGTTGAATACATAAAATCCTACCATTCCCAATATCTTTAGAAACACAAAAAGAAATATCCTAAACAGGACCTCATACTCAAAATTATTATACATACTCTTATGAGTTGGTGAAATTAAATAATTATGGGAGTTTTAACCATATATTCTAATAAAAAAATAATGAGTTATATATTATCACAGAATAATTCGAACCTTTGTTTGAGGTGATCGGAAAACTACCTATAGTATTATGATTTCAACCTTACCTACATCCCATGTAATCAATATTTTGTCGCTAATTCATTGAATATGAAATTTATAACACAGAAAATGAATGATATTTTTTGAATAGTGTAACTTGATATATATCATTTCTTTCATTAATTTGGGCGTCTTATAGTAAGAGAACATGGTTGTGTTTTCAAGAGTTTATGTGACTCTATCCTTCTTGAGATGATTCAATTGAAGTATTACATTGATGATGAGTTTCAAAGAGTGAAGAGTCTGTTTATAGTTGAGATAGTACCTACGAGTTTTCATTTTTCCTAGATAGTATCCTATGATTTCAATGATGGTACATAATACCACCACTTGTGGGAAATTTTTTGATTCTGGAAATACATAAATCCAAGTAGGCACTGAACCCCATCACCAAAAAATGTTCTATTAGATGTGATGATGATTATATTTTCCAGGTATGAGATGATCTATTACTAATTTTGTTTCATGTTGTTATACATGATAGTAGGTCAATGTTGATCACTATAAACCTATAATATTATTTCTACCCATTCCCGTGCTGACTATAAATATTTACATGATTAAGGAAACATCACATTTTGGATGTCACTTAACCTTCAAGGGAATAAATCAATATGTGTTTTGATTGATATGATAACCAATATTGATCAATTTATCCCAATTCATGACATAGATAATTTTTAGAAGTTTATAATCTTGAATATGCTTGATATCACTAGAAAACATGGATTTATATCTATTATAGTCTCTTATAAGGTTCCACATTTAACATATCATTTTCTGAGTGGCCTCTAAGAGAGAATAAAATATCATGTGAGTTTGATCATGCAGGGTAATCTATAGACACATGGCCAGAGAAAACATGCAACAAATATTCCTAATAAAATGATTCATTCTTATATTCTTGAACCTCTTGGAGATTATGATAGCCATATGGGTCTTTATTAGTTTTTTATAACAATATTATTGTGTCATCCATTAGGATTAAGCCCTTTGAGTTCTATTATAGATTCCTATAAAAATATCCATTATGTTAGTTATATAATAGTGTAGAATCATTATATTGGCCTAGATTGGTCCATGTGATGACAAATAATATCCAGTTGATTCATCAGTTAATGGTAAAGTCATAGAGTTGGTATAAATCATTTGTTATTCTATGTAAAACCCAATTGGAGTTATCTTTTATTGACCAAGATTTTTTGATATGTTCACCCTATTTGGGTAACTGATGGATTGGAAAAAAGGGAAAACATTAATCATGATAATTGTTTTCAATTGAGATTTTTTAGAAGATTGGAAAGGTGGATTACTATTTTTTCTTTCCCACATTAGCTGATAGTAATTCATAAAATGTTTAGTGTGTCACATCTCAAAATATATCTTTATGGCCCATCTAATATTTTGAAATGGGAGGAAATTTATGTCAAAAAATATTTTTCCTTGACTGAGAAGCTAGTTAATAATGTTTATTCTAAGATGATATTTCATTTTTGTAAATCCTTACCTTTTTTTGGGTGTTTTGGCCACATGGTTCTAATTCACATGAGTCATTGGATCATAAGGAACTAATGAGAAAGTAGTGGCATGTACTCTTCGGCATGGTTTCATCCATGATAGGGTTTCTAGGGGATGAAATAATTTATTATGGGGAGGTTGTAGCATCCTATTACTAGCTTTATGGTATATTTATACCACCTCTTTAATCACAAATTTCTTTGGGTGAGGACTATATCTTTCTATTGTTTTGGAAATTCTCTATTTTTCTATAAGGAGATTTGTTATAGTGACAGGGGATACAGTTTTGAGAGGAAATTTGTGGAATGGATAATATGGATGTAGTGTGGAGGATTTTTATGGATTTAACATTTTAGGGGAAACATCACTGCAGATCTTGGGAATGTCATGTACCTTTTCTAGTAGTTTAGTCATACGATGTGGGGGGGGGGGGGGGTATAAACTATGGTTTGGAGTATCAAAGCAAATATTTTGAATCTATTGTCTATTTCAGAATATTTAATCCATGGATGAATTGTTTTGAAATTGAATCTTCCCAGTTTTTTATATCTACGACATGAAACACATTTCATCTCTTGGATTTAGTTTTTACTATCACGTGTATAGAATGGTCTCTTACATAGTGTTGTGGTCTGGACCACTTCAGCATATCTATGTTATGGTTCCAATAGAAGTGGAATATTCTTTTTTTTTTTATATTGTTAATGATTCTGAACCACTTTTTCTATTCCAAACTAATCCTAAAAAGTATCAATAGACCTATTGGATTTTGGATAATCTTTAGAGAGGATTTTGGGTTCTCTAATCCCTATCCTCTTGGTTATAAATACCAATTTATTCATTTGATCTATCTCATTTATGTGAAATACCCTTTCCATAGAATCCAACTTCTTATTTTATTCTCTCCTTTGAGATTGAGAAATCTTAATGTTATTAAAGGATGAAATACCCATTTTGAAGGGTTATGATCCAAAGGATCACACTTCGATCTTACTCACCTTTTATTGTCTACTAGGGATTCCCATATTTTGAGATTTATCATATGATCATGTGAAAAAATCCAGGGGGATCCTCATGTCATTTCCCTTCACCATAAAATTTAATTTAAAACCAAATCGTAAATATATATTCAATTGATTTTCTAATATTTGATGTATGATTTTATAAATTAAAGGATTTATAAAAAAAATTGTTTATAAATGAATTGATGTATTTCTGGGATTTTGAGAAATATAGATTTAATTAAAACTAATTTTATAATTTATCCTTGAAGATTTTATTTAATATGAGATATGATTTTGAATGTATTGAATTTGATGAAAACCCATGGTTTGGTTTGAGTTTTAAATGGTATGTTGGAACATGAAATTGGGAATTTGAGAATTGAATGATGAATTAATTTGAAATGAATGAATTTCCCATGTTTAATAATTTAATTGATTAAAGAACATGTGATCCTATGTTTTTAGTGGGTGAATAGGAAAATCATTCAAGGACTCTAACAACCTAGAAATGTATTTATGATGACAACTCAAACTAAACCATATTTGACATGATTTACATAATGGGGTGATGATTAATTATATCCCAATTGAATGAACCCTATGGATGTGTACACACCATGAACCATAATGATTTATAAGGAAGTGTTAGAATCCAATAAATAGTATGTAGTTAAATTGGGGATTATGAGTTTTATCTTTTTCCTATTTGATTATTTTATTCCAATGATTATAGAACTATCATTACTCATTCATCTCTTTTTATTTTATTGAAATATTAATTTATTATTATTTTGATATATTTTCCAATAATATGATTTGGAATAATGTAATGAATGAAAATGAAATGTAAATTTTTATGAATTTTCTTTGATTAAGTTGAAGCATATATGGTTTATTTTTATTAGAACTTTTTATGGATCATTTAGTGAAATCAAAATAGATTGTTTTTCTCACACCCATTATTTTCCTTTGGGAATATGTAGACATTTCCATGATAGTTTTTGAAAATTGAAAAGTTACTCTAGATGTTAATGGTTTTATTGAATCATAGGACCTTTAGTGATGGTGCTGAATTAAAAGGATATGGTCCCCTTGGTGTAGGGAGAATATGAGTTTTCTTCTGGATAGATTTGTGTTTTCTTCTAGATAATGTTTTTATTTGGGATATCAATTTCATATGATATTATATTCTCCTTTAAGAGTGTTTGGAATATAGATTATTCATTCTATATCTTACTTTATTTCTTTTTGATGCTTTGTTCTTGGGGAAAAATCATTCCCTTTAACCTCATGCTTATTCCAGGGTGCTAGTCACTAGCCCTTGGGGTTCAGGAACACCCTTTGGGTTATGTTAAGGATGACTCAGTTTACTGTGTATAAGGGTATAATGGATGGTTTTTTAATACTAAATGGACCATGGACCTACTATACCATAATTTTAAATGCATTTCCTACCTAAACAAATTCAAGTAACTTTTCCAAACGTAATTGTGGTTTTGTGAAGGGGATGATGGATCAATGACCCCAGAATGTCAAAGAAAAAATGAATTTTAATCCAATGGATGGTGAACTTGGTCTTGATAAAAATAGTGGGAGACATAATAAAAATAATTATTATAACTTATCACATAATATTTAATCAATAAACTATTAATAATATAATACTTTAAATGATAAAAGATTTATTTTTTTCAACCACTTTAACCCTATAATATATTTTAGAGAATGATTATAACCTCACTAGAAATAACTTCTATTAATGTTTTAGATGCATTTAGGTTAAGTTATACCATGAACATAAATATTATGTTCCATAAATATCATTACCCAATCCACTAAAAAATATACTACTGATGAAGAGTTTGATATCTAGGAAAATAAAATAAAATAAAAAATAAATGTTCAATGTTTTATTCTTTTATCTATATCTTGTAAACATATGATTTCACATGAAAAAAATGGATTATAATAGCATGATCAAGTATCTTAGGGGTCTATACTATGGCTGTGTATGGAATGAATTGGTTGTGATATCCAAGAAACTCGTTCTTAGTAATGTTGAGGTCGGAATATGTGATAAGCCTCATGTAGTAAATATCATTGGATATATTGAGTACCTAGAAGTACTCGAGTTTAATGTACATGATGAACAACAATCCAATATCATTATTACATCACTTCTTATAACTTATTGGACTCTATTGCAATATAAAATATGAAAAAATGAGAATAATATTATATATATAATCTTCTTATCTATGTAGATAAAAAAGAGAAGATATGAAAATACCTCCATCATTATATTGAATAAATATAATGTTTGAGAAAAGGCACCTAAGCATAATACTTCTTCAAAACACCTCTGAAAAAGAAAGAGATTGAGAAAAAAGCAGAGTAGGATGATATCTGTTTTCCATAAAGAAAAAAGGGATACATGATGAAAAAATACACAGATCCATGGAAAAAAGGGTAATATTCTAGTGTTTTTGTTATTGAGTGAATTTCTATATTTCTGCAAATTTGGTATAAGATACAACTAATTGTTCTCAAATATTTAATAAAATATAGGAACCAATATGATGTTAAAAGATAAATAGTGGAGGAAAATCTACAGTCATCCAAAAGATCCATTATTTTTGTTATGGTTATCAGGGACTAAAACCTCACATTGTCAATAGGAATGATATTGGTTGTAATGGATTGAAAGTATTGTCCATATTTTACAAAAGAACATTATTTTCTCATAAATATATGATATGGATTGATTTCCCATCAGGTTTGGTTATAAATGATTAGAGTTTTATAAATTTAACTCTTGTTATAATATGTTACATTAAAATATTTTTCCTTCCAAGTTTTATTACATGAATAAGATAACTTAAATCAATAATGAAACAAGTTCACATAACTCATACAATACTAAAATTTTCAATCACTGACAAATTAATGAAAATTTAATACATTTTAATAAATTATACCAAGTTGGATATTTATATTATACTAAACTAAAACTACTTTTTTTAGGTATCAAGTGTTTAGAAGGAAAATTTAATGAGACCACACATAGTGGATAATGTTAGATGGCCATTGAACTTAACTAGTTAGTTCATACTAATATGTGTGATCTATTTTCAGATGAATAATGGAGTAGATACTCATACTTCATAACTTATACAGATGATTTTAATAGATATGGATATGTAAACATCATGAGGTATGAGTCATTTTCATTTGAGTGATTCATGGAATACAATAATGATGTTTACAACCATCCTAGTAATATGATTAATAATATCTACTTATACTATAGAGGGGAATATTTTAATCAAGTCGTCATTGATTATTTATACGAGTTTGGGTTTTCATCTCAATTTACTCCTCCTCGTACTCCAAAATATTATTACGGTATACCATATGAGCTATAGAATGTAACGAAACTTGTGTTATTATAAATATATATCTTGGGTTGTGAAGAATATGTCAATTCCCATTTATGTATCAAACTAGAACCTTGAAGAACAAAGTAACCGTTATATAATACCCATTGGAAACAAGGGGATATTACCCATACGACCCATAATAAAAAATTTAATAGTGGAACAGAACCAAATTAAATTATAGGGATAATATATCTAAAGGAGATTTTGGGAGTGAGAAAGACTTTTATGAAGTTAAGGATTATGGTAAAAAAGAGTTGGTACATGAAATTATTCCTCAAAACACCATATAAAATGAGGTTCCAGAGCATCAAGTAATATATTAGGGTATAATAGAGGTTAGATGACTACATATTTATGTTTTTCTAGTCACCATTTATGGAAATTAATTGGTAATTAATAATAATGATCCATTAACTAAAAAGGATCCATTATGTAGAACTGACCTTTCCAAGTGGAAAGAATCTATGAATTCTAAAATGGATTCCACGAACCAATATGAAGTAAATATTTTGGTACATCCTTGAGTGGATCTAACACCTATTGGTTATAAACGAATTTATTAAAAGAATCATACATTCCATTAAATCATTCCATGACTATTATATATGGAATATGGATTTAAAAACCACCTTCTATATAGAAAACCGTCTGGAATATTTTTATATGAAAATACTTGATGAATTTTTAACTACAAAGGATAAAAAAATGTTTTGAAAATTTGTAAAAATCATTTATGGATTAAATCAAACATGAAGGCTATTGAACATTAATTTTTCTGAATCTATAAAAGAATTTGGTTTCATAATGAATGATTCTGGGATTTGTGTCACATGATTTTATGGGATTGTTGTAATTTTCTTAATATTATATATTTATGAGATTTTACATATTAGAAATTTTATACTAGTCTTATGGTATATTAAATCATAGTGGAATAAATGAATCTATATAAATTATATATTAGAGGAATCATGTATTCTAGGGATTAAGATCTATCATGATAGATCATAGTTGATTCTCGAACTATGTCAAGGTATGTATACT
The DNA here is from genome assembly GCA_963277665.1 of Viscum album. Classification (NCBI taxonomy): domain Eukaryota; kingdom Viridiplantae; phylum Streptophyta; class Magnoliopsida; order Santalales; family Viscaceae; genus Viscum; species Viscum album. Next base: position 741,149,685 of record OY728134.1, on the reverse strand, counting down.
TAAAATATATTGCATAGATTCAGTATGGAATAATCCAAGAAGATATTGATTCCAATGTCACATGAAATTCATGTTTATAAGGAAGTGTATCTGCAGAACCACAGAGGATAACATAAAATTGAAAGGATTAAAATTTTTCACTAATAGGTTCAATCATGTTTGATATACAATGTACTGGTAAAGATGTCCCCTACACCATAAGTATATTAGAAATATATCAAGACAACCCTTGTGACCAATATTGGATGATATTCATGACAATCCTTCAGTATCTGATCTATATTTAAGGTATGTTCCTAATATATAGAGGAGATATTGAAATATTCATCAATAGATATGCATATTCAAGTTCCCAAACACAAAAAGATTATATAAAGACATAGAGGGGTTAAATAATCACAATGAATAGTGGTGATGTGAGATGTATGAGCTCAAAGAAAGCTATTTTATTGAATATTCTATAGCATTTTCAAAAACCCAAAGGGGCTGTTATTTATAGTAAGAGAAAAAACAACATATTTATTTATTTTTACTCAAAAAATTACAACTAATTAATTAAAATGTAGTACACAACATGTTAGACTTTCAAACCGATAGAAATAGTTAATTTAATATATGAGGTTTAAGAAAATTATTTTATTAAATTGGTGGTGAAATAGAGTAGAGAAAATAATATATTTGGGTTTTGAAGATATTTTGGATAAATTTAAAAATAAGAGAAAAATGGTTTCTTTGAAAAAAATTGTGAAGAATGATAAGTTATTGTAGTTTTAGGGTTCAGGTGAAATTTTATTTTGAAATTAAATTAATTTTTCCATGGTGGAGTTGGATCTAGGTTGAGGTAGATCTAACTGTCATGAAATACATGGTTAGGGACTTTCATGAATTACCAAATCATGTTTATCTTAATAGAATATTTAAAGTATATTACCCTACAGGTCAAATGGTTATATATAAATTTGGGTAACTAGTTGAGTAATTGAAAATTTATTTTAGGGTAATCAATAAATTGTAAAGATTAAACCAATACAATTATATTATAATTTTTAAATTTTAATTCTGGTAACCCTAATACATGATTCTACAGAAAATATAATACAAAAATAACCTTCCCCTTTTGATACATTACCCTAAAACATGGAATGACTTACTCCCTAATTCTTGTGATGAGTTGTTATGGGGGAGCAATAATGTAAAACTGATATCTATCGATTATTTATATGTATGAATAGTTACTATATCTTCCCACTTAGAAAATGAAAATTTCTCAATATTTGGATAAAAATAATCATGGAATCCACAGATTTCATACATGGTGGTTTGACTGTTGAACATAGATCACCCCAACCCACCCCACCCCCAACCGTATATTTAGTGGAGATGTTCATGTGTTGATCTACATGGAATCCTTTATTCGTTGATGGGTAGGATTTGTGAACTTCAAGTTGAGTTATTCTATGATCAGATTGTGTTCTGATCAAACCTCTGTCATTATTTCATAAAATTTAATGATAAATGAATATATTGACAACTCCCACACATCTCATATCGAAGTGGTGATCAGTCCTATAGTGGTTTGAAACCAAAATCATAGAAAATTCCATTTATAAATGCGAAATTGGATCTATTACGAGCTTCCTATACCTCTATGTGTTTACATGTGCACATGCCCACCCTGACACCATGAATATTTTTCTATTTAGGCTACCTTTTATAGTCGAGTAAACTTGTACAGAAGTAGGGATGAGCTAGATGGATATCTAACCATGATTGGACAATTAATTTTTAAACACCACTCATTATTCATTTAAATGAATTTAATTTATATATATCATAAAATCATTATAAAAATAAAGCCATTATCATTACATAAATTAAATTTTCAATAATTCTTTAATATTCTTAAAATACACCATGAAAAAATTAATAATTTTTTCATGGTATTCTTTATAATTATATAATAAAACTCAAAAAATATTCTATGAAGAAATAAATTAATTATTTTAATGGGATTTAAATCAATATAACCATTCAATGATAATTTGAATTGAAGACTTTTATGGGTGAAAAAAAATCTAATAATGTATCTTATTTTATATTTTAATACATAATTATTCATTTATTTTTTGTGTTGAATTTATCACAAGATATCAAGCATACACAATTTATTAAATAGAATGAATTGTAAAATCTAAGGTATTTTACAAATATTTTCTTGATAGTATATAACTATACTATATAATTACTAAATATAATGTTTTGAATAATTCACAAGATGATATTCAATTATAATAATCTCTATATAAAGGAACTATATAAAATAATTAGGTTCCAATCCTTCTAATAATAACTTCTTACTTCCGAAGAGACAATTCACTAATGATTTATTGATCAAAAATAATTAATGGAATATCCCTCAAAAAAATATTATTAATAAATAATAATTGAATAAATTAATCCCCAATTATTGAAAATAATGAATTAAAAAAACCTTACTAAATATGGAAAACAATAGTGGTAATGAAATCTTTTAGAGTGGAAGAGTCCAAAACAAAATTCGATAACAAAATGCCAAATACCTAAAACTCTATAAATTACACTACATTTAATAAATGAACAATACATGATGTATTATTGTAAAATACATCATTATTTACCTATTTAACACTAAAAAAGTGTCAGTCTTTTGTACCAATCCTAAAAAAACTATAATATCATCTCCTTTTGAATTTATATCTTCTTTTTAAGGAGTACCAAAACATGATTATCATGGATCTTCGACATTATTTTAGAAATTTATAAAATATTAGACAATTATAGAGATAAATATGTGAATATAATATTTATTTAACCCTTTATATATTTAAATAATGGTGTCTAAAAGATGAAATTCCCTTATTAAACCACAAATTGGTTTATCAAATCAATTCCAAGCATGGTTTTCTACTGTACTTATTCATTCCAACCAGTCTTGGTGCTAATGGTCTTCAAAATTAACCATACATGAGAACCAGGGTTTATTGTTTTCCACCATAACATGTTATATTAATTTTTGACTAAAATTTATCTAAAACCCTTTAATGTGTAAAATTCGATCAAAATATCCTTAAAAAAGTTGAATACAATAGATATTATAAAGAATGAAACTTTTTTTACAATAAAAAACCAATACAAAAAATATAAAAATATTAGGTATGAAATTTATTTTCACTTAAATATTAATTTTTTCTAATAAAATCTTATATAAATTTTTATCATAGAATAAATCTCTTAATGATCAATACATTTAGTCAAGAATTATAATAAAAATTTACTTATAATATAATATTTTATAATCTACACATGCATACCCTTTCATACTTTTATGTTTAAAATAATAAAGAAAATATTAAATATAAAAAACCATTAATTCACACCTATAATGATTCAAAATAATAAAAACATCAAATATTCACTAAAATTTTAATTTTTGACATTATTTAATTTTAACCATACTTAAAAAAATACACATGATATTTTGTGGATTTTTATTCTTTTTTATTTTTAAATGTTTAATGAATTTCATATATTGAATAAGTAATATAAAGATTAATATTACAATTTTTGGTTCACATATTGAAACATTCTATAACATTTAGAACAATATCATTGGTCCAATGTGAATGATCATTAAAAAATCCAAAACATCATTGGAAATCACAGTGATGATGAATGTTAAGAGTCCAAATAATCCTTTTTTACCCCGAACATTCACCTCTCTTTCCAACATCCAATCCTATAACTATGAATAATAATATTTATAATAAATAGATGGAATAATATTATCCATTATCAAATAGAATATAATTTTATAAAATTTTCAGTCTATATTTTCCCCCAAATTTAAACAAAAAAGTATATTTTAATCCATATTTATGTAATAGTTGAAAAATCTACTAATAATATTCGATTTTAAGACAAGAATCCAAATAAATAATTTAACAATAAATTAACCCTCTGTAGTTCCATTGACTAATAAAAAAACATGTACTATTTAAAAGAATTTATATATAGAATACTCTATTTTATTCTCAATATATTTAAAAATTATACACTATTTTAAATAGTATTATTGAGAAAAATGTATTCTATCACAATGAGCCTAATGTTGAAAATCCTTTTATAATTCCACAGGATGATCCCCCTCACTTAAAAAAAAATTTCCCCATTTATTATCCAATGGTGAGAGAAAATGAAATAATTTCTAAATTAATACAACATAATGAATGGATTGAATGAGTTGTTTAGAGTAAATGTCACTGAATAATGTCATTTATCACTTCATCCATGATTTTTTGGGGTTTCATTATGAAAAAATGTTTATACCTTCCATTCAAAACATTTCATTAAAAACATGTTATATGTCAATATATTACATAAATTATTTTAGATTAATTGTAAATACATATTCAATTCCAAATGACTAAAATTAAAAAATATATATAAAAATCATAAGATTAGACAGATTCCAACAGTGCATCCTCATATTCCTTTTATATTCTCTTTTTATCTTGTGAAATATTTTTATTTATTTGAATCATATTCTCCTTAAATATCTAAACTTTCTTATGTAGTTCAGTATGGTATCTATTATTTGGGAGTGTTATATGGATATGAGGAGGCTAATGTCCCATTGGAGCCAAATCAAGTGCGAGTTTAGGGTTTACGGTTACCCAGTATATAGCCAAATGTATAATTGGATATTTCACCTTATTCTCTAATGTAATATCCTTTAACTCTATTGTTTGTAGGAATATGGTTTCCTAAATAGCCAATAATCATTTCATTTAGTATTAGGGATTGATTAAATTATCAACTTTTCTAAATTTCGTTTTCATAATAGTTTTTCCATTTTGAGATCATTTTTTGTAATCCTCAGTTGATTTCTTGGACTTTTATTCATCTTATATACTCTTTTTATCCAATGAAGAATTACCCTTAATAAATTTATATTTCAATTTTTTGGCCTCCTCATCATCCGAATTCTCAATACGGGTATGGTTGGTTTTGCTAATGTCTTAGGTGGTTGTAACTCATTGTATGGTGTGATTTAAGGATTGTAGTTATCTTTATCATATAGAGAAATCAGAACACAACATCCATATTAATCATATAATTAGTCAAATAATTTTTTGGATTCTTATTCATAGATGAACTAGGTGTCATGAGTTAAAAATTATTTCAAAACATCTCAACTATACATCTTGTGGACAACAATGTGTATACATGAATCTCAAACATGTAATAAATATTGACAAACTATATGAAAAATGTTTTATAAATATTGTTATTAGAATATTAACATGTCATATGTAATAAAAATTGGGTAAAAAATGTCCCTTTTATCTTAAATATAGGATCACGAGACTGCTCATCTTACGCTAGATTTCTCATCACAACATCATTAAGAATTTATCACTTTTTCTAATTTCACCACCATCCCCATATTTTTGAATATTATTTATATCAATACACCGAAAGTTTTCATAAAGGTTCATGGGTTTGGAGAAATAAAATCAATCATAGTATTAAAAAATTATTTATTTAAATTCCCACTATTTGTTGTTCCCATTGTCTTAAGAATCATCACTTGAATGTGAATGACAAGGTTATATTGAGTTGAGGTCATTAAAAAAATTATTATGAATAAATATATAAAACTAGATATCTAAAACATGGTAATACCCGTTAGGTGGATAAAAAGGGGTAAAAACATTGATTTATAGATTTCATTATAGTGAATTTATTTTGGTAACACTCTGACTTAGTTAGATCATAATTTTTTTGGGTTATTTGACAACTACCTACATTTAGAAATTTTATTATGCTATTCTGGATCAAGAATTAAATTATTGCACTCATTTAATTCCAAAAATTATTCTTAATAAATACAAAGGAAAAAAAATTTCTACTAAACATACATTCTATGGTTATCCAAAAAATCTATATATTATCACATAGTTAATAAATCTTAGTATGTTCTAAAACTACAGGGAATGATTTCAAAAGTTAAACACATAGTTTCTAATGTTATCCATATAGATTTTCCATAATGTTTCTCTCAAAATAACATCAAATATTGGAATATAAAATCATATACTTATAGTGGATTACTAATTTTCATTTTCTAGGGTTTTTGAGTGTATGATACTTTTTATTCCTTAAAATCCATTAATTTGAAGCATTAGTGCACAAATACAGACCTTGATTTAGATCTATCAGTATAATAAACCATTATGGTGGGTCAAATATAGGGTGAGTATTATTTTTTTATATTTTTATATGAAATCTAGATCTTGCTTATGATTTTTCTATGATAAGGGATGCTCTGTTAGTTCAGGTCTATTTAAAAGGTGAGATGTGGGAAGTTTTGTTATATCATAATGATTTCCTTATAATGTCTATAGTATTGGTGAATTTTATTAATTTATAAAACCTTTTATATTATCTAATAATTTGAGAATTATTTTTAAAAACACGGTTACGAAATTGAAAATATACAGTAGGAATTAATTTTTAATATGGTGTTTAATGGGCAGTAGTAAAAAGGTAATGGGGTATACGGAAGGTTTAGTGAATATGGAGGATTTGGGGGTAATGAAAGGGTTAATGAAGGTAAAGGGTAAGTAAAAAAGGTGATATATGGTCAATGGTATTTTTGATAAGGAGTTAAAGATCTAGGAATATTAATGATTCTAGGTTAAGGTGAAAATAGACATGGATCATAAACTTAATATTATAATATTCTGAAACCAATGACATGACTTTGTAAACAAATTTGTGGTTTATAATTAGATTAAAATAAGGATTTTTAATTTTAGGAACCACAAAAACTTACCATGGTGTAGTTTTTTTGAATATGTTGTTTAATTTTTAGGTTTAGTGGCTTCTTTATATAATGAAAAACCACATTGTTGTTTTTTAAATTACGTTATGGTGTTATTAGGGTTCATGGAAAAATTAGAAGATGATAGAAACATTCCTTTTTTTTTGATTCATGGTTCTATTATAAGGTTTAGAAATTTTTTATATACCAAGTATTTTAGTGGAAGAAATTTTTTATTAGGTGCTTTTTTGGCAGGTTAGTGAAAACAATTATAGTGGTTTTGAGACATAGTTACTCAATGTGGTTAGATTAGAAAAATTGAGGAACCATTTGCAAAAAATGTTATTTAATTCCTAGAAAAATTTAAGTTTAATATTAAATCTAATTTTCACATAAATATGTGCATTTTGATGAGGTTTGAATGTTTTAGGTGCTGGTAGGGCTTTGGGATATGTTTTGAATGGAAAAACATGTCTCTAGGTCATCTATCTGTTTAATATCTACCAATTGGTCCATGGTGGATTCTTACATTGTACTCAATGGATTATAGAATAGGGGAAGAAAAACCATGTGGTACATTATGTGGGTGGTGACCATTTATTAGATACTTTGTGGGTATAATGTAATTAGGGATTGATTAAAAGGCACCTTTTGGGTTCCTGTGTGGTTTTTTAATTAGTTAATTAATTTTGTTATATATATTTTATTAAAAAAAAATAACTTCTTATCATTTTATAATACAATTTTCTCATTACCTTATCATCATTCATTATAATTCAACCTCTTTAATAGGCCAATTATTATTGTTTGTAGTTTCATTTTCAAATCAATCATCATGTTTGAAAAGACATAGATCTACACTCTCACTATTAGTGATAAAAGCACATACATTACAATAGTATTTGATACTAAGCCACATGGATAAAGAAAAAAATACATATATTTCAATAATTTCAATATTACATATCACAATAATAACAAAATACTAGAACATAAAAATTTATTGTCTTCAGAAATTAGCTAAATAAAAATACCAACCTAAACAGTTCTCGATAATCACATAATACCAGTACATCTTTTAGAGATCTCATAGGTTATACTCACCTTCAAAACCTAGGGAATTTAAAACATAATAAGGTGTGGGAAAAATGTTATCTTGAGGAAATATTTTAAACATTTTATCAAGGGTTATATCATAATCATGTGAGAAAACCAGAGTATTAGATAAATATAAAATTAAAAAAGGTGTGAAAAAATAATCATTTTCTATTAGGAATAATATAATGACATGTAATCTCAAATGAAAAAAATATACCATGTTGTATGACTTGAAAAACAATACACAATGATCATGTGAAATATAACATAATATATGCATGTTATATAGAAATTTGGAATAAAAGTATGCATAAGAAGACATAAAATTGTGAAAATATTTACTCATAATCACATTCACAAAAAATAATAATAATCGCATGGGATATAAAACATTAACCAATGCATCAGAGGGAATTGAAAGACTAAATCCATATTGGAGATTTAACAGACCTAGTGTGTTTTAGATATTTAATAGTGTTATTCCATTTCAATGATTTAAAAGACTGAACCTATAACACCACAATATTTTATATGTTTCTTCTATTGAAATACAATATGAATTATTCAATAGATTTCCTTACATTAAAGATCAAGTCCACAAGAATCATGATATAATAAATTATTATAACCAAGATGTTAGGATGGAATCTATGAATGGTAAAAAAACGTTATAAAAATTATTTACAATTATTTTTAATAATGAAAATATATTATTTATTGGATAATAAATAAACACTCAATTTTTTAGTAAAGTTATTTTAAGATTCAAAAATACATTTTCTTCAAAAATGGGATTTCAAGATTTTTTACACTAACAATTATAAATAATTTCTTCCATTTTTTTAATTATATTAAACTAAATGAATATAATTTTTGAAATCATTATGTCAATATTATGTGACTATGAATTTTTATGATTTTTCTAAAAAAAATTATTTATTATTTAAAAGTAAAAAATAATGATATTGGTAAATACCATCATTTATTTTACAAGATTCACATTTTTTTAAATTTATCTTACGTTAAAATAATAACCCTATAATTGTAAATAATAATTTTTATTACATAATAATCATTATTATAATTGATTTTTATGTAACGTCATTTTTCAACTTAGAAATACATTTTTATATAACCAGTTTTTATTAGTGTAATTTATCTTTATTTAATTAATTAAATTAAAACCTATTTATTAATATTTGTAATTAATATTTGATACTTTATATAAAATAAATTATTTTAACATTCATCATATGGTTTTCATTATAAATGGAATGTTTGTAAATTATGTTTTATTCTTAAAGATTCATTCTTCTAAAACAGGTTTTCATTACTGCTTGAATGCTTATTTAAAATCTAATTTTACCACATTTAGAATATTATTATATTAAAATTAATTTAATTTAGTAATTATAATAATTTATATAATAATAAGGTTTTACCATATTTTTTTGTCACATTGAATAATAAAAATATTAAAATTTTGTTACCACTATTAATGTTAAAATGGGTTTAGTGAGTGTGTTATAACACGATATAGAGGCAATATATCCCCCAAATCCTATATAATTATTATTATTTAAATATATTTAAACCATATATTATAAAAAAAATTTATACCTAGCCATTTTAGCCACATTTTCATGAAATCAAACTTATTTCATTAGAATCTTTTAATAAATTCCATATGTGTCCCTCCCCTGACTTATAGAAGGGAACATATTCTCCACCCTTATTCACATCATTTGAGTCTTCTGAAACATAAAATACCTACTTCAAAACCATTTATATAATCCTTCCCTTAATCTTAGATCTTCTAGTTTTCTTCTATAACTAATCTATCTTGGATTATGGTGTAAGTGAAAAGAGGTCTGCCAAAGAAGAGGTGGAGATATAATCCAAGATCTTTAAATTATATTTCTTCATTTACTTACTCTAAAAAATTTGTTATATAAGAAATTTATGAATCAATTATAATAAATTTAAGGATATGTTATTTTGGTGAATGTATAACCATTTAATAATTCTTCTCAATTAAATGGGTGATAAATGTATTGCTCGGGTGTACATTTGGAATTCCAACTCCACATAGAGATGTGATTTATTTTATACCACCATCATTCATGGTTAGTCATTATGATATATTTATTATTTTTTAATGAAATATATGTTATGATTATTATTATTTAATGATGAATTGATATTTACATTTTATTTATTTCATTCATTAAAAACTGGAAACATCACTCCTATATATGTATGGACTACCATATACAATGAGTGATGTAAATGATTTTAATGGGTATATGATTTCCCACTATGAATATTTATTCTCATACTATATTTTTTAGTTTTATTGAATGGTTGTAACCACATGAAACTATGTTAATGCCGATTGTGATGGGTGATTTAATGCTTTTCCACAGAGCATCTTAATGTTATGGGATTTGTAATGAACAATATTATTGTTATGGTTACAAAACATTTTCAATTCATGAATCATGATAATATTAAAAATGATAAATGGAATGAACAACTTACTATTGATTCCATAATTAAGAAAAATACACATTCATTTAGATTGTTTTCTATTACACTAATTGCTTACAAATGTATTAATAACACTGGAAATATATTTCCATTCGCTAATTCTCATAACATGAAAAGTTTATCTTCATTGTTTATTATTTTGTAGGTAAGTAAGATCAATGGTGGAATCTTATCAAGAAAATCAGTTTATATTATGAAATTGAATCCGTACAGTTGGTTAAAATATGAAATTATTTTTCAATAGGTATATTATTTTTTTATCTATACAAATATTGAATAGTTATTGGATGATCTTAAGTTAAAGTTCATTGAATCAGTTGGTAACTATAATGGAAATTTTACAAGAATTTCGAGGTACAATTTATGTGTTTTTATGGAACCATAAAGTAACACAGAATGATTATTCAATGTATTAAAACCAACTACTTTATCTATAAGAGACTTTAGTGGCTATGAATAAATAATTGCATGTGCTATCAAGGTCGAAATGGACATTAGATTCACCCATAAATATCATGGTTTTAATAAGGGAAAAAATATTATTCAATGAATGTTTAAAAACAAAAACAATTGAGGGAATAATATGTGTTTTCTTATATACCAGATGTGTGGAAGGAATCATTGAGGAAATATACTTAATTGGACTGGTAACATATTAATCGTGAAAGATATGGCCATTCAAAAATTTAACCTTGATTTCATTGGAATATTTTAGAAAATGATACAAATAAAGAAAAATTTCCATAAAATAAGCCACCCACACTCCAATGATATAATTGTAAGGAGTTTATAAGTTATTCCACCCACTACTCAAATCCAAGGTTTAATGATGATGATAAATTTTAAAAACCCATTAAGCCTAAAGATAAATTTAAATCTCATGAGATCACTATTTCCAATGTGGGGTGAGATAATGAAATGGGTAATGGTACACTTACCATCCACTTTAGAACTAATAATGGATTATTTGATTCAGGTTCAACATTCCATTTTGTATATGATAAATTTTCAAAGTTAATCACATAACTATTTCAATGAATGTTTTTTTTAAATATTAGTAAAAACTCTTAGTGGTACAATGTAAAGTGTCTTTCTAATTCCCTCTCTATCTATATATATTCAATGAAAATTGTATTTATAGATTAACTTCATCTGTTTCTGGAAGTCATTATAGATGATATTATTATATATTACAAGAGAAAGTAATAGTATGAATATCCCAATATAAATGTAATAATGACCCCAATGATGGATAAGTTATATTTATATTTACTATGTGTGAATTTTGGATATATAAAGTTCTATTTTTGGGTCATATAATCTCTAGAGAGGGGAAATTAGTGAATCTATCAAGGGATGATGTTAGTGAATATTGGACCAGACCAACCACTATGAATGAGATTCCAAGATTTTTTGGATTGGATATTTATTTATGATTATTTTTGAAAAATTTATCATTTTTATATAATCCACACACTATGTCAACATTGAATGGATTTTTAGTTCCTTTGGACTGTATAATGTGAGGAATATTTCATGGATGTGAAGAGAGGGATGGTGAGTGAACCTCTAACCACACTTCCCTATAGTGGAGAACGGATTGTGACTTATGGTGATGTATTGATAATGGGTTTTGTGTGTGTTATTATGTATACTAATATGGTGATATATTGTGCCTCACACTGATTGAAGGTTCATGATCAAAATTACCAGACTCATGATATGGAGTTAATTGTGGAAATCATTGCATTAAAGATGTTGATGAATTTTATTTACTAATATATCTGTGACACTTAAATTGATCATAAATGATTAATTTATATATTAACCAAGAAATAATAGAATATTTGAAAAATAATATGGCTGTAAATATTTAAATATTATGACTTGCAAAGAGATTTCCACCTTGGGAAAGAAAACAAGGTGGATGATTCTATGATTCAACAAGATAATGCATGCTTATACATGATGAAGATATTAAAAGATTCATTATTTATTGTCAAAGGATGATACTTTAAATATTAATTAAAGGGTAGAATTATTTTATTGATCTAATGAGAATTCAACCATCAATCCATGTAAATATTAATGTAGTGAAAAATAAGGATGTGGGGCTACAAAAGAAGGTGAGATGTATTACTTAGTTAAATAATAATTAACATATAATGATATTGTTTAGTAATTGAGTATGTATCCCATAAATATCATTCCAAAATAAGGATCTATTGTAAGAATCTTATATCTCACCATTCTCTATTCATTTTGGAAATTTAAAAATGTGCAGAGATATGAAAGAGAAATTTTGGTGGAACAAAATGAAGAGTTATATTGGGGAGTATGTATCTATGTTCATGGAATGTCAAAAAGTTCTTTGTAATATATAGAGTTATAATGGGTTATTACATAAAATACTGACTGGATAAAAGTAAATTTTTATTCAAAAATACTTTTTTAGAGAATGTGGGAATCCAAGAAAGTCTAAAGATGAAAGTCATCCAAAAGAAAAGATAATAAAAAATTCACTGAAAACAAGGCTTGGATTTTTATAACCACTTTACAAGTAATGTCATCATTTTAGTGTTTCAATCTTCGTGATTGGGTTATCCTATATTAATTCTTTAATGCGAGTGGATAGCTTATCCCAATTCTAGATGCACTATTCCAAATTTATCTTCTTTGCATTGAAGCCCCATACCAAAATTAAATCTTTTCGGCTATCCAATCACTTTGGTAATTACTAAAATCCATTTGGACATCTCATTATAATATTCTTCCCACATCATCACTTTATTAATTTAGTTTGATATCTTTTTTATGCATTTGTTCCATATAAAATATAATTAACTTAATGAAATTCCTTTTCTCACCTTCTTTAATTCCCTCTACACCACCCTTTCCTTGATCCTTAATGTCTACACACTTTTTCATAAGATTTCCTCATCTTAGATTGGAACATGACTTGAAATCCTATTCATGAGGCCTTGGATCACATTCCAAACCTATATACCTATTAGAAGATCTTATTTTCATCATCATAGGCAACTGGGAAAACTTTTTCCTTCTTTTAGTTCCATTTATTTTAGTTATAATGCAACACCACACATTGTGGTTACCCTTCTGTCCCTTATTCCTCCTTGGGCGCTGAATGTAAGGAATCTACCTTAAAACATTACATAATAGTGAATTAAATGAATAATTCACATTGAGGATCTTTTTAGGTTGAGAATTTTAGAGAATTAGGACATAAATATTACATCTACCAAGATTATAAAGTAGAAACTCCTACTCAGTTTCCATTTTTTTCATAAAATAAAAAATATTAAAAAAAAACTTGTCTAGTTCCATGTATTAGATAAAATGTCTTTCCTTGATACCAGCCTTGACCCTAATCAACTTTAATTCCTATGTAAAACATTTCAAAGACATGGGATGAGCATTAAAAGCTCAGCAAGGGATATAAAAATATGGAAAGAAAACATTAGTCCAGGTATACATAAGAATCAATGAAATCATACTTTACTCTTAAAACATAAGAACTTTAACATAAATTATAGAATCATAAGTTTTATGAATAACTCATAGAAATAAAATTACGTAAAGGTAATTTGAGGCATTCATAACATTCTTACATAGGGAGTAACCCTCATGGTTACGTTTGGAATACCCACCACAGTATATTCCATAAATCTCTTCGGAGAAACTTTAGCGTTTAACTCCTTTGAATTACCCAATGCATTGTAGAGATATCTCATGCTCACCCGCAATTAGTTTATCATAGAACCACCCATCTTCATAAACAATTCCAAAGAACCATAACATAATCGTATCACATAAAACATGCATAAAGGAAACATAACATATCCACAATTCAATCACAAGATATAAAAAACACATTGATATAATCAAAACATTATCGAAACCATTTTTAATACCAAAATAAAATAAAATCAAAACATGGTATTTATTTTTCATTTTGAAAAATATTATGCCTTGTAGAGGAAGTCGAAACTCGAATAATTGTCACGATGGCGGAGATGTCGTTATCACTGCATACGTAAGACAAAAACATTACCTTTTGTCGTTTAGTAAAATGCTTCATATCAAAAGATTCCTTTTGAATAAACATAAAAGCCAAAGGTTTTTATACACCGTATAAAATAATGTTGTGTATAAAACAAAATATGCCCCAATGAAAGGAGGTTGAGACGAAGTCCCTTACAAAGACGATGTCCTTAGATCAGGGATAAATCAATTACATGGTTATGTGTGGAAAATATAAATACACAAAACATAATAGGATATTAAGTTTAAAACAATCATAGGTCATCCACACATATTCATAGTACGACATAATCAATAAGTATAGGTTTGACCCAATGAACTGAAATTGGGTTCAGAAGTTCCCTTACAGAAATTCGACAACGTAACGACGTCATTTTAAAATTCCGAAAATGAGATAATGAGAGATAAAATGGGTATCTAATCACTTGGAAGAATCATTTAAATTAATAAGGATATATAATAACATCTCTCAACATAATAATATGTAAATCAAATGGCCTAACAGAAATAAGACTTTTAAAAATAGGAGGGTGAAATGTTCCCTTAACGATTTGGGTATCTTTCGAAATGTACACCCCATGAAATTAGGGTACAGTGAAGATTTAAATACCTATATATTAAAGTATATTAAACAAAGAAAACAATCATGGGAATTACATACACCAAACAAAAGTAAATAGTGGGAAATGTAGCATGAATCTCACGGGAATAAAAAGTGAGATAAAAACACCACACATCATTGTAATTAATCGAGTCGTATGACCAAAAGATAATAAACACAATATGAATCACATAATACCATTAATATAAATAGAATAATGATAATATATATCAAATGTAAGAACACAATACACCACATGCAATAAATAAGTGGTGATCAATGGAAATATCATGGAATTAAAAGTGAGATAAGATATCCCCTTGTGAAAATTCGGCAGCCTAACGACGCTACTTAAAACTTCAAAAAATGAATTGAGGAGATATAATAGGGTCTCTTATCATATTAACATAAAAATTACAGTAATAAGAATATATAAGAACATCACCCAACATAAGAAATATGATCTTAAAAGAATTGACGTAAAATATAGTACTTAAAAAGAAAGAGAGATGTTGGATCCCTTACAAAACTTCGGCAGCCTAACGACGCCAATTAAACATTAATAAAACGAAATGATGATAGTAAGATGGGATATATGATCATATTATCATGAAATGTTCAGTAATAGGAATATAAAATAACATCCCCCAACATAATAACATGGGGCGTAAATGAAATGACATACAAAAGAGTACTTGAAAAGAAAGAGAGAGGCAGGATCCCTTACCTCATGTATGACTTTTCTTGTTCATTTATTTATATTAATAAATTATAAACTTTTTTAAATTTATATTTTCTTAAGGACCTCAATTATAGTATATTATTCAATTTATATTACATATTATAATTTTATAATAATTAGTTAGTTATTTGATTTCATATTGTCGATGTTTGGTACATGAGTCAAAAATGAACATGTTTGAAAAGAATTTTCCATGTAGTAATAAGTACATCATCTATAGAATAGTATTAGTAATAAAGTATCATATATATCCAGTATATATTCATTTTATACTATTCCATACCATTTGGAGATAAAAATAAATGAAATGCACCGTTCATGGAGACGGTAGGCCGTACGTACGCATGAACACTACTTTCAATTCTTTGTCACATTAATGAAATTAAAACTAAATGAGAGAGATATATATTATAATTACAGAATAATTCATATGTTATATAGGTCACATAATTTCATTATTTTCATTCTTTATAAATTCCATGTATTGCATGAACGAGTCAAATCACATTAGGGGGCGATAGTCCACACTTCCTCAAACGAAATTATCACATTTTCACAAAATGCAAAGCATAAAGGTATGTTTTAAATATAAAATACAGAATCATAGAGAGTAAATAAATATAATATATATTAGAAATAAATATCATGCCATCATAATTCCCACCGTGAGAGTTGTTAGGAGAAGATAGAACAGTCATCGTTTCGTGAGGCATTAATTCGCCATCCACGAAAACAGTATGTTATTTAACCGTTAGACGGAGGTGTGTGTAAGTGTATCTCGAATAATTATCATAAAAAAATCCTAGTATATTTAAGATAATGGTGTCGTTAAAAAATAAAGGAATAAAAAATGTTTTTAGGGGTTGGATAAGCAAAATAAAACAAAAGAACATAAGAGAAGACATTACCATTAAATCTGGTAACTCCCGTTGGTTTGAACCAAAAGGGTTTTTTGAAGAGCTTTATGCCTACGTTAATGATTCTAAGATTAAGATAAGTATGTGGAGAGAGAAAATTATCATATTTTGGTCGAACCAAAGGCTTTAGAGGTGTGGGAAAGGGGGTACAGGTCAGGGCCTTTTATAAGAGGGAGGAGGGGCACTCTTGGAATGTCTTGAAATGTTACTTTATTATAAAATGATTTTCAGATATTAAAGGTCAAAAAATTATATATTTATTGGATAAGGTGATAAGGGTTATAAATCCACATATAAAATAGGTTTTTGAAATGTTTATGTCTTAGATTTTATTTTATCTTGTCATTTTATTTAAATTGTTCATTAATGAGGCAATCACTGCATCATCACGGTGTCATAAATAAATTTATTTATTTAATGTATAAAAATTATAAAAAAAAATAACATCATTTAGGAAATATTTTTAGATTTTTAATGAATTTTTATAGTCAAAGTGATAATTTATGTAAACAGAATTAAAATTATTTTACTTAGGTAAAACATACTTTGGTTACATTTTCCTTTTTTAAAAGAAATATGATAAAAGGTCACTATCACACTAAACTGATTAAATGGGGTCCCAAGGTTGGAAAACGGAATGCCATGGTCGTAAATGACACAATAAATAGAATTAGGACACATTTGGGGGTCATTTTATATTTTTATGATATTATTGTATTACCCTTATCTACCCGATTACTAATTAAACACGATAATTAAAGATAATTACTGTCGTTACAATCCAAAATGTCAATAAACAATAGATTATTAATTACATAATTTAGACCTTATGAATCCAAACATGGAATACATTTAATAAAATTCCAAAAATATAAATTTTAGTAATTAATTTAATATAATTACTGTTGTCAAAACCAAAGACGGGTTTCTAAGAAGTAAAATCTATCAAAATATTGATTTCTGTTTTACATCAAATTTAAAATTAAAATTAAATAATATGACCAACATTGTATTAAATGATAAAAATATAATTAAATTAAACCTTAAAACTAATTAAAATGACAAACTAACTATATAAATAAATTGGATGAAAAGGCAGTTTTGAATTAAATGTAGTATTTTTCACCATTCATTGAAAATGAACATTTTTCAGAAAAATAACAAAAATGCACTCTAAGATGTATTTGATAATCGAAATTCAAAAATTATATCAATTTTACCAAATTATAAACATATAAGTTTCAATAATTAATTTTATAATCAATTCCCGCTGTCAAAACAAATAGCGTGTTTTTAAGAAACAATATATATTAAAAGATTGACACTTGTTTAAGTCCAATTTAAAAGTGAAATTAAATCAAATGAACACCAATTTATTAAATGGTAAAAATATATATTAATTAAATGTTAAAAGAGATTAAAAATATAATCTGACCATACAAATAAATTATACTAAAAGGAGGTTTTGAATTAAAATACAACATTTTCACTATTCACTAAAAAAAATGAACTGTTTCGGAAAAATAAAAAAAATTTACAAAAAGTTAATTTTGATGTCTTGATTCTAAATAAGGATATCATTTTTTCCAATATAACATATAAAATTGTAAAAAATTGGATTTATAAAGGGTTTTCTATCAAAAGGCGGTTAATCGGCCTTTTAAAAAATATTAGAATATTTATTCTTAAAATTGGATTCATTTGAATTTTAAGCCTCTAAAATTTATTTAATAATGAAAAAACAGTTAACAAACATATATAATCATATTTTAGTTAGTTCTGTTCATTCTCGCTATTCAAATTACTAGACTTTATCTACCATTTAAAATAATATTATTATATTATTAGTGTGCAACGTAAGATTTCAAAGAAAGTCGTTGTTGCGTATTGGGTACGCCATCAAACATAGCATCCCCTTTAAAGTAATATTAATATTTTATTCACAAATATTAATAAATATGAAAATTTCATATTCATTATTTACCTGGGATGTGACATCCTTCCCCCGCTTTTGGGAATTGCGTCCTTGAAATTTTAAAACCGGGCTTGGAAACATCATTGAAAGCCCCACATCGGAAAAAGAGTCAATAAACTGCCACCTTAAAAGAAAGAAAGGTAAGTACAATGGTCAACTAATTTAACCCATACTAGGATGCCATGTAGGAAAACATGGACATGGAAGAGAAAATAAAGGGTTAGGTTCTACTGGAGAGTGATAGAAAACATGTTTAGGAGAAAGTTAACCACCAGGAAATCACAAACTTGTGATGGGTTAAACGGTATTTGATTCCTCAGTAGGAAAAGTTAACAAAAAACATTTTTGTTTTATGATACATTTCGTAGAGGAATTTGTTTATGAGCTTAACTATATCCTAAGGAAACATACCTACTTGTCATGTATACTTTCATCTCTAACTATATTTCTTACACAAACTCATTTTTTCTCTAAACGACGAGTATTCAGGATGACATGTTCACATTAAGAGAGCTATAAATAACTTATAGAGAATCACCTAATCCACAAACGAGAACTATATATTTACCATGTATTTGGACCAAAACCAAACCCAAAAATTGTTAGTATGAGATCAGATAATACCCAAAAAGGATAATCCTTTATAAAAAGAAAATATATTTTTAATCTCCAAAATTTGTCCAACAAAACCCAAAGTTCAACACAGACTATTCGATAAAAAAACGTCCATAAAATTCTTCAAAGTAAACCAAACTAAGATTTAAACCAAAATATTTTAAGGATTTAATCACATTGTCTTCCATGGTAAATATTTACATTTATCTCCAAATAACTTCAGTTTCTCTTAAAGTATCATATTGAAAAGTAATTAACCTAATCATATATCCTCCATTATAGGTCAATAATTTCCTATATTACCCAAAAATAACTTATTCTTGATTCATAAAACCATATAACTAAAAATAATTTTTCATACTAACCAGGGACATCGCGCTGTCCAGTGATAGATGATAGATACCAGTCGTACTTTGGTTGTGGGTTCGATTCCCATAGATTTTTCTGAAGTGACAGGTTGTCACATGGTCTACGTGTTGTCCTTTTTACAAAAATATATAATTCATAAAACATTCCCCAAAAAGAGATAAAATCAAAGAAAATAACAATAACATAATTTAACCTCATGATTACCTCATGCATTTCATTTTACATCATAACATATAGTATCCAATAATTACCTCCAAAGTATGGATCATATAAACCGTAATGGTTACCATTATAATTATTACCTGAATATCCACATCGAGTTAGTTATCTCATACATGATAAATTAGAGAACTCTCCAAGGTTCAAGTTGTTAATCATGACTCCTAATATTTTGATGATAAAAACCACAAGAGTTCTCATTGCAACTCCCACATCATTCAGTTGTTCTTTCAGAAAACTTTCACAGTTTTCTTCACATCCACTGTTAATTTGGTGCCTGCTAGATCCATCCATCTACTAAATCTAAAAGGTTCAGTGTGATTATATCATTAGAATCATCATATAATACTATGATATAATTATTCATGTTATCTTAAACTCATTCACTTTATCTTAAAATATGACCCTCTCTTAAATCCTAACCATTATTGTAATGTCACTTATGCCTAAAGAATACCATAACCTCTAAAGGTATCTAAACTGACCTTTGAAACCAACTGTAAAACCCCGACCTTAAAATATTACATAATAATGAATTAAATGTATATTTCACATTGAGGATCTTTTTTGGTTTAGAGTTTTAGAAAATTAGGACATAACTATTACATCTCACAAGATTACAAAGTAGACACTTATACTCAGTTTCAATATTTTCATAAAATAAAAAATCTAAAAAAGAAACATGTCTAGTTCCATGTTTTTGATAGAATGTCTTTCCTTAATCACATATTTGACCCTCAACACCTTTCTGTCTTGTGGAAATAATTTCAAAAACATGGGATGAGCAGAAAAAGCTTAGTAAGGGATATAAAAATACGGAAAAAAACATTAGTCCAGGTATACATAATAATAAATGAAATCATAATTTACTCTTAAAACATAAGCACTTTAATATACCTCATAAAATCATAAGTTTTATAAATAACTCATAGAAATCATAAGATGTAAAGGTAACTTGAGTCATTCATAACATTCTTACATTGGGAGTAACCCTCATGGTTACGTTAGGAATACCCACCACAGTATATTCCCTAAATCTCTTTGAATAAACTTTAGCGTTTTACTCATTCATATTACCCAATGAAATTGAGAGCTACCTTGGGATCTCCCGACCTTAGTTTATCACAGAACCACCCTTCTTCATAAACAATTTCCATGAACCATAACATAATTGTATCACATAAAACAAGCATATAGGAAACATAACATTTCAACATTTCAATCATAAGATATCAAAAAAACATTGATATAATCAAAACATTATCAAAACCATTTTCAATGAAAAAATAAATAACATAAAAACATGGTATTTATTTTTCATTTAAAAAAAGTTGTGGCTTGTAGAGGAAGTCAAAAATCAAATAATGGTCATGGCGGCAGAGAAGTCATTGTCGTCGCATACGTAAGACAAAAACATTCCCTTCATTCGTTTAGTAAAACGCTTCATATAAAAAGATTCCTTTTGAATAAAATTAAAATTCAAAGGGGTTTATAAATCGTATAAAATAAAGTTGTGTATAAAACAAAATACTCCTCAATGAAAGGTTATTGAGACGAAGTCCCTTACAATGACGATATCCTTATATGAAGGATAAATAAATTACATGAATATGTGTGGAAAATATAAATACACCTAACATAATAGGATATTAAGTGTAAAACAATTGGAGGTCATTCAAACATAATCATAGTATGACATAATCCATAAGTAGAGGTTTAACCCAAAGAACTGAAATTGGGTTAAGAAGTTCCCTTACAGAAATTCGACAGCCTAACGACATCATTTTGAAATTCAGAAAATGAGATGATGAGAGATAAAGTGGGTATCTCATCACATAAACAAATCATTTAAAGTAATAAGGATATATAAAAACATCTCCCAACATAAGAATATGTAAATCAAAATACCTAACAAAAATAAGTTTTTAAAAATAAGAGGGTGAATGGTTTCCTTACCGATTTGGGTAAATTTCAAAAGGTACACCCCATGAAATAAGGGTCATACAGTGAAGATGTAAATACCCATAAATTAAATTATATTTCAAAAATAATACAATAATGGGTTGTAAATACACCACAAAAAGGAAATAGTGGCAAATGTATCATGAACCTCACGGGAACAAAAAGTGAGATAAAAACCCCACACCTCATTGAAATCAATCGAGTCGTATGACCAAAAGATAATAAACAAAATATGAATCACAAAATACCATGAATATAAATATAATCATGATAATATATATCAAATGGAAGAACACAATACACCACATTAAATAAATAAGTGGCGAACTATGGAAATCTAATGGAATTTAAAGTGAGATAAGATATCCCCTTTTGAAAATTCGGTAGCCTAACGACACTAGTTAAAACTTCAAAAAATGGATTGAGGAGATCAATTATTAAATTGATTTATTTATAAAAAACTATTATATAAAAGCACAATGGATAATAAAACTTATTGAAAAAGGTTAAAAAAATCCTATAATTGTATGAATGACTTATAATATTTCTAAAAGTAATTATACTTGTTAAACATAATAGTTGAGAAATTATAAAATAATATGTAAAAAGTTTAAATAGATACTATAAAATTATGTCATTACACAATATAAAATCCCTTTATACAATGATCATAATGTCTCTATGTTATAAAACCCAAGAATACCTCAATCTAATAGATCAGTATCAACTCTATCTTTCATTAACAAGAAATCCCTTGACATGGATATCGGTGTCTCTGCCTTCCTAGCCTCTAAATCCTTCAATATGATGGATTATATTCCCTTTTCTTCTTATCCTTGTAAAAACTCAATCAATACCTTGATTGGTCATGCTAAATAAAAAAGAAAAACATTCTAATGAATTTACAATCCTTTCTCAGATACTTTATAACTTTAACATTATAATATTTTAAAATGATTTAGTATGAGATAATCGGGGTGAGAAAAATATAAAACGTGTTGAGTTGCTAATACATCAGTCGTAGATATTTAAATGTCCTCATATTTATTGTAAAATCCAAAATGATAAAATTTATGAGTTTGTTACAAGAACCTCAGACATAGTTAACTTGATTGATCATTATGATATGGATCATTTCCTTGATTGATAAGTAAGAAATTTAATTCATTTTCTAATGTTGTTTTTTGTTATCTATATCAAATTTCCATAAATAATTATATCTAATAGTTATAATTATAAATACTATGTTTATAAAAAGTGAAAAATCCAATGGACTATAATTTTTTTTCAACATGATAGATTAATAAAGGTAAATATGATGTATTATAGCTTTAGTACTTCTGATTGTTATGACTTCATTTGGACTGATAGATAGGACACTAGTGTAACCACTGGTCTATCTTCTATATTGATTACACATTCATTCTCATGGATTGGATTTAATAATATAATGATATATTTATTTTACATTAAAACCATGTTTATTTTGGGTAAAAAAATATGTTTTCTAAATACCATTATAATAAAATAGGATATATAAAGTTGGAAAAATATAGTATTTTATTATTTTAAAAACTAATGAAATTAAATATATAATTAAATACATTTAACATAATAATATCTCACTTATGGGAAAGAACATAACAAAAAACCTAAAACGGAGAATATTTAAATTTGAAATAATTACAACTATTTGATTATTTTAAGAAATTTAATGATAGAAATCATATGAAATGTATTTTCTTTTTATAAATCTTATTATATTACTGGACTATCTTATTTAATCATTTTTATCTGAAATGTGTATTTTTATTTTGGATTCTCACCATTAATGAAAAATCATCTTACGATAGTTTCTTCCCCCTAAAGCTATTTCACTCATCGATATATTTCTCCCTTTAGATAAAATATATCCCCCAAAAAATTTATCCAAAAAATTATACCCTAATACTATTTATTCCCATTTCATGTAAACTCACCCCCTTTGGGATTTTCAAAAATGAATAGGGAATATAAATAATTTATTTAAATGTTATAAAAAATGAGAAAAAATTGTTTTTGAAATAACTTATCATCCAAGATATAAATGAAATAAGATTCATCAAAAAATTAATTAAAAAACATTTAGACAAAATATATTTAGATAAAAAAATCTTTCAAACATATCATTTAATAAAAAATATTAATATTGCATCAAGTGTATAGTTAAAAATTATTCATTCTTTCATAGAAAATTTTTAAACAATCACCATTAACTTAATTATGTCATCATTTTCCTTCTCAATTTCAGAAAATAAAGTCTCTATCTTAACTATCCCATCCTCCATTATTTATTTCCTGAAGATATCTATCTTTACTCATTAAACTTCTTCTTCAATAACATTTGTTTTGTTATTTTCTTCCTTAAGCTTGAGAAACTAATCTTCTCAAGAATGAATCCTAATATTTTCTTCTTCCAACTTCCCAAAAAATTCATCCAAGAAAGCATTATTCATTTTGGGAATCATACATATATATAAAATGTTCAAAAAAACATTACTCGATCTGATTCATCAGATAGAAACATGTTAATTGAATTAGAAAATTCATGATAAAGGTTCTTAACTTCAACAATCTTATCATCATGATCCATCAAATCACTATCAACTTTTCTTGAAAATCTCACAATATGTTTGAAGATTTTCTTGCATATCCCATTATTTCGTTTTAATTTTCTGATTTTGATCTCATTTTAAATCACAATTTTTATTAATCACGTCAATGATTCCTTTTTTTTCACTATGATTGTTCTGTATTTTATTACATATTGCCTAAAATATAGGAAAAGGGAATTGAATATGTTATTTTTTTAGTGTTTGAAAAAAATGTATTCAATACTCTTTTAAGCTTATATTTATAATGAGTATGATGAATCTAATGAATCCTCTAAAACATGTTTTCTATATTTTCCAACATCTGAATTTTATTTATTTTCAAATTTTTCTTCTTCTTCTGAAACTTTTTCATCATAAAACTCTTGATCAGTATTAGCCTTGTCAGAAACTTTTGTATGAAAAATATGATATTCAAATAATGCTTTAGATAATTATTGAAAATTCAAAAAAATATCTATTTCTTGGTTATTATAATATTGAGTTGATATTAATGTGAAGGATGAATATTATTCCTATGAGATTTCACAATATTTTATTTCTTCAACTGTTTCTTCCTCTTATTATTCTTAATCATCCTACTATTTTTTATAATTGTAAGCTATTTCTCAACACTCATTTTAAAAATTTCTTAGTTGTCTTCTATTTCTACTTCTATGATGACTTTTTAAATGATTTTGGAACTGATTCCTGAACTAATTTTTCAACTTGGAATTGAAAAAAACTTCTTGAGCTTATTTTTTACTATTTATTCATCAAAAACCACTGAAACTACTGAGGGAATTACTAGTTATTAAAAAATTATATATGGTAAATAGGAAGAGTTTCATAGATATGAGGAATAGTTTCAATCCCTAAGATGTGTTTTACAAAAGATAGGGGAGAGACTGAAATCATTTGATTTGTGGATGATTATTCAACTAACAAAAACAAAGACTTCATCATCTACACATCTTCTAAAATTTTCTTTTGATTATTAATTTTCACATCCTCATTTAATTCATAAAAAATTTGAATCATTAAATAAAAACTCTATACTTTTTTTGGGTCCAAAAATAAGATCCACTAGTTTCTTTGGTTCCTTATACACAATATGATTATTTAATTCATCATCTGATACTATATTTTACTTATTTTTTTATAGTCGGTGGTAAACACCCTTCCTTCCACTTTTATTTTTTATATTCCTTTTTTTCTTTAACTAGTTATATTTCAGAAGCAACAATATACATACTTTCCACGTTCATCATTAACTATGAATTCAGGTGTAATTTCATTTGGGATATTGTTTCTTCACCAATAAAATAATGCTTCTCCCAATCATATTATGGCTGGATTCAGATTTAAGAAACATTATTGTAGTTGACTAATATATTATCAATGAAACCATAAAACATTAAAATCCTGGATTTCATCAACACTTTCTTATTCAATTGAATAGAGATAAATACAATCCTAACTATGTTTATTTGTACCATGTTAATAATAAAATAAAAAACCAACATAATGAGAAACATTATATTATGTTTATCTATCAATCTTTGTATTAGGTTCCCTTGCATCCAGAGGGTAACAACTCTCATATTCAGAGTCATATGGTAAACATTCTAAACCATTTATGTAGAGGTAAAAAAAGAAACGTTATCCATATAATTATCCAATATTGAAATATTTTTTAGAATATTTTGGGAAGGTCAATATGATTCCCCTTCTAATTGTATATCCAATAATTCAGCTACCGATTTATATGTGAGTATTTAACTTTGAGTTTTTTTGTAACGAAATAACATATTTATCTTCTTCTTAATTGAAATTCAATGATTCAAAAAAACACTCTAACAATCTATAGGTAATGTTTTTCAAAGTATTATTTCTATACACAAATTGTTTTACAACCATGAAAAATGAAAAAAATTTAGTAAGAGATTACATTCTATACTAGGCTCTTTCAACAAGTCATTTTATAACAACATCTCTATTCGAAAACTCAAATATGGAGGACATTATACTAAATATGGTGTTTTAACATGTGATATAATGTGATATAATGAATGGAAAATAATATCAATGATCATTAAAATAGGTTGTGATTGTGGAGAATGAAATCTTGAAAAATGATGTGGGAGATGAATACACCACCCTTATATATATGCATGATATAAATGGTTCGAATTCCAGAAAACCCACGGTTAATATTGAAAATATTTTTATGATATAATGATTGATATTTAACCCATTAATGACCTAAAAACAATTTGTAACTCTTAAATTTTTAGGAAAACATATTATTATAGTATACAATAATCCATTTATAAGAACTTTTATATTTGTATCAAATAAAATTTTCTAAAACTAAATGAATATGTAAAAATAATGAATAAACTAATGTAATGTAATAGTACACCAAATTAAATATTTTAAGAATAAATTTCAGTGAAAAAATATTTCTTGGTATGAGTAAGATATTAATCTTGGTTTTTGTAATATAAATTGATTACGATAATGTTGATAAAAAAATTATTATTCATAAAAATTTAGAAAAAAATATTTATTCTGAAAAACATTTGATAAATATATTGAATCCAAAAAATTTTATAAAGAATTTTGAATTGGAAAACTAATAAAATGGAATTGTTTTTATAAAAAAATGATCCTAGAAAACTAAATCATTTTGAGAACTAAATGTTTTAGAAAAATAAAATATTGATGAAACCAAAAAATATATGATTTTGTATTCAATACTTATCATCTATTTAAGGAGGAGGTAATTAATATGAAGAGACTCACAGAAATGATGTATATGTGAATGATTTTTTGATATTTATCATACCTATATTCTATATAATATATTCAAATACATCATAACTAATATATTATTTTAAATTATCAACAATTTGTTCATGCATTCTGATGAATTATAAAGTGATATATACTTTTTTGATATAATCCTAAAGGAAATGGTGTCCTATATTCATGAGATTATGCCATGATTTATGTTCTGGTTTATTGATTGTCAATGACACTTATTTTCTCAAACAATATTTGGTTTTTAGTAAAACTCATTCCATATCCAGTGAGTGCGTATTCAATCAACAACACGTGGGCACAAAAAATTATAGAATCCATATATTCAACATCTCTAGTGGAAAGTTATAATGATTTTTGTTTCATAAAATAAAAAAAACTAAAGCATCACCTAAAAAATGGAATGTTTTGGATTTACATTTCTTATCCATTCTACATCCACAAAATTCAACATCTGAATTTTTTTTAACAATAAATTATTTCCATATCAATAAAATAAACAAAAATCTATACGTCCCTTAAGTCAATGAATTTTTTTATAGCTTTAAGGTTGACACCATAATAATATGAGAATATAAAATTTGTATGACTAACTATTGAGTTATGTAAACTTACAACCATATATATAAATATTTTGTGATCACCTTATTTCCCAAATTCATTAATATCTAAATTATTTAGGGTTCTGATGAGAGTACTAATAATTTTATTATTGTCATATCAGAATTTCTTAGTAAGATCTTTTATATAATTTTCATGAGATAGAATTTTTTTTGGTTTATGTGAATATTGAAAACCAAGAAAATATGTTAACTCACCCATCATACTCATTTCAAACACATATTTCATAAAATTTATAAAGAAATCTATTAAGAATTTATTATTTGAACCAAATATAATTTCATAAATATATATTTTTCAAATCATGCTCTTTTTATTTACTACTTGTTTAAATATATTTGGCTCCACAACTCTCTTAATATTTTTTTCCAAAAAAATTATAGTAAACATATCATGATAGGATCTAAGGGAATGTTTAATCCCATATAGTGCCTTATTATGTTTAAAAAAATGTTCTTTATGTTTTATATTTTCTATACGCGGGGTTATTATATATAAACTTCCTCCTAAACATATTAAATAAGGAAGTCATGCTTCAAATCCATTTGAAAATAGTTTTAAATTTAATAATATTTCATATGATAGAAGTATATGAATAGATTCAAGTCAAGGTAACGAAGAATAACATTCTTCATAATACATTCCCTCTTATTGATTATAAATCATAGCAATAAGTATACATTAATTTATATTTATTATTACATTTTCGTCACATTTTTTTTCAAAAATATATAGGTTAATACAATTATATAATTATATTTCATAATTTCTACTGATGTCCAGACTTGGTTCCATTGAAATTCATTGAGTTCATCTTGTACTTATTTAGTCCAACCCTCATCTCTTAAAACCTCATCATGAGTCATATGTTCAAACTGAGATAAAAACACTATGTGTTCAATTTCATTTCTCAATTAGGTTTTATTCCTAAATTATTGATCAATATCAGAAATGAAATTATCACTGTGATTATTTTTAATAAAAATAATATTCTTATCTTAAAAAGACTATATTCATCAAAAATAGTTTGAAAATATTCTTGAGGAATAACTATTGAAATATATTATTTATTTGTTCACTGATGAGAACTAATTTCTAACATATGTCCAAAATTTGTTTTAGAAATAAAATCCAATGATGTATGTTGAGGTTATTTGGAATCAAAAGGACAAGTTTCATAAAACAAAACATGTATTGTTTCCTTAACTATACATTTATTTTTATTAAAAATTATATATGATTTACTAGTTGTAGAACAACCTAAAGATATTCCTTCACTGCATTGTAGAGAAATTTTTTTTTAGTTATCTTTATTATTTATATTTAATAATTTTCATCGAAAAAAATTTAAGTAATTATGCATGGGTTTTCATCCAATCCACAACTCGTAAATATTTTTCTAAATTAAGGGTCTTATTAAAAATCATTTTATAGAATAAAAAGAATTAATAACTTAGTTAGCCTAAAATATTTTAGCAGTTATGTATTCAATCATCAATGTACATGTATTTTCTTGAAGAAATATTTTTCCTATTTCAACTATATCATTTTGTTGTGGTGTTCTAGGTGTTGAGAAGTTATGTATAATCCCTTTTTTACTGAAAAACGTTTTAAAATAAGAATTTACAAATTCTATACAATGATCATTGTGATTAGTTATCTCGGATAGATTATCATTCTTTAACTATTTAAACAACTGATTTAAAGAAACTAAAGAATTCATATTTTTATTATAGAAAATATTCCCATGTATATATAGTGTAATAATCAAATAAAAAATATACGTAGAATTCTCTACTGATACATCTGGTTTGCGTAGGACCAAATAAGTCAATGTGGACTAACTGTAAAGCACCATAATTTTAGACTTCACTAATAGAATTTAAACATGAGGTATTTTTCAATCCATATTGATAAGAATCATATAAAATAGAAGTATCAAAAATACATTTCAATAGGTCCCTCACTATTATTTTCTTAGATAACTGATCTATTATTCTAAGATGAAAATGTTATAGTATTTTATTACATAACATATATTGATCTTCTATTTCACTAAGACAAGGTAGATATTAGATTCAAAGATATTTTTTGTTAAAAGTTTATACATTCTCATGAAGATTGTCTAAATGAATAAACTCATCTTTTGAACTATAAACAGTACATTATTCATTCATGAAGTTCACAAGATAACCCTCATCACATAATTTAATAATAGAAATAATATTTTGATTAATTATTACATCAAATAAAACATTTGAAATTAATGACTTTCCTATAAGTATTATGATGCTTATTACAATAATGTCTCCTCGCTCATTATCTCCAAAAGTGACTTTCAACCATTCATCTTTCTGATATTCTTAATGAAATATTTTTTTCAATTCATGTGTATAGAATAACCACAATCCCTGTATCCAAATATTTTGTTCATGGAACATTCTATATTTTCCTTAAAACAAAAAAAATTACTTCATTGGAACCCTAACATTCTTAGTTATCATATTATAAATAAATTAAAACTATTGGTATCCACATATGACTAGTATTGTTATTTTTGGAAAATTTAATTTGTTTTGAAAATTTTTATTTGTGATAATATAAGGGCTAATTAGTTTTTAAAGAAATTTTTTTTCTTCAATTGTCCACCACATTGACATTTAGTAAAAACTATAGAAGGTTTTGGAATAAATTTGTTTTTACTAAAAAATGTTTTTTCTTGTAAAACCCATTTTAGAAATAAACATACAAGGACTATTTTATTATAAATTTTAACAATATTTTTATTTCCAAAGGAAATCATAGAAAAAATCATTTTCAAACTATAAATTTAATATTTTATTTTAGAAACTATGTTGTTATGCATAGTTGTATTAATATCCCAACTAGGTTTTAAAATTTTAATTTTATCCTATTTTTCCCAGAAAAAGACTCTTTAATATCATTAAAAATAATATCTATTTAAAATTTCATTTCTCAAGATCTTTAGAAATATTTGATTTCTAAATAGTAAGTGAATTAATTCTTCAATTTTCCATTCACTATCGGAAAATCACCACTTAGCAGTGGTTTAAACCACTGTAATATGCTGCTATGATAGTTTAAAATAACCACATATAAATTTTTTGTTGGCATACAATACATGGTGGGTTCTTCAATTTAGTTGTAGTTTATGGCAACCGTCATAGGGAAAAAATTTCACGGTAATGTTTTTGTAGCTTTAGTGGAAATTTTCCTAACAGAAAAAGAGTTTTTTTCAGGGTGGTTTACCACTCTGCTAAAAAATAATTTCTGTTTCTCTAAGAAAACCTCTACCAAAACCATGATAACTGTTGTGAAATGATAATAGAAGATGAAAAATGTGTAGCGACGATTTTAACCGACGTTAAATTATTTTATGTTGCAGTGGTTTTAACCATTGTCGATAGTAAAATAACAAATTATAGGAGTGGTTTTGATTACTTAAAAATATGATCCATTTATGTGGTGGCAGTTTAAACTACTGCAAAAGCTAGATTTACAAAAAAACACAGCTGATTTTGCAGCCCCAGTACCAGTGCCCTGAAAAAAATCATTCCAATTTCACATCAACATACATCCTACATCAAAAATAATACAAGGAAACCATCATTTTCATAAGAAAAATCACTTTCCAATCCATACTCACTTGTCTAAGTATCACTCATTTCATGGTGTAATAATATTGCCCCCGATCCCATCCATGTGTCCCCCCTTGGGAATTATGTTACTCATATTAAGATAAGTAACACAAAAAGTGTGATTATCCATGACATGACATTTATAACCCCTGATGTACCAAGTATCAACATCCTATTTGCCCATCCTTAGTATTCTGTAAAGATGAAAACAAGTGTCATTCAATGCGTAACTATTACATTGATTTTATTTATGTTTTAAATACTAAGGATGTCATGTGTAGAGCCAAGCCATCTTATAAATCAATTCTATTTAATGAGGTTAACACCCATAATCCATTACAATTATAAAGTCATATGGGACACGTATTAATCAATCCATAACTCATACCATTTAATTTAATTAATTAGTTAGTCATTTCCATAATTAACGATTTATGGTAATAAAATAAAAGTGATAGGTCCAAGTGGACTACACATGGCAGTTAACACAATACGTGCAAAGGTATGTGGTAGGCCATCATAGCATGAATTCGATATGATAAAATCTAGTTCGCTGAATAAGACATAATACCAAACCACCTAAAAGAAGTTTTGGTCACTAAGTTATTTTTTGGGGGTTGTCACATCCCCCCACAATTAATTTTAACTTCACTTTGTTAGGTTAGAAATCAATACACTTAAATTTTTATTTTATTAAAAAAAATTATATTAATCCATTAAAGGATTACACCATTATGTGTGGTTAAAATTTGAGGTTTCTGGTTCTTAACATGGACAATTTAATAAACAAGGGATACTAATCCTAATTAACTATGTTCAAAAAACTAAACAACAAATTCAGGAGTCACCACATGGAAGTCCTGCTAGAAATCATTGTGAAAAAATTTATAAAACATCATGACTCTAAAGTAAATTCTATTGAAAACTTATGAAATAAAATGGATGACTAAGATAACAAATATCAAGGCATGTTTCTATCCATATCTATAGAAATTCTATAAACAATTGAATTCCTTGATAATATGGTGAATTTAGTTTCACCAAAATAATGCATCTAGAGAGATGATAAATTTAGGAAAAAGGAAGGAATATTCCTTGACTCACTGAGTGATATAAAACTCACTTGACCGAGGTTGAATTCAACACCATATAATGAGGATGAATCTTACCCTTTGATAGGATAGGATATTAATATCATGGGTTGGAGACCCCTTGAGCACATAAAGGTGAAATACAGACAGGGAAAAAATAAATAAGGATAGAGTTAATTTTTTGAAATTTCTATGATGTTTAATGAGGTTAAAAGTTGTTATACATAGTTAGACATAATGTGTTACAACCATTCTCATGAAAATTATTATGGTGGTTGTTCGCACAGTTCATGGGAAAAAATTGGGAAACTGTGCACAAACTGTTCATTGTTCCCCTTTTCAATAGCTGCATCATGTTGTTCTGGTGAATGGATCTTTGTTTGTTTTCTCTAAAATTATGCAACTATTATGATGATATTATTAGGATCCATTGGTGTGATTTTGAGTGTATTATTCACTATATATGTCTACATGAACAAAATTTTCCCTATTGTATTCATATCAAGACAATGGTGGATTATATAATCTTGGTGAAATTCTAGATCATGCTAAGGAGTAGCCTTTTGTTTTGAATGGTGAAATTTGTAATTATTTTATTCTCTTATGTGTGTGTATTGGGTTTTGTTGATTGAAATAAAGATGATATAGTGAGTGAGAGAAAAATATAATCACTCACCTAAATGTGAAAAAGTAAAAGTTAACATTGGTTAAAAATTATTAATTGGACTCTAACACTTATTCAATATGATGAAATAAGGGATATTCATTAAAAACAAGTTGAATGGAGTTACAAAACTGGATATTCCCAATAAAATAATCAGGAAGGTTGATCATTCATCCTTGGGTATCAAACCTAAATTTTTTTTGAAAAAATAATCATAAAAAAATGATTCATGGAAATAAACAAACAAAGAAGATTCCATGTGGGAAGTCCAAGAAGGCTGTAAATATACCTAATGTCATTTTAATGATTTTAGAAATAAAACTAGAAACCTCTTCCTAATATTATTCACCATAGATATAATAGACTTGAAATTTTGACACATTATTATATGATTCATAAATATGAATATCCATTAATACAACATAAGTATCGTAAATTCCTAATGTCTTTGGAAGACTGGGTTCATAATATATAAAAGGAAACATGACAAATCAAGAAAATGTTATATTATGAAAACGTTTAGTGTAAACTCTGTGACACACATGATACATATACAAAATGACTCTTACCATATTTTTCCAACATATCATCTATACAACTAATCATTTTCCAATGATGAACAAAACTTGTCACCCTCTCCACCTCTATTTATACATCCTACTACCACCTATAAGAACATTATATTGAAAATTAAATAATGTTGTAGATTTATATTTAAAATTAAAACAACTATTTTTTTATAAACTAAATTATTTTTCATTTTTGAGATTTAACTACTCACCACAAGTAGATGTAATACCACCTGGGGCAGATCCGTTTATTTTCTGATATAAATCAATCAATGCATCTACAAAGTGGATATCTGAGCCCCCTATTCATGAACTGTATTACATAGAGAAACAATCATTCTCTGAGTATATTGGGGTATAGACTGACTACAACAAGGAGTAGATGCAGATGAAATCCCTGGTGGCCTGCAAAAGACCTCAAATAGTACGGGTCCCAAACCCATCCCATGCACTCTACCAGGATGCTCCTTCACAATGACTTTAGCAAATGGGTTATCTTGGGAGACTGAGTTGGACTACACATATTTGTAATCCCATAGTTCTTTAATTTTTACCTATAAATAAAATATTATTCATATTAGAACAAATATATATTAACATATTAACAATTTATAATAATTTATTATAATGAAAAATGAGTTCATACCCAAACTTCTTTGGTAGGATTATTAACAAAACTTCCATCAGAATTTTTGTGAACATTCAACCATACATCTATTCAGGATGATTAGTTCCCTAAAATCTGTGACTGTATTAAACAAATATCAATCAAAATTTTAATATATCAAATATTTCATATTTCTAATAAATATTTATACTAATGAAAAAATTACCAAAGCCAATCATCTTTTAGAAAGACTCTTTGACCCCGAAGTACGAGGGATTACTTGCTTAACTTGGATTGATGCATTCATCCTTGAAAGATCCTAAAATAAATAAAATGTATTTTAATATTAATTTCTTCAATTTCATATCCTATTCATATACATGTATAGATGTAAATTTAGATTAATATAATAATATATATTTAAATACCATCTGCTTATCATCACGATGTCTTTCAACAAAAACATTCTATTTCTCTTTGGGTACCCCATCGAGTAGATTGTAAAAAATATGTTGGGATGTCAACAATGTATTTTTGACATCTCTCCACAATTTCTATTTAAATTATTTGAATTTCTTGCCTATATTTTGAAATTCCACTGTTGTGCTAGCACATCAGCAACTTTAATATGGAAAAACATCTATACACATAAATTACTTTTGAAAATATTATAATTTAATAACATAATTTTCAATTACAACGTAATGTTTTAAAATTACCTTTATTTGGGAATCAAAAACATCATTTTTCTATGTTTATGGCATATTACTATAGTCATCATATGAAATAGTAAGGGAAACTGACTCCTCTTCCAGCTTGCCTATAATATGGACAAGTAATCCTACATCGTCATCCATAGGGACCCCATATGAATCAAATGGGAATATTATCATTTCTCCGATCAGATTCCATACATTTGAAATTTTAATATTTTTCTCCATACTTTCATTTTTTCCATTGTTAATGAACAAATAGTTTGTATAAAAATGTTCTATAAATTTATTCATATTAAAATTTTTACCTATAAGAGTCACCATCTAGTAACACTTCAATGAACAAGAAGTGGTGCGCCACTCCCTCACTACTGATGCTCCTAATGGTGGACGCGATAAGTGAGCTACTAAAGTGACGTTCATAGATAGTGTGAGAAATGGTGCAGGGGATATGGTGCAAGGGGGTATGTTGATGGTGGATCAGATGTCATAGGGAGGGTGATATATAGATTGTCATATGTCTGAGTGGTCGATGAAACAGTATAGTGCTTCCTCCTTGGAATTCCTGTCATTTAATCAAATAAAATTTAGTTCAGAACATATATTTCAAAAAATTTATGCAAAAAAAATTAAAAATGATAACGGATGCACAATACTAATAAACAAAATATACATAACAATGATAATGAATGACTAACCAAATTATATAAGTGGTTTCTAAATGAATTTATAATTATACAAATAATAATTTTCCCCTTCAATCATTTCATTTTCCTACTCCATTACTTCATCCACTTTATCCGCATTTTCTATAATAATATTTTCAATATCATAATGGAAGAATAATTTCGCTTCTTACTATTGATGATATTCAATGTTAGAGGTAAAATATTACACTTCATCACCCATATCATATAAATGTATTTGTTTTATGTGAGATACTACACTCCACCCTTCACACACAAAATCATTCACACAATATAACATTTTCTTTTGCAATTATAATATATATAGATCATGCATTTCATGATCACCAACATCCAACAAGCTAGAGAAGTTTATAGTAGTAAATTGAAAGAAATATCTGTTAACACCTCTGATAATTTCAACCCCATTTAATTTGAATAAAACAACTAAAAAATGGCCATGGTACTTTAATTAAATAATATTAGTCATCTTTACATAGTACCCCACATCAAAAAATGTAAATATACTATTATTCGGTGTTTTCTAACCCTCTTCTCGGTCAACTGTATGAAATATATATCCATTCATGTTGTATGCATCGAAATTTCTTACTTGTTTTAGAGTTTATCGAGTAAGAAACATAAAATCTTTTGAAAAACATGCTCCAATATAATTATTTATGATCTAAAAAAATATATACATTATTAGATTTAAAAAAATATATGTGCCAACCTAATATCTATATTTATTTCAATATTTATGAACTTACACGTCATTCAAACCATTCTACAAAATCATTATTAACAGATTTCATTATATAATTCTCATTTAATGTTTGACCTCTCATTATTCTCTTTGTTTGTATCCTCAACTCTTCAATAAATGGATCTGCAATTTCACTATTCAGTGGAATATATCTATGTGCCTGTAATAATTCCATTGCTGTCAGTGTAACATGTGAGGTCCACTCAACTGATTGATCAATAATAGGAAATATTTTTTATTTCCCATGTATTTGAGATTGAGTCGATATGTACTCAACACTTAAAACATTATTAAATCATGTCTAAATATCATCCAAGTATCGAGAACAAAAGGAAAGACACTCCTCTTCCAAATATCCTTCCACAATAGAGCCTTTTGGGTGACCTTTATTTCTCATGTATGATTTCAAATGCCCAAGATATTTGTGAAATAAAATAAACAAACATAATTATTCATTTAATTATGTTACATGAATTTTTTACATAACTGAAAAACATATAAATAAATTACCTCTCAATTGGATACATCCATCGATAATATATGGGGCCTCCTAATTTAGCTTCCTTAACAAAATGCACAGTTAAATGCATCATGATAGTAAAAAATTATGGATGAAAGATTATCTGCAATGTAAAAAGTGTCAATAAAATCTTCTCCTGAAGTTTATTAATCTCAAATGGATGTATATATTTCTAACATATTTATCTGAAAAATGTGCTGAATTTTAGTACAACAACATTAAATATTTCAGGTAATAATGTATGTAATGCCAATGATAGTAACTGCTGTAACAAAATATGTGAGTTGTGACTTTTAATTACATGTAACCTATGACTCTTTAAGTCTACACACCTCAATATGTTACATTAATACCCATCAGATACCTTCACATTCTTTAAAATTTGTAGGAGTGTATCTTTATCCGTATTTTTGGATGAAAAAATTTACTGGATCATACTTTTCATTATCATATGGTCAGAGATCACATTTTATGTTCATTAATTGTAAGTCTTTCCAAGAATTGAGATGATACTTTGACTTTCCATGCTGATTAAAAAATTTTAATATCAAATAGTTACAAATATTCTTCTCAATATGTATAACATCAAGATTATGCTGTAACAAATTAAATTCCCAATACTGAAGTTTGAATAATATACATTTTTTCTTCCATTGTTTCGTTCTGATATAACATGACGATGCACTTCGAACTCATTTCCCACTATCATTCAAATGATGAACCTTCCCAAATTTTGTTTTAATATTTCTAAGTTTTCCCAATAGTTTAAAAGCATTTAAAAACTTTGTAGGTGGTCTACAATCAATGAAACTGTTGAATTGTGATCTGTTCAGACGAAATCTATGAGATGCATCAAGAAATATCCAATGGAATATGAAGCACCATTTTCTACTATGAGGTAGCCATTTAGGATCAAAATAAATGTTACAAAAAGGTAAAGACAAACCCATTTTTTTTAACTATATAAATTCCCATGTTTAGGGAAGTCAATAATGTTCCACATTAAAGCAACATGCATTTCGAACATTGTTTTTGATGAAGCATCATATATATCAACATTATTGCTCCATAAACCCTGTAATTCTTCAATTAAATGTTCAATGTATACATCAATATAATTTCTAGTAATTTTTTTCTAGGAATAATAATTGGAATGATAAAAGTCATTTGTTTCTTACTCATACATAGAGTCAGATTATAAACGATCAAAACAACAAGCCAAATGCTATTACTAGTATTCAAAGTCCCAAATAGGTTAAATCTATTAGCAGCCAATCCTAATCGAAAATTCCTAGGATTATATGAGAATCCTATATGTAATTAATTAAATTTACTCCATGATTGTGAATCTAATGGATATTACATTAACCCAACATTATTATTATCTACAGAATGCCACTTCATTTGTTCAGCAGTTTTCAATGTCATGAATAATAATTGCAATGGAGGATTTAAAGGAATGTAATGAAAAACCTTTTTAGGTGTGTTCCTTTTCTTCTTCTTCATGGTTTTATGTTTATTCAGACATCGAACATCACCCATTAACTTCCATCTAGAAGAATATCATTTTTTTAATCCTGTCTACTTGAATCCTCTCACCAATAAATCATACAATCATTGGGACACACATGTAATTTTTTTAATTCATACCATGACTATTAAAAACATTTTTCATATCATAAAAGGACTCAGGGATGTTTTCATTAATAAATTCATCACACATTAATTCTAATATCACAAAAATTTAATTATTTGTAATTCCACATAAATATTTGTTATTGTATAACTTCATCAAAAAAGAATGTTTTGAATATTTAAAACATTCACTATAAAACTCTTAATTTCCATCATCAATTAAACCATGAAACATATTTTTCTCAGTGAGGTTTTCTCTTAAATTAGTCTCCACTTAATCAAGAAGAGGATCCAAGGATTTTTTATATTCTTGATCTAGTTATCCTACAGTCTCAAAAAAATCATTTGTCTTGTTTTTACATATATTACCCTCATCTGGTTTTTATGATATGTTTTGATGTTGATGTTGGGTATTGCAATTACTAATTCACAATTTATAAGGTTTCACATTTCATTTTCCATTTTCGATGAAGTTGGGAGCTCATTCTGTGGATTGAAATTAGTGCTCAACCTTTCTGTAATGTTTGATATTCCAGGACAAATCTAATACAAATATTGTGCATTGAATTACATAAATATTTAATGTTCATATACTTCATCTATCTCCAACCATATTCTAAATTTACATTTAGGACATGGACATCTTATTATCCCTTCAACAGATTGACGGGATATTGAAAAATATAAAAACTCCTCCAAACACTTAGCATAATGAGGTGTGTTCCTCAGTAATGTGATCCATCTTTTATCCATATATATCAAAATGTTCCTACACAATATTAAAAATAATTAAAAAACAAAACTATTTCTAAATAGGGAATGATATTCATATATACTAGTTTAAAAAATATATAAATATGTTAAATAAGGTTTTCCTATATAAATACATTTGAGAAATAATAAAACCATCTCGTAGAAAACAAAAGCATGAAAATTTAAAACACACATAAAATAATAGGGAGATAATAAAAATCAAACAATGTTATAACAAATTAACAATATAATACATGTCAGGAAATGAATGCATCAGTAGTAGATCATATATATTAAAATCCAAAATTCCAAAATGAAAAACTCGGAAAAACATTGAATATGGTTCTAGGTCCATCCTAGTCCCAAACTCCCATTGTTTTATCCTAGTAATCAAATCATCAAGCATTGATCATTGCCCAAACATAAGCCTACAATCAAGTAGCATCAACTTGGTTACCATGTTCCATGGTATCCTGAGAATGGTGTGAATATAATTTAATAGGTCACCACCAATGATATCCCTAGATATAACCAGACTATAATAAGGCACATGTAGAAGTGGTAAAAATAAAAAAATTAATAATTTAATTAAAAGTCAGTAAATAACCACTAATACTCAAGATCTACGTTGAATCCTGAGTCTCGTATCTACATCTATCGATCCTTAAGCCTGTGACCTTGATTGACCATACCTGATCCGACAAATATTGGGGTGTTTATGAGCACATTTCATGGATTGTGCTAACCATGGTATCATATCCACCCTTATGGGTATTTTCTTTACTATCTCAAGAGCGCATATGAGGGAATTTTCATGCAGTAACTAAACACTACGTACAAGGTAATTTTATTTTAGTAACTCAAAACCACCTATGAGGGTGTCTTCTTATAGTAACTCAATACCATCTATGAGATAATTTTATTGTAATAACTCAACACTTCTGAGGAGGGTTTTTGCATTATTAGAATCAAGACTACCTAATGAGAATTTTACAAACCAATATATATAAAAATATCATTTCATAATAGCAATTACAATATAACCCTTTAACATCCTTTTACAATATTGATCCCATTTAAAATTTTTAACATTTACTAATTCCCTTTAAAATTTCATTTAAATTTACAATATATCCATTTACATCATATCATCTATCTTTGAATTCATAACCCAATGTTTACCAATTTTCTATGTCAACATAAAATCATAATATCTCCATTTAATTTCATAATACCATGTTAATTATAAATCATAATTTTATAGTTTAACATTTATCAATTTATTAGGTCAATCACAATGGTAAAACTCCAATCTTAAGCTTCTCCTTAGATTCGACCTTCATTTCATAATGATTTATAATGCTTTCAATTGCATTTACAATATTGATGATTGTGAAATTTCATTTCATAACCATTGATTTATATCAAAATTTATTTTTAAACCCCATAAAACTATTGAGTAATATAATGATACCAATCCAAAACAAGGACAAGGTTTCAACTAGAGTTATCCCTTTAATATCATCCACTTAATTTTTATAAAACCTGGCTTACCATTTTATTGTCCAATTCTTGGTTCAATTCATCATTATGGCATTACATTGGGAATTCCCTTTTTCTAAAGTTCATGTTATGTGAAAGGGGGTGTTTAACTAAGGAAAATGGAAATTAAAACAGTAAAATTAAAATAGATCGATATATGGATAGGTCGATATGAAAAAAAATGCATCATTCAAAAAATGTCAAAATATGGGTTAATTTTATGAACCACCTACCTTATACTCATATAATTTCACTCATCTAATAACAGTCTTTGGATCAATGTAGACTAAGAAAAAGTGGTAAAAAGGCTTGGAAATAGGGAATATTAGACATAAATTGAAATAGATCTCTTAATAGCGATATAAGAAAATAAGGGAAGGAGGAAAAGTTGTTGATTTTCCTTAGGCTCACCGACACCTCAAATGAAATTAGATTTAGACTAGGTATGAGTATTATCACACCATGGATGAGAGGGAGGAAGGGAGGGTTAAGAATGATGGGATACAAGCTACAAATGGGAGGAAAATTAGGGGTACTAGATTATAATATCAGAAGGGAAAATATTAATATTCTAATTTTTAAGTGTTTCATGGTTACGATTCATAGTTCACCAAATCATGTATCAACAATGTGATAAGAACTATATTAAACACACCTCCTCACATGGTTGGTCTATAAAATTTACCAAGAATGCGCAAAACTAACACTTTCCATTGTGATAAAAACTATATTTAACTAAATGTTTTAAATATTGAACTATAGATCTATCCATATAAAATACAGAATATGGAATATAACATAGATATAAATACTAATAACATGAACATATTATTCCTTATGATGGGAACCATAACTGTATCATATCATATCATATGATTTTGAATGCATGTTATGTAAGTATACCACAAATTGTTTCTAAATAAATAAAGTTGTAGGTTCATAGTATACATCGTTTTACACCCCATTAGAACATATTATTTCATTGGGAATTCCAAATTAACAAAAAACTCTCTAAAATATTAAACATATAAAATTATGTTACATCACTTGTAATTTTTTTTGAAATAATTCAGAAAATACTGGCAGTGATGGGCCGCGAGGGGCAGTGAGGGGCGGCGATGGGTGGCGAGGCACGATGAGGGGAGGTGAGATGCGTTGAGGTCATTGGGTGGTCTTTGGGGTTATAGGGGTCACTGGTGTTGTGGGTTATTAGAGATTCATATGGTCTCAAGGGTCGTGATGGGCAAAGAGGCATGATGAGGGGTGGTCAGGGCTTTAGGGGGTCGTCGGGTTTGCCGAGGTCATGCGGGTTTCCAGGATCCTATGGGTTTGGTGGTTTGTGGGGGTCAGGGGGGTTAGGGGTGTTAGGGGATTTGGGGGATTCGGGGGGAGAAGTATCACCACTATTAAAAAACACATTTCGTAGTAGTTTATTAACCCCCCATGCTAAAAACCCGCCACTAAAGTATAATAATGTTCTTGTGTTTGAAAGATTATCTTATTAATTATTAGGTTTTTTATAATTTTTTATTTTTTAATTTCAGGTAACTTAGAAAATAAAGATAAATATTCAAAAATAGGTAAAATATTACCCTCTTCAATTGAGGATGATGGTTCGTCTGAAAATGTTAAAAAATTATCTGAATTTAAATTCGGGTTGTTATAATAAAAGGTATGATTTGAAATAGATTTTGTATTGGTTACCTTATCCATGATAAAATTTTTTCACCTTTTTTATTTCTCTATATAAACCAATATTTCTACCTCTAAAACATTTATTGGATGATTAATTTCCAGAAGAACTATCTCCTCCAATTCCACTTCTAGTTTCAGATTCTTTTATACTCTTGTATCTTTTGTGCATGTAGTATTTCTTGGCATTTATATCAAAATTTCTATATATATTATACTTTATATTTGTATTAGTAAACTATTTTATAATATATAATTTATAAATACATTCATAACATATTACTTCTGAAGATTATTTCATATCACTTTTATCCTTATGAATCATCGTATATCAATACTAAAAATAATTTTTCTAACAATATTATTCATCATTATTTCTAGATTTTCCAACTGATTTTAGTATATTATGATGAAATATTA
The DNA here is from genome assembly GCA_963277665.1 of Viscum album. Classification (NCBI taxonomy): domain Eukaryota; kingdom Viridiplantae; phylum Streptophyta; class Magnoliopsida; order Santalales; family Viscaceae; genus Viscum; species Viscum album. The sequence continues at coordinate 741,106,316 of OY728134.1, read as the reverse complement.
TCTAATAAAAAAAATCTTCATATTAACATATTTCAAATCTTTTTTAGTGGATTGATCTTTAATAGGAATAATAGATGCAATAGAAAAATAAACTCGTATATTTTTTATTTTTTATCCTGCATCCCTTTTGATCTGCCATCGTATTGAATAATGGTAACAATGATATCATCAAGATTAATATTTTTAATCCATATTGTATCATATAAAGATGTTATATTATATTCTTATTCAATATGAATAATCTCTATAATTTTCTCATCTAACATTCCATGTGTTAAATCTTTCTCAAAAAGAAAATGTAAACGATTAACTATGGTCATGAATCTTTAATACCTCATAGATACTATTTCTCCTAATATAAAATTGAATTATTCCTAGTCATCTATCAATGAATATCTTTTAGTATAAATAATATTCAAAGTTACAATGTGAGTAACCTATGAATTCTTACATATATCATTAGCTACATCATAAGATGATATTTGACTATGAATCCACCTTTTAATAGAACAAAGTAGATTATCCATACTCTAAAATACAATTTATATTCTTGTTTTTCATGATTAATAAGTGTAATAACGTACTTCTCTTGAAAAAAAATGATTTCTAGTTAATATTAAAAAGGTATCCAATCTAGTAGTAATAACAAAATTACCCATCTAATCTATACAGTATTCACCATCATTCCCATAAAAAATATTTGGCTGAATTGGATTTTGTTTTTATAAAGTAATAATATTCAAAACATCCACCTTATAAGTTTTTTTATACAAAATGAATTATTTTAGTATATTTTATAAAAATTAAATTTATAAAAAAACATAGTACCATTCAATATATAAAAAAGTAAACACATGACAAGTACAGTAGTAGAACCTACTCTGATATCAATTTTTGGATCGTAAGAGTTTATAATGGATATTAGAAGAGGGTGAGTTTTGGTTTAAAATTTTAAACTATGAAAAAATAGAAAAAATATTTATTATGAAATATCAGAATCAAAATTCATAAAATGATCATAATTTTTATATTGTATCTAGAAATTGCAATATATGTCAGAGTTTTTATCGATCTCACAGATAGTGTAATATAAAAATTAGTAAAAATATTTATTATTAACAAGAATTTGGATGTAAATGAACAGTCGAAAAATAAAACTTATAGAAAAAACTTAAAAAATAAATTTATTAGTAATAATGGATTAAATTATTTCTAACATGTAATTATACTCATTAAACATAAAAGTAAAGGATGTTAGAAATCATGAATTAAGATGTCTATAGTTTTAATAAATACTATAATGGTATGTCTTTCCATGGTAGGACATCCCTTTATAAGATAATTATAATGCCTATGTCTTCCAAAACCATAGAATCTATTGATTTTACATATCATAATCATTTCTATCTTTATTAAACAAGAAATATTGTGATATGAATATCAACATCTTTGTAGTCCTTGCCTCAGAATCCCTTGATCTGATGGATCATATTCACCTATCATCCTATCCCTATAATCCCTCAATCAATATTACAATTATAAATTGCGAATATGGAAGAATAAAATTTCTAAGGAATTTACAATCCTCACATTGAATCCTTATAATTACAAATATATAAGATATTAAATTTTTTTAAAATGACTTGTTTAGACAAAAAAAATATTGGATGTGTTGAGTTCCTAATTCATCAGCTCCCAACTCCTTTAAAGACCTCATATTCCTAGAAAAATAATTAGTATAAATATTTATTCTTAGTTTTCAACAATATCAAATAGCTTTAACTTGACATATCATAATAATATATATATTTTTCTTAACAACTAAACATGAACATTACTTCATATTCTGATGTTGTTTTTTTGGTAGCACCATCACAATGCTATAAATAATTCCTTCTGATATATATAATTATAATTACTATAATTATAAACTTTGAAAATTCTAATAGGCTATAATATATGTTATCAATCAGATAAAATTAATAAAGATTAATCCCATTGATCAAACTATTTTAAATCTAATGGTTACAACTATAGTAATTCTGATAGATAAGACACTACTCTAACCACTGGTCAGACACACTAATTAGTCCAATGTATTAGATGCACCATTAGTATGATGGATAATATTGAATAATAGATGTTTATATTATTTTAAAATTATAAATATTTCTATTCTTGGTATAAAAAATATTTTCTTTCTTGATACACACTATAACACTTTGGATATATAAATCTAGTAAAATAGAGTTTTTATGATTTTTTTTGATCTCCTAAATTAAGGAAAGAAAAAGTAGAAAGTAATAATTTTTACTCAACATGGAGGAACCATGATAGTAATGTATATAATGGGAAATTTGGTGATTTTACCAACCTACATTCAATTTAGACAAGAACTGGGATTAAAAATCATTTTATTATTCCAAATCAACAATCAAGAATTATGGTTAACAATATGATAATATTTGAATCGTCTATCACACAAATGAAGGGAAGGATGCATTATAATGAAAATTTAGGTGATGAAGATGATTAATGTAAAAATGATAAATTAATTTAAGAAAAAAATATTGAAAAAAAACTGGCTAATGTCTCAAAGGGACAATAATGTGATTTTGGTGTGTAAGAGGATGACATAAATAAATCTAACAATCATGAAAAAATGAATCATTCAGATAACTCGATAGAGGATTGAGAGTTCTATTATAGTTTTGAATAATATATTAGTGACTTAATTTCATGTGAAATTTTATCCAAGGTTATTTTTATCTTTATTTTGAAAAAATTAATTAATTAATTTGTAAAAATAGCATGGAAAAAGTTTATTTAAAGGGGATATAATATCACAACAAAATAATTTGAATCCTATAAAATACATTCAATATTATATAAATTTGGTCACATACTACACCCAATATGAAACCAAAAAATATTTATAAGAATTTATAATAAATCTATAATATAACCTAATTTTTTAAACCATTTATTGTTGTTACCTTTAGAATATTAATAACTTAAATTAGTTAATATTGAAAATGTTATTTCCAATAAAAGTTTTTTATTTATATTATATATTTTCTTTTAAAAAGACAATTTTAAAAATTTTATAATTCAAATTTGATAAATTAATATCCATTTTTTTATTCCTCATAATAATATTATCATAGGATTTATTTTTCATATTTTTGTAAAATAATTTATTTTTAGGTGAATAGTGAAAATATAGTTTTTCCCAAAACAATGAATATTATAACATTATGAGAAAGATTATGTGGCATAAAAATTTATAAAATATTTTAATTGATAAAAAATACATATTAAGGGCATAGTTATGAAATTTAATGTATTATTTTGAACTTATAACCTGAATTATTAATATTTTATGTCTCAAGAAATATTTAATTAAAATTTAAAGAGTTTCCATGTGTTTCGTTGAATGAAAATTTTTCATGTTGAAATTATGTTTTGAATTTATTTTAATGAAACAACATTTTAATATTTAGTAAATCAATTACAACCAAGAAAATTAGTAACAATCAATAAATTATGTTACACATAAGTTTAAATTATAAAAACACTATTTTATTTAAAAAAAATATGTGTTGTGGGTGTTTAATTTAAAATAATATGTTCTGAAGTTTGTTAAATTAATTAGATCAACTGGGGGCCAAACTGTGAATAATCATATAATTTTTTTATAATGTTCTAATTATATTTTTAGTAACAAAATAATTAACATCATTATTATTTAATTAAAATCCAAATGTGTTTAGAAGAATAATCTAATGTGGGTTGAATTATCATAAATTAACACTAAAAATAGGCCTTAAATAAATATTTTTTTATCTTCAAAATACTTCCTAATATTTCTTACCATTATTCCCCCACCTACCTGACCTAACATTCATTCAAGTCCATTCTTTCCCCTTATTTAACATTTTTTTAATGGAATGTTCCATTTTCATCACTTATAAGAGGGACCAATTACAAAACATATTTACAATCCCATAAATTATAATTTTTAGATATAATCATCTATATTTTTTACTCTAGAAATCTATCCAAGAAACTATATCCTTCACCCACCCTTAATTATCCTACTCCCTTTATTTCAAAGGACAATTTCAAGAAATATCAAATTTCCCAGTGTGATTAATACTCTCATCCTAGTCTTTATTTTTAATTTTTTCACATTATTATCCTCCATAAAATTATTAATATGTTGAATTAATTATCATATATACACTTATATTTCATTATATTAGTATAAAATCATTTATCCATTGGTTTTGTATCATACTCTATGAAAAATCATTGCATTGATCATGTGTACGTGCATAATACCGCCTTTACAACATGATGTGATTCACATTTCATCATCACTGATTAGGTATGGTATCAAGGATGGTATTGATGAGAGATAAATATTTTTTATGTAAATTAAATAATTTTGATATGATAACCTTTTACATTTACCTTCATTATATCTATTAGTTCTGGATTGTTATTGTCAATCATGCATATGTGAAGACTACTTCCTCTAATAATGGTGTGTATTATTTCACATATCCACCAGAAATAAATAAAAATAATAGATTAATGAATGAAATAACATTTCATTACAAAAATTATTTTAATTATTAAATTGTAAATTTTCATGTACCATCACTCTATTTATTTATTGAGAAATGGTTTCATTAATCATGTGTTTGTGTGGAATGCCACCTCCATGAATAACAAAGTTCATATTTCATTACAATACATAATTATTGGTCATGATAATGGAATTTTTTGGAGATATATGATATATATTAATTTTTTTATGTTTCTATAGATATTATATTAACAATATTTAATATCACTTACTCATTTAATCATTAAAACACGCTTTTGTTTTGGTCAGTTTACCACCCACTTGCGCAATTTTGTAATGTTTATATAGTGAAAGATAATAGAATGTTATATAATATTGATAAAATTTAATAATATGGTTCTAAATACACTATACAGATTCTGTAGTTGTAAAATTAATATCTTAACATGTAGTAATATATCACCTTCATTCATTAAAAACTGTTGAAACAAATTTGTCTTTGGATTCATCTTCATAAGCCATAATTAAAACTACAATGAGATGAAAGTGAATAATTATTAATAATGAATATATATATATTATAGATCCTAATTTAATGTATATTAGTGAACATGGAATAAAATATCGAGGATCAACATTAAAATTACAAATCAAGCGCAGTACAGTTTAATGTTTTAAAACCTGATGTTAAAAATAAGTTATAATGAACCAATATATTCATAGTAAAAAATTATTAATGATGTATATGAAAGGATATAAAGATTAATAGGGTTCCGAAATATAGTATTAATATATTTATTTTTTACATGAATTTATAGTGTCATAAACTATTAATTTAAATACGGTAAGGGATTTTCATTGAAAACAACCTTCATTTAGAGATATTTTACTTTTTACACAATTTTAAAATTATATGGTGTATATGATGCCTAATTTTAAAGATATCAAGAAATATAATTTAATCATTAATTCATAATTATTTTTATTAACTCATGTCATTTTTCCCATGAGCCAGGAAATCAGTTAATTATTATAATATTCCATGTATCATTTTACTAACATTGTATTTTAAAATGATAAATTTAATTTTTATATAGGGATGATACTTATCTTCATTAGTATCCAGCCCTTTTATGAAAAACTTCTTCAAATAAATTAAGGATTTTGATAAGAATAAATCTGATACTTTTTAATGGATATTGTTCACTAACTTCCATGTTTTCCCTATGAAAACTATTCCACATAATGTTTTAAGGGACCTCCTTACTTATCTTCACTCCTTATTATGAATGTTTATACTATGAAATTTTACTGTGTGGGTATTGATAAATTTTTTTAACCTAAATTAATCATTTTTCAAATGACTATTTTTTTAAAAAAAAATTCTTATAATGTAATGTTTTAAAATGTTCTAAACTTCATTAATTATTTTGGAAAAGATAATTTTCAAATAATTTTTTTACTAAAATAATTAAAACAAAATGTTTTAATAGATTCCATACGGGTTATTTTTTGAGAAAAAAATATCCTTTATTGATTTCTTTGTGACTGTATCTTGCCAAAACTTTTTCTATTTTCTAAGATACATACTCTGTATACATTATTTTTAAAAGGGAAATTATTATTCTCATGGTTTAATATATCATTCCTTTTAAAATAATTTCAAAGGAAAATGGAAAATTTATTTACCAATGAAATTTTCCTAATGATTCTACGATATTTCATCATATATATTATATACATAATTAAGGATATTATTAAAATTATACCATCCACCTTTTTTAACAATATGGAATATAAAATGTTCTTTTAGATCTATAGGATGATTTATCACTAATTTTTCCTTTCCTAGTCATCCACTTATATATGCATGATTTGTTTCCAATTTGATTCCTCTATGAATTATCTATAATTCATTATTTGATTGAAGGGAGTTCAAATACTTGTATAAAACATTTATTTATTGGTAAAATTTATATCTAAACCTCATATCCATTTTTTAATCAGTGAAAATACCATATGTTCAATCATATTTTTTAGTAGTATTGTAATGTTCTATAATTTTCCCTGTATTTATTATTATTATATAGAATTAAATAGAGACTCGGTGCTGAGGCGACATATGATTCTGATGCCCAATGTGCCCAGAATAAATATTTGAAATATTTGAAATATATTAAATAATAATCATGAGAGTTTTTCATGAAAAAGTGGAATGAAATATATACGGGTTTCTAGATCGTAAATCTAAGGGTACTTATGTGTTCAGTGTAGCAACTTTACCCTTCGAGAGGACTAACATTGGAAGACGTGGGTCAGATGTGAAAGTTATTTTTTGGGTCAATTAAAGGAATAAAATAAACTATGATTTTATTTTATTTTAATGTTATATAGCAGAACAAAAAATAATTTTATTATTTAAAAATAGTAGGATCTCATGGATAGGAAAATAAACATAGAAACTTCTTAGGGGATTTGGAGGGAACCTGATGAATTCTGTCAATTGAAAAAGATGACAGAGCCATGGATTATAGATCAATGAATGCCAATTTAAAAAATATCACAAAATAAAGTGTCACAATGATCAATATTCATCGAATAATGATCCAACCCTAAGGTAGGGAGATATGATTGGAATTCCTTATTTTCCACATTCTTCGATTAAACAGTGAACACAGATCAACCTATGAATAGGTTGGCCCACGGTTCGATCATTCTTGTGAGAGGGTACTAATTTCAGTAATTTTTGGATGGTTATGACTATGATTATTCATGTTTTTTTATCTTGATCATTATAATGTAATGGATTAAGGCCATAATGAACAACAGCCATGTTTCATTCCTTGGGTTGTTCGACTGTGTTCTCCTACCTTACATTCTACGTGTTGTTTACGTTCTTCATGGAATATGAATAGATAAACATTTCATCCCTGTTTCATAGTGAAACAATCCAAAATCATAGATCCAACCTCATGATGATCTAGTGGAGGTGTGATGATGATTGATATTGATGGATATAAGTATTCCAGAAAGCTATTCAAGTGACTTTCATGCAGATGATTAGAATGGGATTTTTAGAGAAGATCGATGGCCAAAAACCTACTAATTCGGTGTTACCATGGTAAGATTACCCTAATTATTCAGTTTCATGGAAATGGATGATCATAGAAAACATTGGATAATAAATTTAGTTTGGCAGAGGAAGAATGACCGTCCAAGAAAATTCTGATGAACACAACCTGTGTTTTAGAACACACGATGTATAGGCCTTGTTGAGCGGTGGGGTTTCAAGAAGCACTAGAGTTCCACATGGAGTGTGACACCTGTCACATGGTGTTTGAGCCCTAACCCATCACTCAAATTTAATCTTAGAGGATATAAAGACATTGGGTGGAGTACACGAAACGTACTCCACCACACTGCCAGACCACGACCGGTTACAAGGGATACCCCATATACTAGTACATGGGTAAATGAACACAGGTTGAAGCCATTTAATTCAAAATGGAAAACATATATTGGGTGGACCTTGGATAGTAGGACATGACATGTGACCTTCTCTACATTTAGTGTATACCATTCCCATATGACATGTTCTTCTGACTCAAGTGGTTATACACGGTCAGTACCTGGGGTCAAGTGACACACCATGTGACCCACCTACATGTCGTAAACACATTTCTATAGGGTGTGGTCTCCTTGTTCGTCATATCTTAGAATATTTCCCTTTGGACTAGTTTCCCTTGCTTGTTCCACTGATGGTTATTTCGTATAATAACCCATCCACAAGAGTATGACCCCCTTTAGCAGGACTTTTTGGATAGAGTCGTGAGTCCCCTTCGAGAGGCCCAGAGTAGGATTATCAATCCATTATTGTATCCTAGGTAGTGTTAGGTTATTGATAAAACCAATCCTGCTGGATATCGATTATCTAGTAATAAATTGAATCCAGATGATTTGTGGAAAACTTCATGTCCCTGGTGGTGATCCTCATCCATGTATTGTGATCTTCCGACTTGTGGAGTTGGTTCCCCCCTAGCGAGTGTATCATATTATTTAATTAGATCTGTTAGTATATATCTCTCTCATGGTGATTCTTGATGAAAAATACTTATCAGATGAATTTCATCATGGCTATCAGACTCAGGAGGGAGTTCTCTCGGATGATTGCGTCATGGAATCTTCGGACTAAATCCCTAGTGTGGGTGTGCAGTTATTGTGACTTACATTTAGACTATGGGTCTGGGTTTTCATTATATATTTATATTTTAATGTTATATGTATTGTAGACATATAACATGTAGATATATATTTACCTTTTGTATATCTTTGTGATTTTCGAGGTGTCCTACGGAGTAATATTATACTCACCCTTGCACAGGCATATCCCGCACGTGTCGTGTCCTCTGAAGATGAGAGAGCATTTGATAGAGTATAGAGTATACCAGGACCAGATAGATCATTTTGAGTTCTAGAAAGTCCAAAGTGTTCCTATAGGTTATAGTAGCAGTCTCAAGACCTGTAAATTTTTCTTATAGGTTGAAATTTTTAGTGCACAAACTATTTCTTTTGGTGGGCTTTAATTCTGGCCTAATTTACATTTCCTTACATTAAATTATGTTTACTCTATTGGTTTGGTTTATTAGTATTGATGCATTTTTTTCCGTAGTGGTTTATACATTTCAAAATTTGTGGTCTTAGAGATATGTGAGTGTGTACGAGTACATAGGAAATGCCTTTCATGTCAGTGACATGACTACTCGGTGCTTGTCCCTAACCCCTGGACTATTGGAAGTGGGATTAGGGAGTCGGAGCATGGGACGCACTAGGATTTGTCATGATAGAGTGGTATCCAAGGTGTAAATTTCTACCTTAGGATCAAGAATCTATGATATCGGTTTGGCATAACAATGTTATGTTTTTTGTGTTCAGAATTTAGGCGATGAACTCTAGTGTTGGTGAAAGAATCTGACACATCCTTACACCATAAATTTGATAAATTTCTTTTCAACTCGATACATGGCAACACTAGTTGTTGGGGAAATGGTACATGCATCATATAAGAATGGGTTTTGAATTTCATGTCCTTGATGAGTCATCCATTGAGATACTCATTGACTGTGGTGCAACTTATTTCGTTCAAGATGAATCCTTGACATGTACTAGTTATGATTCCAATTATCAATCACAAGGATGACCCCCCTCAGTGAAGAGGGTTTAATATAGCTTCCAGTTCCACAGGTGTTCCCTCCAGCTGGTGTAATAGGTATACCACCACCAGCGGAGCATCCCGTGGTACCTGCAATAATAGTAGGTGAGGATTCCAGGTTGAGTGTGCTCTATGAGATTCAGAGATAGAAACCCCTCATGTTTTTAGACAAACCCAATCCTCAGGTGGCCGAGGACTAGCTAGAGGTAGTGACCAGAGTTTTCCATTTAGTGAGGACACTAGGGGACTAAATGTTGATCCTAGAAGCAAGCCTTTTTTAGGGTTCCATAGGGATATGGTGGTGTATGACCACACAGACTCATGACAAGCCGACTGTTTCATAGATGTTGTTTGAGAATATCTTAATATATGAGTTCTATATGGTTACGCTAAGAGAAGTTAATATACATGAGTGTATTCATCTATAGAAGGGAAATATGATGGTATTTGAAAATTCATCATGGTTCACCAAGTTCTCTAGGTAAATGGTGGTTATGGTAGCAATTTAGGGATCAGACCTTGGAGTGAGGACTATAATGGGACATCTTAGCCAACATCATACCCATTTACATTCCAACTTATACTGGAGTGGTGGAGTGAGATTTAGTGGTCAAGATGTTCTTAACTAAGTAGAGTCATCCATCAACAGTCAGCAGCAAGAAGATAGGTATGGATACCTCTATAGTAGGGAATAAATTTTATACATAGGGATTGGGATGTGGGAGGAACTACAGGAGGTTCCAGGACATGGGATCTGCGGTCCAGGGCTCCCAGACTGGATCCAGTCAGCCTAGGGATAAGTGATTCTACACATGTGATAGTAGAGGAAATATCACAAGATATTTTCCAACTCATCGATTTGCTGACAGGGAAATGGTGGATCGATCACCAAGGCAGATTCAATGAGTGGATAAGGTAGATTCACCAGGAATCAAACATGATAGAGGAGTAGTGAGAGGTACAAGAGGTGGAAGGTGTTTTGACATACTACCACCATAAACCCAAAGGGATCCATTCTATGGTATTTGAGTTAGAAGAAATGGGTGGGGGAATGTAGAGACTCGTACTTAACATACATTGAAATAACATTAATTTTTCGGAATACTTAATACATAACAAAAACAAACACATAAGGACCGTAATAGTTTATCGTATTCGGAAACTTGGAAAAATAATCTTTTAATCATGGTGAAAAATTGTCAACATCTCCCATAAAGATCGTAACCTTTTGTTTTCTTACCTAAAAACATTCTATATATCATGGGGAAAAGAAAACATAAAATGGGTGAGCTCAAATGCCCAGTAAGGGTAAACATAGAGAACATAAAACAATTCATAAACATTTGAATGAAAAAACTTGAACATAAAATCTAAACATCAAAATCTTGATCAAAGACATAAATCATGGATGTACATAAGGCATATATCTTAAATGAACATCAATACAGATAAAATAGAATGTGAATAAAACATGTAATTGTGGAAAACCATTAGGTACATGATATAATTTCCATAGTATCCAAGGAATTGCTGTCAAGACCATCTTAGTGGGAAAAGTCCCTTTCTGAATCGTGTTCACTCCTCATTCATGTCCTGTATCACTGAACCAGACTAACATACCATTCCAACCATGTCTATCTCATGAGATATAAATCTTTACCCAATGCATTGAAGGGAGATATAGGTCCCAACCATCTCAAAATGAAATCATTCTTACTTGTGCCACAAAATAAACATAAAACATTCATCATAACCCAATGAATAAAATGGTTTTAATAAACATCATCCCATCATCATATAATCCATATAAAACAAATGGATATCATTTCATCATAAGAAAAATTACACCATGTAAATAATAGAGACATTATACATGAAACATAAACATTCTAAATAATTTCATCTTAGATGGAAAATAATTTTTAAAAAATAATTTGAAATTAATTATTGAGGAAAATATCCATTCTTCTTCAAAATCATTTTCTTTTCAAAAAATTTTGTGAAATTTTAAAATAAAAGGGTTTTGTTGAAAATAATCATGATAATATTATTTATATCCTGATTTAATTAAATACAAAATGTAAAAAATAATTCATATAAAATATATATTCAACATATAAATATATATGACAGATCGATAAATGGAATGAAATACACTGTTCATGGAGACGGTAGGCCGTACGTACGCATTAACATTGATTTCGTTTCCTTATTGAATTAAATGGAATTATGTAAATCAAACATTTATCACTACTAGAAACACATGAATTTTTGATGGGTCATTTGTGACGGGATCCCGTCGCAAATGGCCTTTTGCGACGGGGCCCCATCCAAAATGACCCGTTGCAGAAAACGGCATCGCCACTAATTTTTCTTTGGGATGAAAAATCGTCCCGTCACAAATAGATTTCTGGTTAAAAAAAATTCTGCGACGGTCCCGTCGCGACAAAGTATTTGCGATGGGCCCTTTTCCTGTCACAAATAGTTTCTTCAAAGAGCCTATTTGCGACGGGCTCATCGCAAATCCTTATTTACGACGGGAATATATTTCCGTCGTAAATAATAATAAAAAATTAAAAAAAATTAAAAAATTATTTGTTAATATTTAAATATATTAATCTATTTATATTGATATAAATATTATATTTATTTTATAAATATGTTTTTGAAAGGATCTATGGAAATATATTATTAATTTATAAGATATTTAATAAAATAGGAATATAAAATAGATTAAAAAATATTTTAAGTTAGTAATTATATAATTTTTATCAATTAATAGACATTTAATAACTCTTTGAATATAAAAAAATTAATGAATGATACAAAATAAGTTGAAAATGAAACCCAAACATCAAACGTCCAAAACCATTGATCCGTGACTCCGTTTGAGCTGTACAGCATATCAAATCGAAGCCTGCGACGAGATATATGTCACTGTGACCCAAGGGGACCACAGTCAAGGGATTTTTGAGGCCAAAGGAGGCCCAAAAGACCTCTAAAACCGAGTTTTTAGTCAAGTTACCCCCATTTTTTACAATTAAAACAGCTATAACATATGATCCCGATGTCCAATAAACCTGTATCATATATCATATTAACGATCATTTCATTTTATTTGATTTTATTGATTGTAAAGCTGAAACAGACTTCTGGATTAGAAGTTATGTTCGTTTTAACATTCAAATGGCTATAACATCCGATCAGGATGTCCGTTTAGCATGTATCACATATCATATCGAAGATCATTTCTTGTTCTTCAATTTTACTGGTTGTGGAGTTGAAACGGACTTACAGATTAGAAGTTATAGACATTTTAACATTCTCGATGGATTTTCACCCCCTCATTTCTATGTATTCATTCATAACTATATATATATATATGTGTGTGTGTTTGTGTGTGTGTGTGTGTGTGTGTGTATTTTATATATGTTTGTATGTATGTATTTATTTATTAATAAATACACATAAAAAACATATTTTACAAATTTATTTAAAACTATGTTTATAAATATATATTAATATAAAAATAAATATATGAATAAAAATTTATAACTACATATATATATAAATAGATATAAATATATATTAATATAAATCGATATTAATATACGAATAAATATAACTATATATATATAGATAGATCATTAAATGTATAAAAAAAATTAAATTGATTAGTTGTAAAGGTTAATGCGTGCATGGAGGAGGTTTCATAATAATTATTAGTAATTATTAGTAATTATTCGTATTTTTTATTATTTTTCGTAATTTCCCCTAATTATTTCCTAATTACTATAAATTATTATAAATTATTACTAATTATTACTAATTATTACTAATTATTACTAATTATTACTATTTATTCCTAATTATTAGTATTTATTACTAATAATTAATATTTATTCTTAATTATGACTAATTTTTAATAAATACTCTTAATTATGACTAATTATTATTAATTATTCCTATTTCTCATTAATTATTTCTAATTATTATTAATTATTCCTAATTACCATTAACTATGAACAATGAATAATAATAAGTTAAATTTATTATATAACAAAACAATCTACACATAATTAAATTACAACTAATTAAGAATAATTAAAACTAATAAAAAATTAAAAATAAATATTAAATTAGAATGAACATAAATACCATTAAAATTGATCTGAGGTTGATCTCTAATAGTTGTTGAAGACATCAATATGAACTCCGAAAATAAAAAATTAAACTTCAGAAACTATGAACTCTAAAAATAGAGTTTTGAGAGAAGTAGAAGATAGAGTTTGAGAATGAATGAAAAAAAAACAGATGGGGTATTTATAGGTTAGCTTACTTGCAATGGTACCTGTCGCAAATACTTTAGGCATATTTATCATAGTCAATGGTTGAATAGTTATTTCGATGGGTCCCATCACAAATAATAACCTGCAGACATACTATTTGCGACAGGGGTATATTCCCGCCAGAAATATTTTTTACCGTCGCCGGTTAATTGTGACGGGTGGTAACCCCCCGTCGCAAATAAAATTCCCACGGTTTGGAGTGCATTGCACACCAAACCTTTTGTGATGGGTGAGATTTCATGATAATTTATTATATATACTGTATAGTCATACATTAATGGTTAATCATGGAAAATGATTCTCATCACGTTGGTGGGGAAGGTTGTCCGTACGAACGCACGAGAGATGAAATCATTCCCATGATCGTGGAATTGTATTGAAGTGTATGTATAATATCTCAGAATTAATATCACTTTACAATAATCATATATAGTTATTTATTTACACCATTAAACCCATCCAAGTAAGGTGGTGGTGGAAAAAAGATTACACCACGGCGTGGAGACGGTATTCCGTACGCACGCACGCGCGGGGATTTCGATTTCCGTAGGATGGATAAAAGGTGAAATAGGGTTGTTTAATATTTATAATAACATATAAATATATTAGTGATACTTATGTTATTAATTTATAATTAAAAAAATAATGAACAAGTAGTTTAAGAAGAAAGAAACTTGAATGAATTGGTAAAAGAGATTACCTCTTCTTCGACGCTCCTCTTTTAAGCTTCCTATTAAGGGACTAGAGTTGGTGTTTTGAGAAGACCAGAACCACCAGAATGTTTCTAGGGAAGTGGATAAGATAAATGGGTAGGGTTTGGCCAATCTTGAAGGCTCAAAGTGTTTTTAATAGGAGAGGGAGGAGGTGACCTTATATGGGAGAAGAGAGAGAACTTTTGGAAACCTTAAAAATATTAATTAATAATAAAATGAAACCCCACATAAAAACCTCCGAAAATAACTCAATTAGAATATTAGATGAGATTGGATTGTAATCTCAAAAACTAATAAAATTTACACATGTTTTATGCTTATTTTAAACCTTATAAACTTGATTTCTAATTATTTAATATATTTAATATTATTTGTGGTAATAAATTTATAAATATTAAATTGTAATAAATAAATACTTAAATAATGTCAATTTAAAATAATTGGATACATTATAATATTTTCGACCATATAATTTTCAATTTGTATCATTTAATTATTTTTGTGATTTTTAAATAATTTAATAATATGTTATTTTTATAAAATATCAATAGTTTCAATTTTGACACTATTCATTATTTGAATTTAAATAAAAACCACACAGAAGATATGTTCGAACCAAAATATATAATATATTACTAACGTGTCATATTCTTAAAAAAAATCATGGGGCACATTAATTTTCTCATATATTATTTATTTTAATATTTTGAATACCATTTATTTGGTATATATCTTAATAAAATAATTACTACAACATTTTTAAATAATTAATTAATATAATTATTTGTTGCATAAAAATTAAAAATAAACTCCTATGATTAAGATAAATATAATAAATTTCATAATAATATTTTTACTTTAATTTTTCATCTTAAAATCACAACATTTAAATTGTTATATTCATTAAATTATGAAGGTGACATCTTTGACACCATTTAAAATAAAATAATATAAATGTCCTAATCAGTTTTATAAGGCTCCAAATGGTCCAAAAATAGACCCTTGGATTATTAGGGTATAAATGTACTCGTCAAATAATGTTTGGTCAAGTTTATGGTCTTTTTGATAGGTATTTTTATTTTAATAAAAACTATATTATTGTTTTGTCACTAAATAAACAATTTAAGCATCACTATTGTGTCACCATTAATAACAATTATTTAATCCCTAAAAATTATAAATAAATTCACATTATGTAGATAATTTTATTATATTTATGGAGACTATTCATGTTCTAAGTTTCATGAAGTCTATAAAAAAATTAAAATTATTATACTTATAAAATTTAAGAGAGTGACATGTTGTCACTTTCTTTTGTTTTAATAATAATTAAATTATTTTCACTGTAAAAGTCCAAAATATGAATCTAATCGGACCCTAAGGTTATATTGGTCATATTTTAGTCATCCTATAGAATTTTGGCACATGTTTGGGTAATTTTATAATCTTAGGTTTACCCTTAATTACCCGATTTATTTTTAACTGAAGTAAATAAAAATTATCGTAGTCACTATTCATTATATCAAAAAAAATAAAAGCAAACATTTAACATAATTTGGACCCACTAAATCCAAATATGGAATAAATTTTTCAAAATTCAAAACAGTAAAGATTCAGTAAATGAATTAAAATTTATCCTGTTGTTAAAAAAATGGGTTTTAAAAGTTAAAATATTGCCATAGATTGAATTGATTTTTCCTATGAATTAAATATAAAATTAATGGTAATGAAATAAATTACATTAAATGTTAAAAATATATTCTATTTATACTTTAAAACCATTAAATATTATAATTTATCCATATAAATTATTGTGATGAAAAAAGTTGTTTTTAATTAAAATATAGCGTGTTTTTACTATTCATTAAAATATGAAAGTTATCATAATAGTATGAAAATTTTATCCAATGTGAATTTTTGTATCCTGATTTCAAATAAGAATTTTATTTTGTAAAATTGAACTTATTAACATGTCAAAACTAGATTTTAAGTGTGCGCGCCATCAAAAGGCGGCAAAACAGTATTTTTTTGAAAAATAAATATTATACCCGAAAAATTTATTTTGTTCTCATAAGATGTTCTAGAAAATATGTTATATGAATAATAATGTTATAAAATTTAAAATTAAGTTAATACTATTCATAACGGCTATTCAATAATAATATTATAATAATATATCTTTGTTTTGTGAAACCCAGTATCTTTGTTTAATCGAATTCAGGGATGCGTGTAGTGAAAACTCCCATTGGTGTAGTGTACAACACAAGACATCAATTAAATTAAAAATATCAATTATCATAAAATCTCAGGTTGTTACATTTTACCCCCCTTAAAATTATTTTCACCCTTGAAATTCATCAGAGTTATAAATGGTTTACTTCTTGAATGTTTATTTCATAAAAACCCACATCGTAAAAAGGAATACTAAAACATAATTTTAAACAATGAACATTAGAAACAAAATTCATTCACAAAGTAACTCATCACTTGGGTTCTCATATATGATAACCAAGGTGAAAATATGATTATGGAAGAGAAATCTAACCGTCATGTTCTGCTAGAGAGTAGTAGAGAACAAGGCTATGGAAAAATCCAATAGTCACAATGCCATAAATTTGTGATGATCTAAGGTACCATCTAATTCATTAGATATTAGAGCACTAGGAACACATTTTTGGTTTTCAAGATCATTTCCCAAATGTTGAAGAATTTTTTAATTAAAAGAAATACTTACATGATTTTGGTACAATCTCAAAGATTCCCATGCCTCGAACAATTTCCACTTCATCTCATAAAGAAATAAAGTTGAATTTGTCTTTTGTGAAGTTTTAGCAGATCATGCAATTGAATGATAGGTCATTCCATCTATCTCAAACATATGTTAGCAAAAATTATATTCCTAAGTCCATATATGGTGAGATTAATCAGATATGGTTCCAAAATGGACATATACATCATCTATCATCCTGCTTAATAAAATAAAACTAGTTTCTACTATCCAGGGACTTATTGTAGGCCAGTGGTAGGTGTTAAGGGCCTATCACACTTTGGTTTGGGGTTCAATTTTCGCAACCTTGTCTGATGTGATGGGTTATCACTCGTCCTACGGGTTGTCCTTTTTCTAAAACTATACTATTATAACATAACAAAAAGTTATAGCCTTAAACAATACTATCTGATGTCAAACTTAATCTATTCCAATCTTTAAGTTTATCCAAAATACTTCTGTCCAATCTCATAGTATAAATAAAATGATTACTAGAAAGGTTATCTACCCAGAATTGAATACAATCATTTATCTCCAGTATATCATAAGATATATATATCTTGTTGGTCACATTCCAAACATGTGAATTCCTTAATCATGTATTCTCTTGAAAAATTAATACCCATTGAACCTTAGTGAAAACATGAATGTTGTGAAAAGTTAACTCTTTATACATACCAAAATCCCAAAAATCTGTATACTCAAAACATGATATAACATTGTCTTTATACCAGTCATGAGCTCATTAATACTATCAAACATCTCATTATTTCCTTATCCTTTCATTATTCACATATCATCTACCTTCCCAAAATATTTGAATAACATTTCATGGTTACTGGTACCATTCCTCATATACTTTCAAAAACTCAAGGAAAGACAACAGTGTAACAGTCCTTAGATTTTTCTTTATTACATAGTACCATAAATTATTCTTGATAAACATACAATCATTCCACTACCTTATTAAACCAATTACTAAGATTCATCATTTCGTTCATCTCATATATCATTTGTAGTCTCTTCATCATCATCAACATAAATACCACCCATAATGCTAGGATTATTCTCTTCATGAGTGTTTCCATTAGGGAATTGGTTTGCATAATGGATGTACATTTCACATTTAAAAAATTTAACCATTGTTGATGTCTTAGAAATACCATTATCCTTGTCCATGGTGTTAACTAAACCTTTTCCTTTGCAATTACTAGCTTTGTTTCCTTCTTTCCCACACCCAAAGCATCTTTCAGTTCCTTTGAAACATTCTCCCAGATGTCTCTTCCTACATGATTTACATGGGGGAAATTTAACTTTCTTTCCTCTATGATCATCATGAAACTCAATATTTCTCTTATTAGCTGAGTCGGGATACTTACCAAAGTTGAGATTATTGATCATATTATGAGATATCTGATTAGGAATAATAACGATGTTTTGAATTCCAAATCCCATTTCATTTGTTTTCTCACAATGAATGTCATTCCATTGTCCATCATATCCTCTATTATCAGGAATCTTCCTATTTCCATCCATTTACTAAAACCCAAAAAGAATAGAGTGAGAGGTAAAAATCATGCTAGGAATACAACACAAAAAAGGGGGAGTACCTTCAATATCCAACAACTTAGGTTTAATTCTAATATCTTTATTGTAATTCGAGTACGCTAAACTATACATATACTTAACCTTAGGGACATCCCTAGAACTATCTTAGAAATATCTCTAGGGATATCACTAAAGATCTCGCATCCTTGTTTCCAAAGGTTAACTAAACCTTTCCTCTGATACCAACAGTATAGACCCATACTTTACATACATGAACATTAAATTACTTTTGCGTAATACTTAATACATAACAAAAGCAAAGAAACAAGGACCATAATAGATTAGTGTCTTTGGAAACTTAGAAAAATAATCTTCTAATCATGGTGAAGGATCTTCAACATCTCCCAAAAAGATCTTCCCCTTCTGTTTTATTACCTAAAAAAATTCTTTATAACATGGGGAAAAGAAAACATAAAAAATGGAGAGTTCAAATGCTCAGAATGGGTAAAACATAGAGAACATAAAACAATCCATAAACATTTGAATGCAAAAACATGAACATAAAATATAAACATCAAAATCTTGAGCAAATACATAAATCATGGATGTACGTAATGAATATATCATAAAGGAACATCAATAATGATAAAATAGCATGGGAATAAAACAAGTAAATGTGTAAAACCATTAATCACATGATATGATTTCCGTAGTAGCCAAGACATTGCTGCCAAGACCATCTTAGTGGACAAAGTCCCTTTCTGAATCAAGTTCACTCGTCATTCCAGTCCTGTATCACTGAACCAGATTAACTTACCATTCCATCCATGTCTATATCATGAGATATAAATCGTTACACAATTCATTGGAGGGATATATATATCCCACCCATCTCATATTGAAATCATTCTTACTTGTGCCACAAAATAACATAAAACATTCATCATAACCCAAAGAATAAAATGGGTTTCAAAAACTTCATTTCATCATCACATAATCCATATAAAAAATGGATATAATTTCATCATAATAAAAATCACACCATTTAAATAATAGAGACATTATACTTGAAACGTAAAAATGCTAAATAATGTCATCTTAGATGGAAAATAGTTTTGATAAAACACTTGAAATGAATTCTTGAGGAAAATATCCTTTCTTCATCAAAATCATTTTCTTTTAACAAAATTCCAAGAAATTTTAATAGAAAAGGGGATTGTTGAAAATAATCATGAAATATTGTAGAGGAAGCTTCATGAAAATGAGGCATTATGAAACTGCAAAAATCTATTAACGCCATATAAGTAAAAAAAACATTATCCTCGTACTTTTGTCACAAAAGTCAAAAAGTTCCTCGTATGGTAAACAAAAGAAATATTCCTTACGTAACACAATGAAAAATTCAATGAGGGGTAAGCATGACATTAAACATACATTGATGAATATTAAACACTTTTTGAAAAAATAATTATGGGAATGGATGAAAAATATAACCCCAATAAATACTCATAAATAAACAATCTCAGATAAAAATGAGATTTCAAAAATTATCCCTTACCGTATGTCTGATATGCTTTGTATGTAACCGAACCACCTGTATAATAATTTAAATAATGTCATTGACATTTTATAGAATCATATTCATTATTATGATATCATATATGGTTCACTTATGACTTTATATTTTCCATTCTTTTGTAAATTCCATGTTTTTAGCAGCGTTTTGGGTAAAATCGTTTCATTTATCGTACGTGTTTTGACATGTTGTTCTTGATAATATTACTTATATCCTAATTTAATTAACTACAGAATGTAAAAAATTATTTATATATAATATATATTCAGAATATAAATATATATGATAGATCGATAAATGGAATGAAATACACCATTCATGGAGACGGTAGGCCGTACGTACTAATGAACGTTGTTTTCATTTCCTTATTGAATTAAATGGAATTAATTAAATGAAAAATATATGTAAATAAATATAGTATCATTATTATGTAATATATTTCATTATTATTTATTATATATTCTTTATAGTCATACTATAGTGGTTAATCATGGAAAATAAATTTCATAGCGTTGGTGGGGATGGTAGTCCGTACGTACGCACGAGCGATGGTATCATTTCCATGATCATGGAATTGTATTGAATTGTATGTGTAATATTTAATAATAAATATCACTTTACAGTAATCATATATTGTTATTTATTTACACCATTATACCATTCCAATTAAGGTGGTGGTGGAAAATAGATTACACCACGGTGTGGAGATGGTATTTCGTACGTACGCACGCGCGGTGATTTCATTTTCCATAGGATGGATAGAAGATGAAATAGGTTTGTTTCATATTTATAAAAAAATATCAGTATATTATCGATATTGATGTTATTAATTTATAATGAAATATCTAGAGTTGTTCTTTTGAGAAGAACAGAACCTCCCAAATGTATCTCGGGAAGTGGAGAAGTGAAATGGTCAAGGTTTTTCCGAGCTTGAAGGCTCCATGTGTTGTGAAGGGGATAGGGAGGAGGTTCCCTTATATGGGATAGGTGAGGGCACTTTTGGAGACCAAAAACATATTAATTAATAATAAAAGGAAACCCCACTTAAAAACCTCCAACAATGTATAAATTCTAAGATGAGATTATATAGGATTGTAATCTTATAAACTAATAAAATTTATAGATGTTTTATATTTATTTTAAACCTTATAAACTTGATTTATCTTTACTTAATCTATTTAATTTTATTTGTATTAATAAACATATACATTTTAAATTGTTATAAATACATACTTAAATGTTGTAAAATTATAATAATTGGATAATATATAACCATTTAGATGATATAAATATCAATTTGTAGTTTTTAAATATTTTTGTGATTTTTAAATAATTTAATAATATGTTATTTTTATAAAATATCAATAGTGTCAATTTTGACACTATTCATTATTTGAATTTAAATAAAACCCACACAATAGATATGTTCGAACAAAAATATATAATATATTAATAATGTGTCATATTCTTAAAAAACATTCATGGGGAGCATTAGTTTTCTCTTATATCATTTATTTTAATATTTTTAATACCATTTATTTGGTATATCTCTTAATAAGGTAATTACTACAACATTTTTATATAATTATTTAATATAAATATATGTTGCATAAAAATTAAAAGTAAAATACTATGATGAAGATAAATATAATACCTTTCATAATAATATTTTTACTTGAATTTATCAACTTAAAATCAGAACATTTAAATTGTTATATTTATTAAATTATGAAGGTGACATCTTTGACATCATTTAAAATAATATAATATAAATGTCCTAGTCTGTTTTATATGGCTCCAAATGGTCCAAAAATAGATACTTGGATTCTTAGGGTGTAGATATACTCTACCAATAATTTTTGGTCACGTTTATGGTCTTTTTGATAGGTAATGTTATTTTAATAAAAACTATATTATCGATTTTTCACTAAATAAACAATTTCTGCTTCACTATTGTGTCACCATTAATGACAATTATTTAATCCCTAAAAATTCTAAATAAATTCAAATGATGTAGATAATGTTATTTCTTTTCTGGAGTCTATGCATGTTCTATGTTTCGTGAATTATATCACTAAATTAATATTATTATACTTATATGATTTAAGAGAGTGATATGCTGTCACTTTCTTTGGTTTTAATAATAATTAAATTATTTTCACTCTAAAAAGACCATAAAATGAATATAATCTGACCCTTAGGTGATATGTGTCTACTTTTAGTCATCCAAAATAATTTTGTCATGTGTTATGTTAATTTTACAATCTTAGGTTTACCCTTAATTACCTGATTTATCTTTAACTGAAGTAAATAAAAATTACCATAGTTACTGTTCATAATATCAAAAATATAAAAGTAACCATTTAACATAATTTGGAACCAATTAGTCCAAATATGGAATCCATTTTTCTAAATTCAAAACACATAAGTTGTAGTAATTAAATTAAAATTTATCCCATTGTTAAGAATATGGGTTTTAAAAGTTAAAATATTGAAAAATATTGAAATGTTTTTACCAATGAATTCAATGTAAAATTAGTAGTAATGAAATAAATTACATTAAATGGTAAAAATATATTCTCTCTATACTTTAAGACCAATCAATATTATAATTTAAAAATATAAATTATTGTGATGAAAAATGTTTTTTTTAAATTAAAATATAGAGTGTTTTACTATTCATTAAAATATGAATGTTATCAGAATAATATATAAACATTATCCAATGTAAAATTTTATATCCTAATTTCAAATAAGAATTTTATTTCATAAAATTTAACTTATAAACATGTCAAAACTGGATTTAAAGTGGGTGCGTCCTCAAAAGGCGGCAAAACTGTATTTTTTTAAAAATAATTATTTTACTCGAAAAATTTATTTTGTTCTCATATGATGTTCTAGAAAATGTGTAAGATGAATAATAATGTTATAAAATTCAAAATGTAGTTAATACTATTCAAAACGGTTAGTCCATAATAATATTACAACAATAAATCATTGTTTAGTGAAACTATGTATAGCGTACTACACACACTATTGAGGAAGGTCATGATTGAGTGTAATGAAAGACAAGTCTGGGATGCAAGTAGTGAAAGCTCCCTTTGGTGGAGCATAAAAAAAATAAATCAATGAAATTAAAATGATTAATTCTCATAAAATATCAGGTTATTACAGGTAAGCTACATGTGGTTAAGAAGTATAACTTAGAGACTCCATGGATGATTTGAGGTATGATCTATGCCTTTTCTACCATAGTTCTATACTTATAGACACATGTTACAACTATTATTTCCTCACCATATATCATGTATGAGACATTGAGATTCCGGTAGATTTTTTGACTCAACCCTTATTCTTGGAGACACCTACTGGAGGAGATTCTATGATCACACACTTTACATACAATGTGATCTTACCCTTGGAGGTTAGAGTTTCGGTTGGAACAAATTAGTGGAAGCATTGAGACCTTATGATTCCATTCTCAATATGGATTGGCTATCTTTAGCCCATGTCCAGATTGACAATTTTAGAAGAAGGGTATAGTGTTTCCATAGAGATTGGATGTTAATTTCCTCTATTTGTGAAAGGGAAACCTAGGCATCATAGGATGAGATCATTAATAAGAGGGTGAACGTGATCACTCAGGAGTTGGCTAGACGTACCCTCAGAGAAACAGATGTTGTGAATTTTCAGTTCACATTAGTTGTGGTGGAGTACGAGGGAATCGTTCCAGAATCTATTCTAGGATTAACTTCCCACCAAGAGATTGACTTCTGCATCGACTTACACCTTGGGATGACACCAATATCCTAACCATCATATCAAATGGATCCAACAAAGCTTCATGAGATGAGGGTGCTTCTGGAAGACTTGTAGTGGGAGGGATTTGTGAGAGCCAGTGTTTCAGCCTAGGTGGCCATAGTTTTTTCCCAAAAAAGTCATACAATAGATTGAGATTGTACGCGGATTAATGATTCTTGAACCATGTGATAGTAAAGCACAATTATCCATTGGTGAGGATTGATGACCACTTTGATCAGTTGAGAGGGGATGATGGTTCTTGAAGGATGACCTTCGACCAAGTTATAACCATCTACAATTAGGGGATGAGGATATACTAAAGATGGATATTTTATTCTACTATAATCATTATGAGTAATTGGTGATTCCCATTGTCGTGAAGAACTTCCTAGAAGTGTTCTTGGGAATCATGAATTTGATCTTCCAGTCATAATTAGACTGGTTCATAGTGGTCTTCATCAATGAAATCCTTGGATACTAAACATTTTAGGAGGATCATCTGAGACACCTAAGGAAGTTTATGGAAGTACATCGAGAGCACTAGATTTATGGGAAAATCTCTAAGTTCCAATTATAGATTCTGGAGGTACCAATTCTGAGATAACTTATCTTAGCATAAAGAGTGGATGTGGACCCGACCATTTGTAAGAAGTTTTAGCATGGGATCCACCTAGGACCGAGATATAGCCGTTGAGATTCATTGGGCTAGTAGGATATTAAATGATATTCATAACTAATTTCTCCTAGATATAAGCACTGATGGCATCCTTGACTTGAAAGGGTCCATCATTAATGGGGACCGAGAAGATCCAGTAGGATTTTTAGCAGTTGTGGTAGAGTTTGATGAGGGATATGATCTTGAGATTTCCAAAGGAGGGAATCGAGTATGTAGTGTTCTGCGTTGCATTAGGGACTATACATGGTTGTCTCCTAATGTAGATGAATGTGGTGATAGACAATGGTTTGTTCTAGTTTACGCTATATGAACAGAACTATGCGACCCATAATCTTGAGTTGGTAGTGGTAGTATTTTCATTGAAGATGTGGTGTCACTGCCTAATGGGATAACATCTTACCGTTTAATCTGATCACAAGATTCTCAATTATATCTTTTCACAAAAGAATATGAACTTGATATAGAGTTGACAGATATATTTCCTTTATGAAAATGAAGTTTATATTGTATATACCCCTGGTAATGTTAACATGGTGGTAGATTCTCTCGGTAGAAGATCACGTTCATAGAAGTTGAATGATCTGTAAGAGCTATTGTCATTATTAATGTTATCCTTCATGGATATAGATGATGAATATTACCAACATTCAACGGTTTTCACCCTTCAAATATTATAGTTATACGAGGAGGTATAACTTGGGGATATCAACTACAAGACCTTGTGTGTTAATATATCCATAGAGCATGCTCTTTATATATATTCACACGGTGGGGAGAATGTAGTTCTTTTTAGGGGATGTATAGTTTTACTAGCATAATTATAAGAGGATATTCTGAGGGAGTTTCATATATCTCATTTAGTGGTACACCATGGAGTGGAAATGAATTACTGGACCTTCAACATCAATTTTGGTGGATAAGGATGAAGAAGGTAGTGAAAGAGATCGATGCCTTACTTTCCAGCAACTAAAGGATGAACACCAGGTTCTCAGAAGATTAGCTCACCCGTAGAGGCTCCGAAATAGATGTGGGATGAATTATCAATGGAAATAATTACCATTTAACCATACATTTATCATACATGATGAAATATGGGTGTTCATTGACTGACTCACCAAGTCATCCCACTTCATAGATATCTGAAAGTAGAGTTCAGTAGAGTTCTTGTGATGCTGCTACATGAAATAGATAATGCGACTTCATGGAGTCCCATCACCGATTATTTCAAATCATGATAATTTTTTTACATCCCAGTTGTGGAAGGGATTAGAAGAGGAATTTAAGAATTAGTTATTTCATGATCACAATATTTCATCCCCAAACAGATAGCCAAATATAGAGGACCATTCTGGTTCTGGAGGATATGCTACAGTCTTACATCTTGGAATTCTATCATAGTTGTGAGGACCACTGAAAACTGGTGAAGATTTCATACAACAAAAGATACCACTCCAACATTGGTATGTCACCATTAGGGGCATTATTTGGGAAACTATAGAGGTCACCAATTTGCAGGAAAGAACCAGAATAGCCAGCAATCATGGGTCCAGAGATGATATGAGCTACTACCGAGAAAGTGCAGATCATCTAGTAGCAGATGAAGACTGCCCAGATCTGGAATAAGTCTTATACTGATATATGGGGGAGACCTATGGTGTTTGATTAAAAGGATCGTGTATTCTATTAGGTCACATCTCTATGAGGGTTTCCATGATTTGGCTGGGGTGGAAAGTTATCTTTGAGGTTCATTATCCCTTTTTAGATACTGTGTAGAGTTTGTGAGGTGGAATACCAATTAGATCTATGCCCCTAGTTTCATTTAGTACATGATGTATTCCACATGTTTTAGCTGAGGGGATACATTCCTGACCCATCACACATCATCTACTAGTGCAAGATATAAATTAAAGATTGATGGAACTTTGCCGAGTACCTAGTGGAGTTAGAGGATAAAAAAGAGAGGATCTTTCATTAGCAAGTGATTCCCCTGGAGTGTGTCTAGTGGAATAATGGGAATCTCGTAGAGAGAAAATGGGTTTGGGAGGATCATATTTGTGTGTAGTACCCACATTCCTATTTATAGCTTTTTGTTTAGGATATTCGAGGATGTAAATCCATAAGGTGGGGAGAATGTAATGTACTGTATTTTTTTCTGTATTTTGTTTTTAATATTATATGGAATTAAATCGAGATTAGGCACTAAGATGCCCTGCGATTCAAAGGCCCAATGTTCCAAGAATAAATGTTCGAAATATATTAAATATATTAAATAAATTATAAAAGGGTGATTATATAAGAAATATGAGTGTAATTTTTTGTTCAGAGTAGCAACTTTACACTAAGAGAGGCCAAACTTTGGCTGCTGCGGGTCAACATCCAAAGTTAATTTTTGGACATTCTAATGGAATAAAATAAAATAAGAAATTATTTTATTTTAATGTTATGAAGTGGCTCAAAAATGTGTTTTCTTGTTTTAACATATGTTGGAGACCAGGGTTAGGCTAACAACCTTAGAAAACATTCCACATGCTCTGAAGAGAACCTAAAGAATTATATTGGTGACAAATGACAATGAATCCTTGGATCAATGATCGGAAAATGATACTTTGATGAATCTCACCAAGTAAAGTGACCTGATGATTTATATACATTAATGAATGATCCAACCCGTAAGAAAGGTTTTATGATTTCAATTCCATATTTTCCAAGTTCATTGATTAAAAGATGAATGTGGATCTACGCATAAACAAGTTGACTCATGGTTCAATCATTTTTGTGGGAGGGTATTAAGTGTATGAATTTGGGCATTATTATGAATAAGATTATTCATGTTTTTTTATCTTTATAATTCTTACAGAATGGATCAAGGGTAGATCGAACAATGGCCATGGTTTGTCCATTAGGTTGCTCAATTTTGTTTTTCTCCCCTATGTTCTATGTGTTCTCCACATTCATTGTGGAATATGAATGTATTATTAGTGAACCTAAATTAAATAGTGAAATGATCCAAAAATAGAGATCCAATATTGTGATGACCTAGCGATGGTGTGAAGATGATGAAAATGGACGAATTGAAGAATTTCAGGAGATACAGTTCTTCGAGTGACATTTGTGGGGATGATCAGAATGGTATTTCATAGATTATTAAAGGATAGAACACTAATGATATGGTTTTTCCATGGAAATATGACCGTTTATATTTAGTTTCGAGGAGAATGGATCCTCGGATCAAGAATAGGAGAATCAACCATGGTGTATGGTAGAAGAACGAGCATTCTGGAACATCCCATTGAACAAAGTGTGTGTTTCGGAACACACGTTGTGTGGGCCCTGTTGAGAGACGACTACGGTTTTGGGAAATAAGAATGTTCCACATGTCATGTGAGACATTTCATAGAGTGTGTGAGCCCTTCTTCGAGGCATGATGTGTATGTTAGAGGATACACATACATGGGGCGGAGTATACGACATGTACTCCACCACACGACGAGACCCAGGTTGGTTACACGGGCTACCCTATATACCAGTACATAGGTAAACAAACACTTGTTGAATCCATGTACTAAAAATGTCCAACATACATGGGGAAGACCCCAGATAGATGTATATAGTGTGTGAACCTCCCTACACACCGTGTATACCGTTTGCACATGACAAGTTCTTCTTATTTGGACTATTGTACACGAGAAGTACCCAGGTTCAAGGGACACAGTGTGTGACCCTTCTACACACAATGTACTCTATTATACATGGAATGATCTCCTTATCCATATTATATTGGACAAGTTTAATTTAGGTTAGTTCCCCATGCTCATTCCCTTGAAGGTAAGTTGGTATCATTTCCTATCCACAAGTTTGTGCCCCCCATTAGCATGACTTTCTAGATAGAGTCAGGAATCCCCTATGAGAGGCCCAAAGCAAGATCATATATCCATTCCTGAGACCTAGATAGAGTCTGGTTATTGATACAAACAATACTATCATATTTTGGTCCTCTACATAGCTAGTGAATATAGATGAGTCATGGTATATGTTGTGGACCTGGCAGTGATCCTCATCTGTGTATTTTCATCTTCCCATTCATGGAGTTGGTTCTCCCAGAGTGAGTTTATTGTATTCTCCCTTCATATCTACGAGTGTATCTCTCTATCATGGTAGTTACCAATGTATAATATTTCATTGATAGACGTGATCAATGCTATCAGACCCAGGAGTGAGTTCTATCATATGAATTCTTGGTGAAATCTTTAAACTGAATCCGTAGCATGAGAATATGGGCGTTGTGACTTACCTCTAGACTATGGGTCTGGGTTTTGAGTATATATGGATATGTTCATTTGATATGTACTGTAGAAATACACTATGTATAGATTAATGTACCTTTATTTTGAGTATTTAATTGTTTTTTTCAATGTTTTCTATTGATCATTGTTATACTAACCCCTGCACAGTCATTGCCTACATGTGTCGTGTATTTTGAAGATGAGAAACCTTTTGATGGATTCCATGGTAGAACATGACCAGATAAAGCTTTCTGAGTTCCATACAATCTGTGGTGTTCCTATATAGTCAAGAAACAATCCCATTACCTATATTAATTTTCATACAGATTGGAATTTATAGTTGGCAAACTATTTATTTTTCTGGGCTTGTACTATAGCCCTATTAACTTTTCCGCTCTTTACATTCCATTGTACTATTTTGGATGGGTTTATTATTAGTCATTCATTTTTTTCCTTAATGATTTTTTACATTTTAGTATTTGTGGGAATTTATATGTGTGAATGTGTATAGGTACTTATGAAATGCCTCCCATGTTAGTGACATGCATACTCGGTGCTAGTCACCAACCCTTGTCCTACTAGAGGCGGGCTTGAAGAGTCATGACACAGACCTCACTAGGATGGGTCGTGATAGGTATTTACCTATAATTATGATTAAATTCATTGGATACCAATTTATTTTTAATTATTTTATCATGTCATGTTTATTGCTGAAATAATGAATGCTCCCTTAGGAGTCCAATTGATAAGTATAAAAACACAATTTTATTTTAAAGGTTTTTTTATTTTTTATTGAAACAATGTGGAAAAAATATATGTGAATTTCATTATGTAGTAGGTGGGCCTAGATTTTTGGAGATTTCCAATTACATGGGTAATGTTTCTATATCGTGAGATATCATGGTGTGCGGCCATCCAGTCTATCCAAATATGGTAGTGGGAAGTTAGCCTAGACAACAATGTTTTGTTAATGAGCCAGTGAGAATTAACTTAAGATTTTGATATCATATTTATCCTATCACCACCATTGTATGATTTCATGTACTTATGTTATGAATCATTTTTTATTCCATGCTTTTATGATATTATATATTTATTACATGTAGTCATACTTTTGAACATTCTCATTATGATATCAGGTTACACATAAAGTACCCATTGTTATGGTTTATTGTTATATTTCTCATTACTGATTTTTTACCACACCCCTTATTGTGTTTTCCATTACAGGGGTTAAGAATGAACGTATTATGTAAACTGAAAATAGATGTTTATATTGCGAGGAAAATTTATGGGTGACATTAAAGACTCATTATTGATTTATTAGCTTATAATATAATGAAAAATATACAAATTTTATAAGAGGGATGTACAATTATTAGTTTTTTATTTATACTAATTAAATAAACACTAAAATAAATGGTCCTTGAATTATAAAAATAGGAAAGATATTTTATTCATAGATGTGTATCAATTTCAGTGTTATAAGATAAGTGTTCTCAGTATATGATCTATGTGTGTGTGTTTGAGGGTGGTTCAATTTGTATTAGATAAGTTTTTGGATAACATTAATGGTTGGGATGGTTTTGGATGATGATGATTTAAGATTTAGGAATGAAATCAATAGTTGATGAGTTATGGACAATCTCTATTTCAATTATATAGATAAAAATTTATGTTTCAAGTATTGAATAACATTTTTTCTAGGGATTATTGTAATACAAATTTAGTTAAATCCCTAATTACAATTCAAAATGTTGGTGAACCTCTAGAAAATATTTTTTTTTACAAGAAATTAATTTTTTTTCTAGATACAAGAAACTAGATGTGATTTTAGCACATATGCACCTTGTGTTAACAACCCAAAAAAATATTTGGTTGGTTATATCTCGGTCATTATTCTGGTATATAGTGAATTAGACCTAACTACACACATGGATAAACAATCTTGATGGATATGATTGAGTTTATTCTCATTCACTTTATAAATTATTATGAAGGATTTAAATATATAATTCTATGAAATTTAACTAGATTTGATAACCTAATAGTAAAATGACTATAGATAACCTATATAAGAGTTAAAGAGTTATAATATAGAGTACGAACATAATTTATTAATTATTTATTCTATTATAATAATTTTTCATTCATACAATATGAAATTTAAGTATTATCATTCCTAAAATTTCTTTTAATATAATGGGTATTGGAAGAAAGAACTTAACTAAAAATGGATGAAATAGATAAGTTGGTGATTATCGCAACGTTAAATCTAATAATATAAAAAATAGGGTTTAAATACTTTTTATTATGATAAATCAAATATAAAAATGTATGATTAACATGGTGAATATAGTTTGGTTCACTATCACATCAAATGAGTGAAGGATGAAATCCTATAAAAATGTGATAGAAATAGACAATGAATGAAAAAAGATTAATGTTTATTCATGTAAAAAAACAAATAAATACAATTTGGATTGTCTCAAAAGAACTGTAATATTATTTATTTGTTGAAAAGGAGGAAATAAAGAATCTAGATGGTAAGGGAAAATGAAGATTTCCATTATCTCTATAGAGGACTAAGATTTTTCTTCTCATTTTACTTAAGATACTAATATAGATATTTCATTTGAAATTTTATCTTAAGTCATGTATAAATTATTTTTACATACTTAATTAAATTATTTTCAATAATTGATAGGATGGAATTAATTTAATGGAGAATAATCTAACAACTTGAGATTTTAGATCCTTTGAAACCTACTATCCCTATAACATCTATCACATGATACACCCAACATAAACAAACAACGAAATATTAACATGAAATCATTAAAAAACGTTTAATAGAAAGGAATACGGTATACAATTAATAATTTTTCCCTTTATGCATTAAATAATTAATATGAGTTGATATTCATAAGGTTATTTTTTAAAATATATTTTATTTAGATTATATATTTTCTTTTAGAAATAAATTTTCACAAATTTTAGAATTTAAATTTTATAAGTTAAAATTTATTTTCTAATTACTCGTAACTAAATTATCATACGATATACTATTTAGATATTTCTAATTTGGTAGATATTTAAGAGAATAATGGAAAATAAAGTGTTTTTCCAAAATTATTTTTTTTATCACATTACTAGTATATGTGGAAGGGATAAAAGATTATAAAAGATTATAATTTATAAAATATATATTTTAAGGGATTAATTATAAAATCTATATTAATATTTTGAGATTACAATTTTTTTATGATATTAGGACTTAACCATCATTTTATAATAATTTTATAATTATTTCCATTTGTTTCCTTTAATTAACAATTTTTGTTGAAAAATTTAATTATGGATGGACTTTAAATATATAAACGTTTTTTAATAAATCAATTAATATCATGAAAATAATTAACCTGGAAAATATTTTCTTGCACATAATTTTTAATTTTAAAAACATTTTTTTACATTAATTTTTTTATGTCTTATGTGTGTTTAATATAAAGTCATATTTTCTCATATTTATGACATTACTTAGGTTAAATGGATCCAAAATTCATAATAATCATGTTAAAATTTTATAACAAGGGTCTATCTATAACTTTAGTAATAAAAAAATTGATATGATTATTATTTAATTTTGAGTAGTAAGTGTTAAATTAACAAATTTAAGGTGGATCAAATTTCTATAAATTCCAATGGCCTTGAGAACTTATAGAAATAATTTTTTATTTTTTAATATATTATCCACATTGTACATCAACCTTCCCTCACCTATATCAACTAAGATTCATGCCATTCCATTATTTCCCCTTAGTTAATATTCATTTACATGGAAATTTTCCATTTTTCCTCATACTAAATGGAAAACATATGCCCAAACTACTACAAAACCATCCATTAACAATGCTAGAAATGGCATTTGTTAGTGCTGGATAAGAACTGACTACATGAACAATGTTAAAAGTCGTAGTCTTTTATTAAAACTTTTTATCTTTGATAAAATGGATCTTTATAATTTATTATATGAGTGATGATAATGTAGACATTTATCAGTGCCTTTTAAATAATTGAAAAATGTGGCCTCTGTTAGTGCTTTTAAAAGCATTGATAGAGGTCCATAATATTGTGTGATAGAACAACACACAACAACACTATAAACACACCACATATCCAAAAAAACTAGTCCCAATAATATATTTAATTGAGATGAAATTTACAACACAAACACAATAACAAAACACTATAATATATATATTTCGTACATTGGTTCATACAATTACACAAATAAAAATTACTACAAACCTTAAAAAAAAATCAATATTCCATTATCTTTTAATCCAAACCCAACTCATGATATTTTGGAAAAAAACACCTATTGTTGAGAAGAATAACAGAACTATATAAGAAAAAAATCTTATGTTATTATGAATATAATGAAATAAATTAACATAAAGTGTTAATTTTGCTAAAATTGATGTCAATTTTAAATAAAAAGAAGTACATGGAGTCATACCTGTTACAATGTCTATTATATTGGGGGAGATGGATTCCAACACATCTCAAATTACTTGTAGATCATTTTACAAACGTATCAAAACAAATTTAATGTGTTTGCTCAGTTTTGAGTATGTAAGTATTGTTTTTACTAAAATTCTATTTTAAACATGAAGCATGCACATTTAACTCAGTCCAATCACATATTGTTTTTTATGTGATATTAATTCCTAAACATCAAAAATTACTTATGAATAATTCTATGAAAATATCAAGAAATTACATTGGAGTTTGATCAGTTTTTAGTGATTTACAATTTTTGAACTAAACGGTCGAATTTTAACTGATAACAGACACTTTGTGTCATACTGGGCACATCATTTATCTTATTGAGGAGAGGATGATTCCTACACATAAAAAATGACATATAGATTATTTTTTAAAGTATCAAAACAATTAGAACGTGTTTTCTCATTTTTTAGTAGGAAAATTGTCCATTTTAAAAAAATTGATGACAATTTTAAATAAAAAGATTCTCTTTATGTCATACCAGACAGACTGTGTGTCAGATTATGGTGAAAAAGATTCATTAATTTTCCAAATGACTTATGTAATATTTTGTGAATGTATAAAAACACTCTAAATGTGTTTTCTCAGTTTTGAGTATGTCACATGAATTTTTTACTAAAATATCATTTTAAAATTGAAACATTCACTTTGTCACATACCAATCACATTGGGTATTTGATTGTGGGGAGGATGATTCCTACACCTCAAAAATTACATGTGTATTCTTTTCCAAAACTATTTAAACAATTTTAATGTGTTTTATCAATTTTGAGAATGTTAGTTGGACTTTTTTTCTAAAATTGATGTCAATTTTAATTAAAACATGCACTTGGAGTCATATCGATCACACCATGTGTCAGATTAAGGTGTGTCTAATTAATGAACATCTAAAATCCCATATAGGTAATTTTCCTAATGTTTCAAAATAACCTAAATGTGTTTGTTCAGTTTTGAGGAGGTTAGTTTGTTTTTTTCTACTTGAATTGATGTCAATTTTATATAAAGATGCACTTAGAGTCATATCGGTCACACCATCCATCATATTGTAGTAAAAATAATTCCTACATGTTCTAAATCTGTTATGGATTTTTATCCTAAATTAAAAGAACAATCTGGACACTTTTTCTTATTTTTAAGTACATCAATTCTCTCTTTTAGTAAAATTCCATTTTAAGATGAAACACGCACTTTGACTCATAAGGATCACATCATATATCGGTTTGGAATTATACTTATTCCTACACACCTGGAATGATTTATGAGTTGATTATGTAATTTATAAAGAAAATATGTGTTCATTTTCTCTATTTTTAGTGAGTGAGACTTTTTATAGTCATATAACAACATTAAATTGATAATAGACACATTGAGTCAGCTTCTTGTTTTACTATAATTAATGTCAATTTAAAATAGAAAGAAATACATGGAGTCATACCAATTACATAGTTTGTTAAATTGAGGTTTGAATAATTCTTATACATCCCAAAGTATAATGAAATCCTAATAATCAATGTTACCATGGTTTCAATTGAATATATTTATCAAACTTCCAACACTACATGAGCTGCTTCAAACAAACCACATCAACTTGAAAAAATTAATCCATCTGTATAAGAAAAAATTATTACGAGCAATACTAAAAAAAAATAATTTAAGAATAAATATGAAACAATACATTATTTCTACGGACAATGATTTTACTATGAAAATCTTAAGATTTCCTATGTGATTTCGCAGTGGAGGGAACTTGAAGGAAAGTGATAAATGTCAACACTTTAGGGGTGAAAGGTTCTGAGGTATAAGAAGTCTATAGATATTTTGGTGAATAAAGGGATAACTGATGAATATATCCCCCCAACTCATGTAAAATAACCCACCTATATAAAAAATTTATTTTTATGTGACTATTACTAAAAATAAATACAATAAACATAAATATAAAATAATACGTTAATTCTATGGACACTGATTTTACTGTGAAAACAACTTGATTACCTCGATAATTGAGTAGAGGCAGCAGTTTTGATCTTCCTGTAAAGTCATTGGATTTAATTTTAAATAAAGAGACAAATGAACCACTAAAGGGGTGAAAAGGGTTTGAGGGAGAATAATCATGGATGTTGGACAGAGAACCCCAACTCAAACAAAAGATTCTGCCTCTATAAGAAAACAATTATTATATAAGTAATAAAATAAATAAATAAATTAAAAGTATATATGAAACAATACATTAAATCTGTTGATAATGATTTTACTATGAAAACACCAATATTACAACAATAATTAAAAAAAGGTAGCGTTATTTCTCTTCCTACAATGGGCGTAGTGGTAATTTAAAGGAATGTGATAAATGCACCACTTTAGGGAAAATGGTTTTAAGGGAAATAAAGCATGAATGTTGGGAAAATCACACCAACTCAAATAAAATAATTCCCTTTTATAAAAAAATAATTATTATATGATAATACTAAAAAGAAATAAATTAAACCAAAATATAAAATAACACATTAATTCTACAGACAATGATTTTACTGTGAAAACAACAAGATTAGCACTTTGATTGAGAAGAGGAAGCGTTTTTTATCTTCCTACAAAGGCAGTGGAGGTAATTTTAAAGAATTTGATAAATGAACCACTATGGGATTGAAAAGTTTTTATGGGAGAATAATCATGAAAGTTATACTGAGCACCCAAACATGAACAAAAGAGTCTGCTTGTATTAGAAAAAAATTATTAATTGAGTAATACTAAAAAGCAATAAATTAAATATAATTGTGAAGCAATACATTAACTCTACAGTCAATGATTTTACAGTTAAAAGATCAAGATTACCTCTAATCTTGAGTAGAGATAAAATCATTTCTCTACCTACAAAGGCATGACACATGGATAGAAGTCTTCTAAAATAAAAAAACTCTGCAAGGAATAATGAAATTAAAATCAAAATTTCATTATATAATTTTTCAATAAAATAGTGAAAGAATATCAAAACCTTAACTTTATATCTTTCCAAATGGTTTCTTGGGTCCACATATAAGCTAATATCATAACTAAGGATTCTCTAGGTAATTCATTATAGTTTATAAGACTATATGGATGTCAGGAAATCCTAATAGAATTAATGATATTAATATCTATTTGGGTCTATTGATCAATAGAGTAAAAACAAGGATTGTCTGTGCATCACTCATAAAGTTAATAAAAAAACTAAGGATTCTCTATGTTCTTCAATAATATTGGCTAACTACCACTTAACATAATATCTGACCTGAACATCCTGTCTGATGTCCCAGTGATGCTCTCATTCCACACATGCTCTCAACCATGTTTATTTAATAAGGTTATCTTATGAATTATCCATTCCTTACGGACTTATGTTTTGAAAAGCACAAACAACTTTTCTTAAGTTCTGTTTTTATGATCCAGAATTTTCATTTGATTATACTTATAGATATATCATTAAAATTTTCCATTCTATTAGATTCACTGATTTCTCATACCAACTTTATGATTCCAAATCTTCTGTATAAGTGATACCGACTTTATGATTCTGAATCTTGTGTAAAAGTGATACCGAATTTATGATTCTAAATCTGGTGAATAAGTGATACCAACATTATGATTCTGAATCCGGTGTATAATTGATACCGACATTATGATTCTGAATCTGGTGTATAAGAGATACTTACTTTATGATTCCGAATCTAGTGTATAAGTGATACCGACTTTATGATTCTGAATCTGGTGTATAAGTCATACCAAATATATGATTATGAATCATGTGTATAAGTGATACTGAAATTATGATTCTGATTTCGGTGTATAAGTGATACCATCTTTGTGATACCAATTCTGAAACATATGTGATACTGTCATTACGATACCAATTCCGGTGTATATGAGATTCCAATTTTATGATTCCGATTCTGGAACAAATGAGAAACATGTTTCATAATTCGATTTACTTTTACATATGAATCTATTTTCTTGAGAATTTTAGAGTTGTTAAAATATATCACTATAATGATATTGGATTCTATTTTTTCTTCTACTTAACATTTATCTTTAACATAGAATTCATTCTGTTAATTGAAATGATGATGTACAATATGTAACAAAATACCATTGTATGTTTGACATGTGTCTAGGTCTCTCTGCAATTTAAGGAAAATATGACCGTTGGAGTGGAGTTGAATGTTGGGAAGATATTCCTATAAATACAAGTTCATTTTAACGAGAAAAGAACTTCAAATTATTGTGGAGAGTGGATGAACATGTCATATGTTAAAAAGATGTGAAGTGGTTTATAAAGAGAGTGGCTCTTTCAACTCTTAGTGATTTGTGCAGATGTCATGAACTACTTGTTCGGGTGTGAACCAATTTTTCAGACTTGCATCGTGTAGACTCCGATCGTGCTGATCGTGGGACTTCAGGATTGGAAGGTAGAGGTTCTGATTTCCTTCTAAATTGAGGGTTTTTCAGGGATAGCAAGAAAAATAATGATCTTCAAGTTAAGAGCATACCTGGGATTGGGTGAGTCAGACATTCTTGAAAGTATTAATTACGGAACCTTTATCCAAGGTTGTTGGATACCCTTATATTTGTGTTAAAAAATGTTTTTGCTAGTTGTTTTCTATTTCAAGTTGTTTTATTTCCGCTGTAATCTTAACATTGTTAGATATAGAAAGTATAACTTTTTTATACGTTATAATTCCCTTACATTGATCATATTATAGATTATATTCGCTTTAAGTTCTAATCATTCTTTTAAGTAAATAGAATAGTTTCCTTTAAGAGGTTTTGTGAATGTTTTTTTATCCTTGTTAAACTTAAATTTAAAGGTTCCAATGGAATTTTTAAAGGATACAATTCACCACCCTTGTATACTGAGCATCTACATTCATAATTTCGATCATACAATTGGTACTAGAGGGGTTCTATGAAATTCTTATATCCACATATAAGTTTTCATTCTCAGATTTTCATTTTACTACTTGATTATAATCTTTTACTTCTAACAAGTTCTGTGGAAATAAATTCTTTTTAGTATGACAAGAATTCATATTGGATCTCTAGATAATCTCATTCCTACTAGACCACCAAAATTTGATGGAAATAACTACGAGTACTGGAGAGAAAGAATTAATACCATTGTGATAAACAGAGGTGTAGACAACTACATAATATTTACCAGAGATTATAAGATTCCTGATAAGGAACTTAGAACCATTACTAATCCAGAAAAGGTGGAATATCAGCTGAACATCATGGTACGCAATACTTTGTTGTGTTCCATGACTAGAAATATATACATATATCCAAATTTCATCGTTTGAAGATACACATAGTATTTGGAAGAAGCTTGATGTAACTCACATTGGATCTTCCAAAGTTATCAAAACTATAAGAGCTATGCTCAGAGCGGAGTATCATGATTTCTGATTTCCTTATCGAGATCTCGTATGTAAGGTACAAAAAATATTCGTGACTATATTCAAAAACATACAATAAATGGGTGAGAAAGTTTTAGGTGATTAATCTCTTGTAGTCAAGATTATAGATATCATGCCTAACAAATGGGAATCCAAGAGAACTGCTATAGATGAGAATATAAAAGTTACATAGATTTCACTTGATGAACTGTTTGGAACATTTCTTCAAAATGATAACAGAATGAAGATATATTCTAATAATATTAAGAAGAATAATGGTAATGGACGTGTTGCTTTTAGAACAACTTCAAAACATATGAAATCTAAAACTCCTGAGAGATTTAAAATATCTAAATCCAAGAGGGTTGTTGTTAAATTTGAATCTAGTGAACGAGAAACATCAGAAAATGAGTTATCCAATCTTGCTCAGAGGATGAAAAAGATTTTTGGGAAGAAGAACATTCAATATAGATATAATAATAAATATGGAAAAGATAAGAATGATGGAGAATTGACATGATATGAATGTAGAATAACTGGTGATATCAGAACTGATTGTACCTTATATAAGAAAAGAGACAAGAAGGATTGGAATTATAAGAGAAACAAGAAGAAGTTTTACCGATCAAAACATAAGAAAATCCTAAAAACCAATCACACATGGAGTTCTAGTGGTGGAGATTATTATGACGATTCTTTAGATTATGAATATTTTGAGCAAAAGAATACTGGTTTAATAGTCCAAGCTCCATTTCAAAATAAATGTCTTATGGCTAAGGTACGAACTGTATAATCCTTAACCAATATGTATTTGAGTGAAATGATTCCTGATAAATTTTTTTCTTCAGATGAAGAATCTTCTTCATCAGATAATGATAATTATTATCCTTCCTATGAGGAAGTTTCTAGGTTTGTTATTTTACTAGAGATAAGAAATTGTAATGTTTCTAAGAAACATGAAAAGAAAAATTCTAGAGAATTTATTTGAACAAAATAAATTTCAGATCTTACCAAAGATCTTGATATGAAAAATGATATTTTAGAAAATCATTCTATGAAACTTGAGGAAGCTAATTCTAATAAGGATAATATTTCTAAAGATCTTAAAAATATGTTTTTTGAAATAAATGTTTTAGATGATAAAATTAACTTTAAGCCTTTTATTCAAGAGGATAATAATTTAGTCCTAAGACTGAAGTCTGAAATTTTTTCTTTGAAGAAACTTCTTGAAAATTTTAATTATGTTAAGGAAAATTTTGACAAGATGTATTCTCAGATCTGACCTCATTGTAATAATCAAGTATTAGGTTATTCTCATGAAAACCCTATTTTTAGAAACAGTTATTTTGTTCCTCCTAGAGCTCCTTTTTGTACTAAATGTCAATGTGCTGGGCATTAGAAGAAGAAATATTATATAAATAATGTTCAACCTCTTGGGTTTTATATATCTTAATTTTCTAAAAACGTGGATACCCAAAATTTTATTGTTAAACAATTCCGGGTCTAAGCAAGTTTAGATTCTGAAAACCTAACTCTTCTTTTTCAGTTTAATGAAGGAAGTAACAACAATATATGGTACATGGATAGTTGAATTTAAACTACTCATTAATTCAGAGGGAGTATATATTTTATCTTAATGTTTATGTTTTATTTCTTCTTAAAACTATATATTTCCTTTTTTTTTCTATATTGAAAATTTCGGAATTGGAAATTTTCGTATTGGAAATTTCAGTATGGGATATTTCATTATTGAAAATTTCGTTTTTGAAAATTTCTGTATTGAAAATTTCGTTATTGAAAATTTTGGTATTGAATATTTCGGTATTGAAAATTTTTGTATTGAAAACTTCATTTTTGAAAATTTCATTTTTTTACATTTAGATATTGAAATCCCAGATTTTAAAACATCCAAGAGAATTCTTATAATACCGATAAACTTCTTAGAGTATTCCAAAAGGTAAATTTTCTTACCCTTTATTTTATTATTTCATGTTTTAATTGTTGGTATTTCAAAATTTTCATTTCCGGTTTACATTACTACAAGAGATAAAAATTCCTATTTTTATTATTCATCATCAACTGTCAGATCAAATCAGATTTTTTTCAACCATTTGATTATCATACCTATGTCTATATAATGGGTGCCTCGTTTACGCGCCGCACCATCCTTACTGATCTCAATGCCTATGTTCAGTGGCCATCAAATTCGTCATTTCTATTTATTTGTCTCATCTATTCCGAACGACTCCAGAATCTTCCATGAATCAGATTCCTATTACCAAAGAATAAAGGATTGGTCAATCTATAGGGAAAGGTTGGTATGCCCTAATTTCTTTTCAATGTATGACTCTCTTATTTATGAGGTCATTAGAGCAAATGTTTGGGAAAGTTTTTGTGTGCCTAAAGAGAAAAGTAAAGATTCAGTTTTCCTTGACCTGGTTATATAATTCTAGGAATCTGTTACTTTCATTCAAAAGGATGGTAAGGATTTGTTTCAGTTCAAATTATATGATAAGACATATAATGTTCCTTATAAGAAGGTAGAAAATGTTATCAATATACAGTATAAAGTAGAATCTATTCTATTCTCTAAAAAACTCCTTGAGAAGGACGGTTCTTTTGAGAAAGTCAAGGCTTTGGATTTTCTTGGTCTCAGATATGTAAAGAATCAAAAT
This sequence comes from Viscum album, assembly GCA_963277665.1. Taxonomy (NCBI): domain Eukaryota; kingdom Viridiplantae; phylum Streptophyta; class Magnoliopsida; order Santalales; family Viscaceae; genus Viscum; species Viscum album. The sequence goes on along the minus strand of OY728134.1, from coordinate 741,064,121 downwards.
ATTGTGAATCATTTTGTAAAAACCACAAGATGGTAGATCTATGGATACAAGGATTTCTTATCCCAAGAAAAGGAGGCAAGGACACTCTAAAGATATGTGTAGGCCATTTAATATTATTAAAACATTATTTTTATCTTAAATTACACTAATTACCTCTAATTGCGATTAAAAACTTAAAATTTACTGTTCACCAAAAAATTATTTTAATCCTATTGAACCACATTTTAGTTCTTAATGACAACCATTTAAGTTAGATTTTTTAAATTCAAAACATAGAGGTGGTAAAATTTCATTATATGGAAAATCAGTTTTTATAAGTACCACTTAGTGGTTTCACTATTAATCAGAAATTGAAGTTTTTCAGAAAAATACCAAAACTTCACCCTAAGCTATAATTTATATTTTGAATACTAAAATGATGTCTATTTGAAAAATTTCAAAACATATAAGTTACATTAATTAATTTAATAATTAATTCCCGCTGTCAGAGCAAATAGCGTGTTTTTATGAAATAATAAGTATCAAAAGATTGACACTAGTTTAAGTCCAATTTCAAAGTGAAATTAATTCCAATGACCACTATTGGATTAAATGGTAAAAATATATTCTAATTTAACTTTAAAACCAATTCAAAATATAATCTAATCAAATAAATAAATTAGATTAAAAAGAGTTTTTGAATTAAAATACATCATTTTTCACTATTCATTAAAAATGATCTTTATCGGAAAAATACCAAAAATTCACACAAAGTAAATTTTGATGTCCCAATCATAACGAATATGATTATTTTGAAAAATAGTGCTTATAAAATTGTCAAAAGATATATTTAAAAGATGTTTTTCCATCAAAAGATAGTAAAACAATCTTTTAAAAATATTAGTGTATTCCATGCTTAAGATTGGATTTATTCTCATTTTAGTCCTCTAAAACACTATCTAATTTAATAATAGACATAGTTTAAAATATATATTATTCATTACTTACTTGGTATGTTACATCCTTCCCCCATTTAGAAAATTGCATCCCTGCAATTCATTTACATATCGAATAAGTGGGGGTATTTATCCCCCATTGCATTTTCAGATTCCCATGTTGCCTCTTCAATCATGTGGGTTATCCGCAAAACCTTTACCTGATTAATCACCTTTTTTCCGTAACACAGGCTCCCTGTGGTCAAGAATCTGGACCGGTTGTTCCTCATAAGATAGGTTCTCTTCCAGCTAAACTACCTATAGACTCAAAACCTGAGATGGGTCTGGAATATACTTTCCCAACATCGAAACATAAAAAACATTATGTACCTGAGATAAACTCAGAGGTAAAGACACTTGGTAAGAAACTGATCCAACTCACTCCAGAATTTCATATGGTCCAATGAACATTGGACTCAGCTTTCCTTTATTACCAAATCGCATCACACTTTTCCATGGTGATACTTTGAGGAGAATATGATCACCTACCTCAAAAGAGAGATCCTTCCTCCTGTTGTCTGCATAACTCTTCTGCCTGCTCTGAGCTGTTCTCATGTGTTTATGAATCATCTGAACTTTTTCTGCTATCTCTTCTACCAATTCTAGTCCCATCAGCTTCCTTTCACCCACTTCATCCCAGAAAGCTAGAGTTCGACACCGCTTCCCATATAACACCTCAAATGGTGACATCTGTATACTGGAATGAAAACTGTTATTATATGAAAACTCAACCAAGGAAAGTTGTTGGTCCCAACTTCCTTGATAATCTATCGAACAAGCACATAGCATATCCTCCAAACTCTGAATTGTTTGTTCTGACTGCCCATCTGATTGAGGATGAAAAGCTGTAATAAAATTCAATTCTGAACCCAATGACTTCTGAAGGCCTTTCCAAAAGTTAGAAGTGAACCTGGTATCATGGTCAGATACAATAGAGAGAGGAACTCCATGTAACCTGACTATATCATTATGATACAAAGGATAATGTTGATCTAGGGAAAAAGTATCTCGTATAGAAATGAAATGAGCGGATTTAGTCAAGCGATCAACAATAACCCAGATTGCATTATGACCTCGAGGTGTCTTCGGCAATCCCACAATGAAGTCCATAGATATATTTTCCTATTTCCACTCTGGAATTCATAATGGCTAAAGCATCCCTTTCGCTAACTACCACTCTTCTTTAACCTGCTGACAAGTCAAACACTTTACAGTAAAATGAGAAATATCTATTTTCATTCCATTCCACCATTAATACTCCCGAAGATCTCTATACATCTTAGAACTTCCTGGATGAACTGAAAACGGAGAACTGTGAGCCTCACATAACAACTCTCTCTTCAACTGTGAATAACAATGCACACATAATCTCTTCCCAAATCTCAAAACACAATCATTATCAATGTTGAATTCAGATAACTTACCATTCTAAACCAACTCTACCTTTTTCTGCAACTCACTATCTTGCTTCTGTGCTTTCTTGATTTTGTCTGATTGAGAAGATTTCACTGGTACCTGAAACAAAACAGAAGGACATTCTGGACCAAAAACTTCTATGCCAAAGTTAATCAAATCCTAAACCAAATGATCACATTCCAAACACAACATTGTTAATGAAGCATTACTTTTTCGACTCAAAGCATCAGCCACTTTATTTGCTTTTCCCGGATTGTAATGAATTGTACAATCATAATACTTGATTAATTCAAGACATCTCCATTGTCTCATGTTCAATTCATTGTGAGAGAATATATACTATAATCTTTTTTGATCAGTATATATTTCACACTTTACTCTATACAAATGATGCCTTTAAATTTTTAAAGCGAAAACAATAGCAGCTAATTCCAAATCATGTGTAGGGAAATTTACCTCCTGAGTTTTCAACTGTCATGAAGCATAAGCAATTACATGATCATTCTGCATTAGGACACAACCAAGTCCTTTCAATGAAGCATCACTCAAGATAACAAACTCACCATTCCTAGAAGGAAGTGCCAAAATTGGAGCATTAAGCAATCTTCTTTTCAATTCCTGAAAACAATCATCACATTCTTTTGTCTAGATAAGCTTAACACCCTTCCGAGTTAGCTTAGTCATTGGACTAGATAATCGTGAAAAATTTCTAAAAAACCTTCGGTAATAGCCTGCCAAACCAAGGAATCTACAAATCTCAGTTACATTTTTGGGTCTTGGCCATTCTTCCACAACCTTTGTTTTTGCAGGATCAACCGTTATCCCATCTTTATAAACAATGTGACCAGGGAAAGAAATCTGTTACAACCAAAACTCACACTTTCTGAATTTTCCATACAGTTTCTTTTCATTTAAGGTTTTAAAGATAACCCTTAAATGAATTTCATGCTCCTCTTTACTTTTAAAAAACACCAAAATATCATCAGTAAACACAACCACAATTTATCACCTCATTCAACTGATCCATCAGTGCAGTAAACTGCTCAATTCTGATTCCGACCATCTCTGGTTGCTGATTCTAATGTTCCTTATACTTTGTATGCCATCCTAGAACTGCTTCCCTGTTTCCACTATAAAAAATCATTTTGAACAGACATGTCTTAGATAAATCAACATTGTAATATTTAAATGCTATATCATTTCAATTTGACCATAAAAAAATATTTTTGGATAATCATTTAATAGAATTATAACTCCTACTATTATCTAAACCGACCTTTGATACCAACTATAAGGCCCTAGCCTTAAACATTACATAATCTTGAGATATTTCAAGAATAAACCTTTAGGATCATTTCATGATTACAATTTTAGAGAATTAGATCATAAAACATTCATTACATTCCACATTTATGAAAAGTGGTTACATAAAAGACAGTATTCATTTTTCCCATCAACGCAAACATATTTAAAATAAAACATTGATTCTTTCTTGACATTTCCGTGACACTATAATCATATCATGTACCTTTCCCATGACCTGTGAAACACATTTCAAAAACATGGGATGAGCATGAAAACCTCAGTGAGGGTTATAAAAATATGGAAAGGAAACATGAGTTCATATATACATAAGAATGAAATCATACATTACCCATAAAACATAGGCACTTTAACATACCTCATCAAATCGAGAATAAATAATAGAAATCATAAGACATACAGGTAACTTGAGGCATTCATAACATTCTTACGTAGGGAGTAACCCTCTCGGTTACGTTTGGGATACCCATCACAATATATTCCCTAAATCTCTTCGGAGAAACCTTAACGTTTCACTCCTTCGCGTTACCCAATGCATTGGAGAACTATATCGGGCTCACCCGCCCTTAGTTTATCACGGAACCACACGTCGTCATAACAATACCCAAGAACCATAACATAATCGTACCACATAATACATTCATAAAGGAAACATAACATTTCCACATTTCAATCAAAAGATATTAATACAAAACATTGATATAAAAAACATTATGAAAACCATTTTCAATACCAAAATAAAAGAAAAGTAAAACATGGTATTTATTTTTCTTTTAAAAAAACGGTATGGCTTGAGAGGAATACGAAACTCAAATAATTGTAACGGTGGAAGAGAAGTCATTGTCGACACATACGTATGACAAAAACATTCCCTTTTTTCATTTAGTAAACGCTTCGTATAAAAAATATTCCTTTTGAATAAACGTAAAAGTCAAGGGGATTATAAACTGTAAAAAGAAGGTTGTGTATATAACAAAATATGACTCAATGAATGGAGATTGAGACGAAGTCCCATACCTCATATCTGACTTGAATTGATCGTTCTTTAATCTCTGGAATAATAAACTTGAGTTAATTTATTCTTGTTTAAGAACCTTTTTCAAGTTCATTATTCCTTTTATATCACTTATATCCATGTCATGAACATTATGTAATTATTTAAGTTAATAACGCTCGTTTTAACGATCATTGGTACTTGAGTCAAAAATAAACTATTTATAATTACAAGTTTCTCATGTATCCATTATATCCATAGTTATACTCATGATTTATATATCATATATATCATATATATCCAGTATATACATGAATTTATAATATTACATAACTTTTAGAAGTAAGAAATGAAATGCACCATTCATGGAGACGGTGAGACGTACGTACGCATGAACGCTACATTCATTTCTATTTCGTTTTTTTTTTGGAATGGAATTATAATGATATAAAAGTATATTATAATTAAATTATAATATCATACATAATATCATCAATTAAATCATTTATACGTCCGACATATGACATTAACGAATCAAATCACTTTGAGGGGGAGATAGTCCGCACTTCCTAAAATGAAGATATCACCTTTACCCATATTGGAAACCATAAAGGTATGCCATAAATGAAAATACAGAAGTTTAAATAAAACATAAATATATTATATATCATATATAAATATAGTGTCATCTTAATGTCCACCTTTGAAGGTGTTAAAAGAATATTGAACAACCATCGTTTCGTGAGGCAGAAATTCACCATCCACAGAAACAATATGTTCTTTAACCATTAGAATTGGTGTGTGTATGTGTAGCTCGAATCCTTCTAATAAAAAAATCCTACTATAATGAATATGATGGTGTTGTTTGAAAATAAAATAATAAAAAGTGTTTAGGGGGTTGGAGAAGCAAAATAAAACATAAGAAAACAATATAAGACATTGCCTTTAAATCGGGTAACACTTTTTGATTTGAGCTCAAAGGCTTACTTGGGAAGACTTATGCCTAGAGTGAGGCTTCTAGGAGTTATATATGGATGTGGAGAGACAAAATGGGCAGGTTTTGGCAAAGATAAATTCTTTTTAAGTGTGGGTAAGTTTGTAGAGGTGGGGGCCTTTTATAAGAGGAGAGGAGGGGAACTCTTGGAAAGGTATAAAAGGATACTTTATTATAAAATAATTTTCTGATTTCAAAGGTACAAAAATTATATATTTAGAGGATAAGGTGATAATATTTCGAAATCCACACATCCAATAGGTTTTTGACAAGTGTAGGTCTTATATTTTACATTATATTTTGATTTTATTTTAATCGTTAAATATTGAGATCAACGCTGCATCATCGTGGTGTCATAAATAATTTAATTAATTTAATGTCTATAAATTATAAAACAAATAATATGATGTATGAAATCGTTTTTTTTTTCAATTACTATTTATAGTAAAAAATCTGACTTGTGTAACCCCATGTAAAATTTTTTTTAGTAAAACAATACATGTTTGTGACATTTGTACTTTTACATTAAATAAAAAGAATTAATGTCATTATCTTACCCAAGTGGCTCAATGGGGTCCCAAAAATCGACCCATGGGTTGCCTTGGTCGGCCATGACACATCCAATAAGGGTAGGATATGTGTCTAGGTCATTGAATATTATTAAAACATTATTTTTATCATAAATTACACTAATTACCTCTAATCGCGATTAAAAACATAAAAGTTACTATTCACTAAAAAATTAATTTAATCCCATTGAACCACATTTTACTTCTTAATGACAATAATTTATGTCTGATTTTTGAAATTCAAATCACAGAGGTCGTAAAATTTCATTTAAACGGAAAATCATTTTTTATAAGTACCATTTAGTGGTTTCACTATTCATTAAAAAATGATGTTTTTCAGAAAAATACCAAAACTTTACCCTAAGATAAATTTGATATTCTGAATTCAAAAATGATATCTATTTTAAAAAATTCAACACATATAAGTTACATTAATTAATTTAATAATTAATTCCCTCTGTCAGAGAAAATTGCGTGTTTTTATGAAACAATAAGTATCAAAAGATTGACACTAGTTTAAGTCCAATTTCAAAGTGAAATTAATTACAACGACCACTATAGGATTTAATGGTAAAAATATATTCTAATTTAACTTTAAAACCAATTAAAAATATAATCTAATCATATAAATAAAATAGATTAAAAAGGGATTTTAAATTAAAATACAGCATTTTTCACTATTCATTAAAAAAATGAACTTTATCGGAAAAATACCAAAAATTCACAAAATGTAAATATTGATGTCCCAGTCAAAAATAATAAGTTTATTTTGACAAATAGCGCCTACAAAATTGTCAAAAGATAGATTTAAAAGATGGGTTTCCATCAAAAGACAGTAAAATGATCTTTTAAAAATATTATTGTATTCCTTGCTTAAGATTGGATTTATTCTCATTTTAACCCTCTAAAATACTATCTAATTCATTAATAGACATAGATAAAAATATATATTATTCATTACTTACTTGAGATGTCACATCCCTCCCCACTTTAGAAGATTTTGTCCCCAAAATTCATTTACTTATCGAATAAGTGTGGGTATTCATCCCTCATTGAATTTTCAGATTCCCATGTTGCCTCTTCAATCATGTGGTTTTTCTACCAAACCTTTACCTGATTAATGTCCATATTCGGTAACAATTCTCCATATGGTCAATAATCTGGACCGGTTGTTCCTCATAAGATAGGTTCTCTTCCAGCTGAACTACCACTAGACTCAAAACATGAGATGGATCTGGCATATACTTTCTCAACATCGAAATATTATAAACATTGTGTACCTGAGATAAATTCAGAGGTAAAGCCACTCGGTAAGAAACTGATCTAACTCTCTAGAGAATTTCATATGGTCCAATGAACCTTGGACTCAGCTTTCCTTTCTAACCAAATCTTATCACACTTTTCCATGGTGATACTTTGAAAAAAACATGATCACCTACCTCAAAAGGAAGATCCTTCCTCCTATTATCCGCATAACTCTTCTGCCTACTCTGAGATATTCTCATGTGTTTCTGAATCAACTGAACTTTTTCTGCCATCTCTTCTACCAATTCTGGTCCCATCAGCTTCCTTTCACCCACTTTATCCTAGAAAGCTGATGTTCAACACCGCTTCCCATATAAATCCTCAAATGGTGCCATCTGTATACTAGAATGAAAAATTTTATTATAAGAAAACTATACCAAAGATAGATAGTGGTCCCAAATTCCCTGATAATCCATCGAACAAGCACGTAGCATATCCTCCAAAGTCTGAATTTTTCGTTCTGACTGCCTATATGATTGAGAATGAAAATCTTTACTAAAATTTAATTCAGTACCCAACGACTTCTGAAGGCCTTTCCAAAAGTTATAAGTGAACCGGGGATCATGGTCTGATACAATGGAGAGTGGAACACCATGTAACTTGACTATCTCTTTAAGATACAAATGGGAAAGTTGATCTAGGGAATAAGTATCTCGTATAGCAAGGAAATGATCAGATTTATTCATTTGATCAAAAATAACCCAGATTGTATTATTACCTGGAGGTGTCTTCGACAATACCACAATGAAGTCCACGAATATATTTTCCCATTTCCACATTCACACTGGTATAGGATGAGAAATCCCTTTTGCTAACTGCCGCTCTCATTTAACCTGCTGACAAGTCAAACACTTCAGAGTAAAATTAGCAATATCTCTTTTCATTCCATCCCACCAGTAATACTCCCGAAGATCTCTATACATCTTAGAACTGCATGGATGAACTGAAAACAGGGAACTATGAGCTTCACATAACAACTCTCTCTTCAACTGTGAATCACAAGGCACACACAATCTCTTCCCAAATCTCAAAACACAATCATTATCAATGTTTAATTCAGGCAACATACATTTCTGAACCAGCTCTACCTTTTTCTGCAACTCACTGTCTTGCTTCTGTGCTTGCTTGATTCTGTCTGATAGAGAAGATTTCATTGATACTTGAAACAAAACAGAAGGAAATCTTGCATCAACAACTTCTATTCCAAAGTTCATCAAATCCTTAACCAAAGGATCACCTTCCAAACAAAACATTGTTAATGAAGCATTACTTTTTTGACTCAAAGCATCAGCCACTTTATTTGCTTTTCCCGGTAGGTAATGAATTGTACAATCATAATTGTTGATTAAATCCAGACATCTACTCAGTCTCATGTTCAATTCATTCTGAGTGAATATATACTTTAAACTTTTGTGATCAGTATATATTTCACACATTACTCCATACAAATGATGCCTCCAAATATTTAATGTTTTTTCTATTTTAAAAAAGTCAAAACATATAATTTACATTAATTAATTTAATAATTAATTTCCACTGTTAGAGAAAATAGTGTGCTTTTATGAAACAACAAGTATCAAAAGATTGACACTAGTTTAAGACTAATTTAAAAGTGAAATTAATTCCAACGACCACTATTGAATTAAATGGTAAAAATATATTCTAATTGAACTTAAAAACAAATTCAAAATATAGTCTAATCATAAAAATAAATTAGATTAAAAAGCGGTTTTCAATTAAAATACAACATTTTTCACTATTCATTAAAAATGAACCTCATCGGAAAAATACCAAAAATTCACACAAAAAAATTTGGATGTCCCAATAATAAAGAATAAGTTTATTATGACAGATAGTTCTTATAAAATTGTTAAAAGATAGAATTAAAAGATGGTTTTCCATTAAAATGCAGTAAAACAATCTTTTAAAAATATTAGTGTATTCCATGCTTAAGATTGGATTTATTCTCAGTTTAAGCCTCTAATACACTCAATAATTCATTAATAGACATATATAAAAATATCTATTATTCATTAATTACTTGCAATGTTACAAATTCATTGGACTTAGAAATTGATAGAAGGGGCCTGCTATATCCACCGATTTATCAGTGGGTCTCCTGAGACAAACATGTATGGAATTGGATGAGGACTTTACCATTTTCGGATATGGTTTTGGAAGAGGCCTTAATCATTTTCAGATGCCTTGGACGATTCCTTGAATGTATGTTTTAGAATGTCTAGAATTATCCATTTGATCATTGTAAGATTAGTATTTGACCCTCCATGCGATTATTCTACTAGAAGAATATCCATGGTTCAGAATCATTTTATTATTAAAATTTATATAGATTTATTTAAACAAATTCACATTTTATAATTTTTTATAATGATGTATATAATAATATAGAAATTAATATAGTCGTAGATCTACAAGCAGAGTTTGTAAACTCATATATCATTTCATGGTTTATTTTTAGGTGTTATATAATAATTGATATCAATTTATGTGAAAATCCTGAACAAGTATTTTTTCATGTGTAAATTTGCATCTTCACCCTTGATATATCATGGATAATTTATTTGTTGTCATTATTTAACTTATAAATATAATTTCATTATTATTTTTTCAAGTGTGAGAAAAATTTATAATTAATTTAAATTTGAAATTTTAAATAATTATACTAATAGTTGAGCATGAGTTTTTCTAAAAAATGTTTTTAGTAACTCTTGAAAAAAGATGATGAAATGTAATTTCTTTTTAATAAACTATTGTAAAATATGCATTTAAGTTATTTTGAGGAATGTTTTAATATAATTTATTAAAAGCCCTTACGGGGAATTTTAAATGCTCACACTATGTTTTACATTCTTTTTATAGGTTGAGTATATTTATCATTGATATTATTTAATTTTTCGAGGCAGTTCTTTGAAGTTTATTTTTGTACTATTTTAGGGAAATGTAATAGTTGTGTCTAATTCTCCAAAACCTAGACTGTTAAGACCCTATGTTGAAATAAATGCTTTGTATTTGTTGAAAGTTCATTTAATGAAAAAATACATTGCATTTATAAGGGTTGAGTTTGGTAAGTTGGGATCAGGTCCTTATTGTTTCTATTAAAGGAACAATCTACACAAATTTTGAGAATATATGTTATTGAGTCTAAGACGTTTAGCTATCCTAGTGTTTCTTAATTCCGAGGATGGAAATTTAGAATGTTTTAGAGTCCGATGAATGAATTGTGATGGATTAATTCATTTGAGGGTGGAATAATATAACAGCCTAGAAAATCTTAACTTAATTTTATTGTAAAAATATTTTATTTAATGTTTTTATTTATTATAAAACCTACTAATAATATTTTGAGACAATTTTCATTGAACGTAATATTTGAAAAATTGTGTTTTAATTAATTTAATTACAATAAATATAATTAATTATGATTAAAAAACTATTTTTTCTTTGTTTAAAATAATATTTTAAAATAACTATTATTATTGTTTATTAAAAAAAGAATTTATTTTTATCAAATAAGTTTCTTTAATAGAAAAATTTAATGACAGTAAAATTATTTAAGGGTAAGATATTTATTTATAAAATTATTGTTATTATTCTTAAGATAATATATTTTATAAATATATGAGATATACTATGTTTTTGTATTATAAATTTTATAATTTATAAATATATATAATTATTATATTATACAAGAATTCACAATATATTTATGTTTTTTATTAATGTTCTTTTTGATTTATTTATTTAAAAATATGAATTATATATATATATATATATTAAAAAAATGCTAAAATGATATATATTTATATATATAAAATAAAGTTTCACTTTTTGTATATATATTATAATATTTATATAAATTTAATTATCATTATATATAGTATATATATTTGTGTGTTTTATTTTTATTTTTTCATATAAAAAATTGAAAATTTATATACATGTTAAAAAAACTAAAATATATATTTATGTATATAATGCTAGAATGTTGTGTAAAATAAAGTGTGAAAAACAATTATAAAATAATATGAGTTAAAAAATAAGTAATAAATATGAGTTTATTATAATATGACAAAATAACAGAATCATAGTTTGGATAAAAGAAAATGGTAAGATAAAAAATAAAAAATAGGGACATGATTGAACAATAAAAATGGAGTCATGATTTTGAAAAAAAGAAGAAAGATACTAGTGATTATAATATAAAAAAATTATGAATAAAATATTCAGGTTAATTATATATTTATAAGGATAAACGAAAATAAGTTAATAATAAAAATTTAAAAAGAAAATGATAATGATAATTAATGTGGTGTGACACAAAACAATAGAGAAATGTGATTGATGGAGAGACCTTTGATGACATGTTTGAAAAGATAAAAAATGATAAACATAATATATTAAAATTATAATGATTGGAAATCAATGTTTTCTCAAGGTCTTTGTTTTGTTTTGTTTTAAAAAAATGACTCATCTTCTTTGAGAAGCATACAGAACATTATATTTTTTTATAAATATTGGATACTCAGGGAGAAAAACTCCTTCTTAGTGAAAATACCCGAGCCTTCTTTGGATCAAGTTCACATGCGAGCTATAGATTTCATGCCCCTTCAATTTCTTCTAATAGGTAGGGGAATTTTTATTTTTATTTTTGTTTTGTAAATATTTAATGGTTTTTATAATTTTTATTGTTATATAATGAAAAATATATATATAAATATATGTGTACATGAAATCATATATGTATATATAACATAAAATTTTCAGAATGATAAGAGTTATTGATTTTAAATATTTATCTATAAATATTATAGTTTTCAAGGGATTGATTATTTTTTTCATGCTATGTTGTTTCAATATATATATATATATATATATATATATATATGAATCTATGTTGGTATATATGATCTATTATTCTCAAATGATGGTTATGATTTGAAATTAATTTTCTAACCTATTCTTTGGTAAGGGTTCATTTGAGTTTGCATTTGAAATTGAAAGAATTATATGTATATTGACACACACACACACATATCTTGTTTGTTTTTATATTTTTTGATGAAAGATCATTGTTTTAAATTCACGTTTTAAGGGATTTAATTTTCTTAAGTTCGAATTCATCATTACTGATATATATATGTGTGTGTGTGTGTGTGCATGTGTGTGTGTGTTTGTGTGTGTTTATATATACAAGTGTATACCCAATTGTGTGTATATATATATACACTCATAACTTTATAATTATTGATGAAAAATATTTATTAAGTTATATGTTTATAAATTGTAGTAGAAAATACTTTATGTAAGTACTATGGAACTATAAGGGATCAAATTATTTATTTATTAAGTTACATCATCTATTTTTTATTCTTAATGGTGTATATACATGTACATATATATATGTATATATGCATATATATGCATATCTATCCAACTAAGTAAAAAATTTCAGAACATTTAATTTAGGAGTGTATATTTATTTTATAAAATTTAAATTTAAATTCAAATAATGTGATACTAATTCTAAGTATGATTCCAAAACCATTATTCCACTTATATATATGTATTTATAAAAATTTATATTTTAAAATTTATTTCATGTTAACTATTCCAATGTATATTCTCATTTATCTATGTTTTCCTAAAATGTGAATTTATTCCACAATGTTGAGTATCATAAATTCATTTTCATTTGTACACACAGACACGCACATATAAGTATGAAATATTTTTTCATGTATATATATAAATATATAATACTTGATAAGGGTTTTGAATTAAATTGTTGTTTATAAGATGTATATTTTTTAAAGGATAAACTATTTTCAATCAATAATAATTTTAAACATTTATATATGCACAAATTTATACACATGTGAGTAAATTTAATTGTTTTTATGTATTTTATGAATATTTTAGAATTACAAACATAAGGATTTATGTTTTATAAAACGAGTTTTATTCTAAAAAAGAGTACATATAATTATGTACATATTTTATTTTTAAAAATATATATATTAAAAAGGTTGTTCTCTATTAAAAATCTAGTTTTCCCATGTGGTTATAATTTCTAATCCATGATGCTGAATAATAATAAAACCCTCTTTTGTTATTGTGTGCCATAAAATTTTAAAAGGGTTATCATTTTGATATTGCAGTTATTATTTCATGTATAAACATATGTGTAAATACTTTTTTTAGCCTTTTATTTCCAAATCCATATTCAAAGATATGATTTATCAATTTATGGTATATGGTTATGAGTAACACAGTTTTTAAATGAAAAGACTTATCATTTTATTTGAAAAGACTAAATAAGTTATCATCTTATGTGTGCAATAAATCATTTCATGTGTGAAACTTGAATCAATCCTCGTGGTATGTCATGCATAGGTATTTATATCCAACATCTAGATTATTAATAAATTTCCATGTATTTTAGAGAGTATTCATTTATTCATTTCATTACCATATTTATTTGAGATTTTCAAATAAATAATTTTATTTACATTTTATATGTATACATTGGTTATGTTTAACCCCTTTCATATGAGGAATGCATTAGACTTAATAAGTAATGTGTGGGGCCTAATATATCCCCTCTATGCATCAACACCTCTCATTAGACAAATATATATGGACTTGGCCGAGGCATTTCCCATTTTTAGATACAGGTTTCACTGATGTCTTAATAATTTTCATATGTCTTGGCAGAGGCCTTAACGATATGTTTCAGACATTCCAAAATTATGCATTCCATCATTATGAGATTTGTATTTAACCCTCCCTGTGAATATTCGACCTGAAGAATATCCATGCTTAGGAATCATTTTATTGTTAACATTTATATGGATTTAGTTAATCAGATGCACATGGTATAATTTTTTATAATTATGTATATACTAATATCGAAATTCATTTTTTTCTTTGATCTATAAACAGAAGTTAGAAACTCATCTATCATTTCCGGATTTATTTATATGTGTTAGATAATAATAATTATCAATTTATCTGTAAATCCTGAAAAATTATTATTTCATTGTAAAATTTTATATGCACCCTTGTTACATCATGGATAATTTATCTGTGGTCATTATATAACTTATAAATAGTATTCCATGCATTTTTTTCATTTGAGTGCATATTTTATAATGCATTTTACTTGGAACTTATAAATAAGTATAACAATATTTGATCATGAGTTTTTCCCTAAAAATGATTTTAGTAACTCTTGAAAAATGACGATGACATGCACATTCTTTTTAATAAAATGTTATAAAGTATATATTTATTTTATTTTATAGAATTTTTTAATTTTTTTATATTAAAACCCCTTATTTGGTTTTTTAAATGCTCACCCTATATATGAAATTCTTTCTATAGGTTGATTAGATTTATTAGTGACATTCGTTACTTTGTGGAGGTAGTTTATTGAAGTTTATATTTGTAGAGTTTGAGGAAATTTAACAGTTGTATCTAATTCTCTAAAACCAAGACCAGTAATGATACTCTACTATAATGAATGTTGTGTATTTTTTCACGTTTCTTTCACTGAAAATATACCCAGCAATTATAAGGTTTGAGTCTGGTATCTTGGGCTCGGGTCCTTATAAATAAATTGTTTATATTATATATAATGATATGTAAAACAAATAAAATGAAATAATTAAAAAACTGAAAACAAAAAAAGAGTAAGGTAAGAGATATATTAAACATTTTATAAATTAAATAAATATTGATAGAAAATGAATATATTTAATATACATATATATAGGCTATAAATATTAATATATAGTATATATTAAAATTTAATATATAAAATGAGTAAATTATAATATTTAATAAAAATAAAAATGAATAAATAAAAAAACTATTTAAAAATATATTAATAAAAAAATTAGTAATAAAAATTAATAAGTATAAAATATATAAACAAATTAATTATAAATTTTAATGAATAATATATAGTAAATATAAATATACTGAAAATGAATAAAATATTCACATATTAATGTCTCATTCGTTTTTAATTTTACAATATTTTTTTATTTAACATATATAAAATGTCGTGTGTCACATTGATTCCACATACATATATGTAATTAATGATTTTTAATATATAATGCACAAAAAATATTTACGCAATTAGTGAAATATTATATAGAAACACATACACATAATATTTATGTTATTTTTTCAAATTTTTGTTTATATTTTATAATTTTATAAATACCTGATACATTAAATATTATATGTTTTTAATTACTTAATTTTATTTATTTATTTTAAATATAATTTCAGTTATGTGTTATTCATTCATTTTTAAAATTTTTAGTTTTTGAATTTTATCATTTTATAATTTATATATTTATATATATTTAATATTTTTTTAGTATTTTCAATATGTATTCATCTTTACATAAATATATATATCCATATTTTTTAATTATTTATATTTAATTAATGAAAAATATCATTTATCGATTAATAATTTTAAAAATATATTTCTATATAATTTTTTGTAAATAAATTTGTAAATTTATAAATTTAAATACTTATAATTATTATAAATTGATAAATATTATTTTTTAGAATGGTATTTACACAATTATAAATAAATATAAAATTATTGAAAATATATTTAAATAATATACATTACAGGACATGAACTCGAGACATCACCAAGACCCACAAGAGCAGCGACCACTGAGCTACACCCACATGGATATATATATATATAATTATATAATTATATAAGTATTATTATATTATTTTTTAAAATATTCCTCATATATTTATAAATAAATAATTATATATTTATATAATTATATAATTATAAAAAATATATTTACATAATTTATATTTTTAAATTATTATATATTTATTATATATATATAATTATATAAATACATATAATGATATAAATATATTTATAGTTTTATAAATACCTATATTTATATAAATATATTTATACTTGTAAATAAATAATTATAAATATATCTATAAATGTATATTTTCTATATTTATAAAATTATATATTTTTAATTATAAATAAAATAATATATTTTTAAAAAAATATTAATGTAATTATAAATAAATAATTACTTATGTAAAAATTTATAATATTATAATAAAAAAATATATAAATATATACATTTCTAACAAGTTATTATTTATAAGGATAATTGAAAATACTTTATTAGTGTTAATAACTGTTAATTTTATCAGTGTTAGAAATGATGAAAAATGAAATGTTTATCAATGCATGTAAATTTAGCACTAACAAATGGTATTTTATCCATACTTTTTTAAAATAGTTGATAAATGTTTCCCAAATCTATTTAAGATAACACTAATCATGACACAATCAGTTGAGACTCTCATGATCATGCAGAATTCCCCTAATAATGACACTACTCCTCTATATTTTCTCATATGAATCAATTCTAGAATCCATTATATGTTATATTCTCTATTTCCTCTTTTTTTGTTTGATTATTTTGGGTTCCATGGATCGTATTATTGCGATTTTAATAACTATGATGAACCCTATATCTCATATATATATATATATATATCTCACATTCCTATACTTATACAGTGCAACTGATATCCTGTAAACTCATTCCAGCAACACACGAGGCCACTATGAACTGCATCTCCAACCGATGTTGAAACTACGAGATATTTTTTAATGATTCCTTTATATTATTTCTTGTTTCCTTTTTGATAGTGTGGTTTTTCAATGATTGAATTTTGTTTCCACAAAATGACATGCACATGAATATGAATAAAATATTGTTATTGTATGAGACTAATATTATTAGGAATATTATTTTATATGAATAATATAATGTGGGTTCGTATATATATTGATTTAGTGTGGATGAGTTAATATAATTTAGGGAACTAAAGTTTAAAACTTCTAGTTTATATTGGTTAACAATATCAATATGTTATATAGATATAATTTAATAAAGAACAAAATATTTAAATTTTCATTGAAATCAAAATAGGCGTACTTTTATAGTTTTTTTTATCTAAATAACTTGTGATGTATTATCAAGAAGATTCATGTATATAATTTATTGATAAGTTATGATTATTAAAACATTTACTAAAAAATTTATTCCCTAAAACATTATACTTATGATATATAATGATATTAAATGGGTTAGGGTGATCATTGAATGAGATACTATTTATTTCCATTATCAGTGAATGGTTTCCAAAAATTTCCCTAGTTCATTAAATTTTAAATTAGTTAAAATAATGATTTATTGTTGATAATATAATAGTAAATAGATTTTATGAATTTACTTTATTTTACATTTATAAATGAAAACATGTTATAGTACAACAAATGATGTCAGATTCTAGTAGAAGAGTTTACATATGCGGTATCATCTATATAAGATGTTATATGTGAGTTTAATTTATTATCAAATTATATGATAAATAAATTCCCCTCCAATATTTAAGTGATTTTTGAAGAAGTGAATTAATTTAATAAAATTTATTTTCATTATTTTTGTGTGTGTTTTATCATATAAATAAATTTATCTTTTATATAATTGTAATATCACAATATAGTCCAACTATTCATAACCTAACCTGATCTAAAACAAATCTTTTCTCAACCCTTGGAACCATCAACCACCTTCCAAATGGTTGAAAATAAATATTTAGTTTTCAACATGATCCATGAGAAATGGTTTATAAAACCTACTCACATGAATAATGCATGGATATAAAATATTACAAAATAGAATCCCAGGAATATAAATGCTTACATACATAAAAATAAAAATCTGATAAATCCTTGGTAAAAATAAATCCCTATATCAATAACCAACCTACAATTAATGACACAAACTCCACAAGTATCCACTAGATATGTTTTTATACTCTATCCTTGATAATAAATAATAAATCCTTTCAACTATCAGCCAAAGGAAATATCATCTACATGTACACCAAGATCCACATAATGTGGTTATGTAATGTAGCTTAGAAGGTTTTCTTTGATGATTTTACATGATTTTTATCCACATAAAAACCATGTCTCTCAATTTTATTTTATGAACATATTCCTTATGCTTGATATTTGAAAAAATTACACAACACATGATAGTCATATGAAACAGAAATAACTTTTCATATAAAATGACCACATTTTTCACCAATAATTTTGTATAAATTAGGTTTCATTTTGGTAAATGGATAAAAAAATACGATAAATTTCATGGATGAAATTCCATATTCACATTCATATTTCATTAAAATTGTTAATTTCTTGAACATAGATATAATACCACAATAATATAATAAAACTAACCATCACTACCTTTGTGTAATCCATCCTCATATGATTTATTACCTTCCATAAATTGATGATGGATTGAACTCCCTCTTTACAACAAGACATTATACCATTATTGTTGTTCCATTGTTCCTTGAGGACATACCCTCTGCTGAAATTATATTTATCAATCATCATCAAAGTCAATACCACAACATTGAATACCACATCTCCCAATTCATTCTTCAACTATTTCATCATTTCATCCTTCTAATTTACTATTCCTTGAGAACAAAAAAATAACACCTAAAAATTAAACAAAATATAATTAATGAATTATATTTCTTTCATGATATGTAATTTTATTATATGACTCACTAATTTACTTTTTACAACACTTCATCAATATTTACTTTTAATATGGGAACAATAACCTTGGATTTTATAATAACACCGTATTTATGTATACTTGGAAGAGAGCACCTCTTCGATGGGTGACCTCCAAAAAATACAAATGTTGCACTTTTTTTGTGAAATGAAACATGTAAAACAATCATTTTTATTCTCTTCCCCTTAACCTTTATAAATTTAAAATGGTATCAATATAACTGTTGAAGGTATTCCTCAACAATGAGCACAACTCTCCATCCCAGCTTTTGAATTCATCTTCATGGTACCTCATCATGGTAGCTTGGAGAAATGGATGCTTGTAAGGAAGTCTCATCTACCTCACACTAATAAAACCAAAAGTTTGTATCTTTTATAAGACATTAAATGAAAAAGAATCATTAATTTGGAACATGAAATAGTAAGTGTTTGTGAGTGGATGTAAATGACTATGAGTTGATGTTATTTGGATTTGAATGTTCATTCCTTCACTTTTTAAATGTAATATGTTAAAATCCATAATTAAAATTGAATTTAGGTTATTTTTGAACCCTAGTGGATATAATGATATTATATTTGAGATATATATGAGGGAAAAGGACTACTAACATGGGTTAGAGTCGATACAACTCATTGCAGATCAGATGATGTTCTCATGGTAGTGTTAGAGACAGTTTATCTCCTGGATAGTTATTATTTTATTTTTTTACATGAGACTCGTCCACCATATCTTCTATGTTGTTTGAACTAATTTTAGAATTATTCATCCAAAATGATCATGAATACCCAATATGAGATGTTTTTTTTATTGTAGTAGTTTAAGAAACATGGTGGATGTCCACAAAATATGGGGGTTACATAATAAGAAAAAACATTCAGTAATAACTGTATGGAGTTATGTCATGAAGAATCTTTGGAAATAAATTATGAGAGGAAAAATAGTTTGAAAGAGGGATTATAATACATCATGAAGATATGGAAGACAATCAAGCATCCCAATAATGATTAAGAAAAAGAATTTGAGGTCAGTTGTACTAGAGTATTGAGGTATTATATCTATATTCATGATTGTAACAATTTTCATTCAAGATGTAGTAAAATGATGAATTTTATGCATTGTGTGTATTATATTGTTTTTATTCAATACAAATTAAATGTCTAACTATATATGCAGACATTTTCTTCTACACATGATAATGTTACATATCCTAAGGAGGAATAGGATACTAATTATGAAAATGATGAATTATTAGGGAATCAACCACATTTTGATGAAAAAAACAACAATGAAGAATCATTAGATTGGTGAATAAAATTATCTAGGTAAGATGTCAGGTAATAATATTGAGGGTGGTAGTAATCAACACATAAAACCTATTGACCATGATAATTCCATGTTCATTAGTTATCTTAGTGTCACAATAAGGATGAATGTGATGATTGATATTGATTCATGGGGACACATACAAGCTATAACAAAGGAATTCCTTTGGAAATATATAATGGTAACGTTACAATATAATGTCTTGATTTTACTAAAAAATTATATAATGAAATTTTGATTTATTTTTCATTATTTATTATAGAGTTAATTTATTTTAAAATATTTATATAATAATCTTTTCTTAATGGACATTGGAAAATACCATAAATCCTTCTGAACTCTTCTTATTAAGTTACATCTTATGGATGCTGAGGAGAAAGTAAATCCGTACTCACCAGTTTATTATACACATATTATAAATTTGGAAACATGGAAAATATTCATTAAATCACCAAAATGATAAATCATTTCATGTGAGTTGTAGTTGATAATAAATTATTTTACATTATTTATTTTACCAAAATTCATTTAATTGTTTAATTATTACACCAGAAAAGAGTTCTGAATATAAAGAATGTGCATCAAAACCGATGTACCTCTATCATAATGAAAGGATGGGGTGTGATTCATTTGAGAAAAAATTGGAATTTAATTTAAATCATCAATAAAAGATTAATTATGTGATATGAAACAACATATGTTCATTTGTTTACATGAAAATAGATGAATAAAAATATAAATCCACTTTCATAGCACATCATTTGAAATAGTTGGAGGATACGGTAAATAATGAGGGTAAATTAGTGGATGAAAACAAAAAAACTTATGTGAGAATTTGTAAGTATGAAATAGTTTTAATTCATTATGATGTATTACAATACTATATAAAAATATTAACATATGTTCATATTTTTTATATGGTTTATACATACGAATTGGAAACAGTTGTACTAGAAGGAAAGCTACATTCAGTAGCATTGGTGTGGCTTGAACAATATGGTCGTGTTAGTGAATTATTTTTTTGATTATCTCCTTAAAAACAATTCAAGAAGATAAAACAAAATAAAGATAAATATAATAATCATGGACACTTTCAGGAACATATAGACTCAATGAAAATATTATTGTTTTTTTGGTTTGGAAGAATAATGTATGCGAAAGGATAAAGCAAACTGAAGGTGGAGCAATGATCTACACATGAACCAAGTGATCCCACTAGAATTGAGGCTAGTAATTCCCCCAACCACATAAAATACATGTGTTAATCTATTTTTTCATTACACATTCTCATAAATGTTAATCTTGATAACTTTATATTACTAATACTCTATAGGGTATATATATTTGTTTTGTATCTATAAACACCCACATACAACCATGCTACAATGGGTACAATGTATAATATCTCGGGAGACAAGTTACACCATTAAGACATCCTGAAAGATCACATGAGTGTGGGGATTGAGGTGGATTCTAACCCAAATACTAAGTTTCTTATTACACTTGATGGACTGGATATTACAATGGTAGAAGAGGTTATTATATCTTTCATTACATGGCCATCTAATATTATAAAGATACATGAGGTAAGTATTCACCAACTTTTTTTATGAAAAACATGTATTGGTTATTGATAAAAGGTTTTATGTGAGGTATGATGTTATAGATATATAATGTAATTGAGAAATAAATGTTTGAATAAAAAATATAGTGAATCAACCAATAAAACAAAACATCCTTTCAAGAGTAGTTTCTCCTCTCCATTTCGAGAGAAACATTTATTATCATTATAACTTCATATAGAAACTGCATTTTAAGTTAATGTTATGTCTTACATTGAATGTGAAGAATAAATATTTGGGTGCACCTTCACAAACAGAATTAGTGTTGAGACTCTAACTGAGACTCTGAAGCATGAATGGATGGGAATCTTAGTTGTGAATACACACATAATATAAATTTTCATATTATGTTTGTCCCAATAGTGCGATAACTTGTTTATTAATGTTAATAAATATTCATATTTTCTCTATTAGTTTATCTTAAAACTATATATAGGGAAGATTGCAAGATGATCAATTTGGATTCATTAATTCCTTTAGCATTTCTATGATACAACTTAGTTTGGATGATGAAAAAATAAAAAATAAAAAATATGAGGTGCTCAAAGATTATAATAATAACATATTAGATGATAGAATATTTTTGATGTATAAAATGAAAAGGTAAAAATCTACAATCTAGTTAAAGAAAATATATTTTTAATTTTTAAAATTCTTAATTGTTTTTAGGGAGCACTGGATTCTTATCACAATCAATTTGGACACATCCAATATTTATTTTTTGGTTACAATGAATGGATAACCTACAAACCAACCACACATGATGTTTATTGTGAATTTTTAACACAATAAAATAAATATTTTATATATAACATCTTATTGTATGTTTTAGTCTATTTTATAACAATAATTTTTTTTTCTGATATTGTGTTTACTCAATATAGGCAAGATCATGGCATGATGTCTATGTATGAAGGGATAAAGCATGAGAATTAATCAAAATGGAAACCATTTGTTGTATATATATAAATATTTAACAATAACAACATTTCAAAACAATTGAATTATTTTTTTCGATTCCTCTTTAGCCTCTGAAACAACATGATGTCATTAATTGATGATATTATATTATAAATTTATGAGGGAGATCATAAAGCATAAAAAGAATAGAATACAAATACACATAATTTGTGGATGTATATTAAACTTCATTAAATATATTTCATAAATATTTTATTTTTCTACATTTTCTAATTACTTAAAATATTTATAATGACCTATATAATAAAAATAAGAAATAAATTAGTGTACATATAGGTTAGTTGTGTAGTTTTTGTTAGAATGTGTGATGAAAAAAAATTAGAGATTACCTACTATATTTATGATATAGTATTATTTATGACATTAAAAATATGTTTTGGGTGTGATGAATTAGTTTCATGATGATAATATACAAATATTTAACTCATTTTTCAAACAGAAGAATAATGAAGGAAATCAATTTATTTAGAAGTGTTATCCTGCAAAAAATAAAATTGTCAAGAAATGGAAGAGGTAGATATAAATATAGAGGTTGAAGGAGAGTTAGAGTTGGATTAAAAGACTACAATAGAGGAGTATATAAAGATATAGACCAATAAATATGTTGAGGCAGAGGTGAATATGAAGTTTTGGTTTGGAAAAAATAAAATTGTTTGGAAATGAAGTAAAATGATGATCATACGAAGACTGTGTTTGAGGAAAATTGTTGAAAAGTAAAAAAAAAACTCGTAACATAAGATAAGAGACATTGTGAAAGTGTTTTAGTTGTCTTATTCAAATAATATTTCCATCCACCTGTTTATATGATTTTATATAGGGTATTAATCCACTTGTAAAATCATTCTCTATTGGAAACATCAATTTCTCAACTAGATTTATTGAAGCTACATTTGTGTAACCCTCAATCCTAAAATATGTATATAACACAACATAAATTTTTAATATGTTTTACAATAATTTTTACCTCAATACAACATACAATGTGACCAATATTATTCCAGAGGCATCTTTTTATTTAAAATTGTCATTAATTTTAGTGGAATAAAACAACCGACATACTAAAAACTAATAAAGCTCATTTAGATTATGTTGTTAAATGAATAAAATGATATATAAGTCATTTTTGACATTTAAGAACCATCTGCACCTTATTTTGATTCATGGTGTGACTGATATTACTTAAAAGTGTATGTTATCAGTTTAAAATTGATATTTTTATACAAAAAAGTACCACTATCTAAAAAGAATGAAGATTTACTCTTATTGTCTTGATAATTTTGTAAAATAATTATTAAATCAATTTTGAATTGTAAATAATAATCTCATTTAAAACCCACACGCATTGCAACCCATATGGATAAAGGTACACGTTTCTAATTTAAAAATATATTTTTTTGAAAAAAAGTGGCGTACTCAAAATCGAGGAAACATAACATAGTTATTTTTTAATAGTTTAGGAAAATGATCCATATGTAATTTTAAAAATTTTGGAATCATATTCACCACAATATGATGCATGGATTGACCTATATAACACCAAGTGTATCTTTTTATTCAAAATTTACATTAATTATTGTGAAAAAACCAATCACATTCTAAAAACTAACAAAACACATTTGAATTGTTTTTTATACTTTAGTAAAATTATATATAAGTCATTTGTGACATTTAGGAATCATCCTTAACATAATTAGACTCATGGTGAGACCAGTATGACTCAATGTGTCCGTTGTTAGTTTGAAATTGACACATTAATACAAAAAGTGGATCTGAATGAAAAGTGATCACACACACTTGTATTGTGATGCTAATTTAAGAAAATGATTCAAAATTCATTTTAATTTTTTAGTAATTATTCTCATGTAAAACCCATGAATGATGTATCTTTTATGACTAAAATTTAAGGTTTCCAATTTAAAATATCATTTTAGTAAAAAAAACAAAAGTGGTGTACTAAAAAACGGAGTAAAAGCATTTTGATTGTTTTGATACTTTAGGAAAATGACCCATAAGTCCTTTAAGATGCTTTAGAATCACATGTTCCTCAATCCAATTGTGATTTGAATAATATGAATCCAAGAACCTATTTTTATTCAAAATTACCAATAATTTTAGTAGAAAATACAACTGACATAGAATTCATATTGTTTTGGTACTTTAGGACAACGATCCATAATTTATTTATAGCATATAGGAATCATCTGCACCTCAATCTGGCTTGTAGTGAATCCAATTGTGCCTTTTTTACAAAATTGACATTAATTTTGTTAATAAACAATTTGACCTACTCTATAATTTTTGTTTTCTTGTATCTTTGTTGTAAATTTTATATCAATTAAATTATTGATTTTTATATATTTTTTCTAATTTTCTTGTTGTTTCTGGTTCCCTTTATAGTGAATAGTTGTGTTGATAAAAAAAATTGTAATATATATTTATGGAGAATCAGTGTGATGTAACATCACACTATAGTATTTACCGTTATCATTTTTACTAAATGCACTAATAATGGAGTCCTTAATCAGTGATACTAAATGTGATGATAAAGGGTCTTTTAGGAGTACTGATTAAGGGACCCTTTATAAGTTCTTTTAGAATCACAGATAAAGGTTACTTTATCTATTATTTTACAAGCATTGATAAATGATTCCTTTATCATGAAACTAATTTTCATTGATAAATGAGTCCCAAATAAACTCTTGTAAAAGTGCTGCTAAGGATTTCCATTAGCAATGCTAATTTAAACACTGATAAATGATGTCCTTTATCCGTGCATTTAAATGAACTGAAGAAGGTGTGATTTATCAATAATTTTTTGTAATGATAATTCATCCTATTATAATCACTTATATAGCATAGATAAAACCCTTTTCCTTTTAAAAGAATTGTAGTATTCATCAATTTGTTATCACTAATAAATGTATATTTCTCAAGGAAGAAAAGGTGACATGAGAAACCCTAACCATAGGTCTAATTTCTATAAAATGTGATTGTACCTCCTATATGATAAATATATAAATCCTATGAATATATTAAAAAACCATATTAATACATTTCATACCATTTATTAATTATTTATAGTCTTTTAAGTCCATTTTATTAACAATTCATTCAAAAAATCAGTTATTCGGGTGACAATTGGTTTGTTTTTTTATGTATGATTTGATTCTGTAATTTCGGTCTGTCTAATTTGATCATGGTTACATAATCTCTAGAATGTAAAACATGATATAAATATTATATATATTAATTATATATTTATTTATTATAATCTATAAAAATTAACTATGGAAAATTCCTTACACCATTCATGAAGATATTAGGTCGTACGTACACATGAATGTTGTTTCTATTTTCCTAAGAGTTAGAATGTAAAAAGTTGTAAATAATATTTCACAATTTCAGAACTATTTATATATATAATATATCATCTTTATTCATGAAATATATCCTTATTAAAATCCATGTCAATCTCAAATTAAAAACATTTCACATCGTTATGTGGATGTGGTAGTCCACATGTATGCAAGAGCAACAAAATTGTTTTCCAAATGATTTGATGGTAAAACGATATATGTGATATTATATTTAAGAAATTATTTTTTGGAAAAATATATTTTATATATTCATTAACATTTTCCATTCTACTTTCCATGTAATGTTTATGTGAAAAAAATGAATCACATCACTTTGTGAGGTGGTAGTTCACTATACTTGCTAGCAACATTATCATATACACCCATAAAATAAAAATTAATAAGGTAAATGTGTTATCATAATTATATAATTTTAATAATTACATAAATAACATTTCAATATTTTAAAAATGTCATTATATCTATCCTTGATAGTTGTTGATGGAAAACGAATTACTTCGCTTCAATAGGAATCATTCTGTTGAACACGCGATCAACGAGTTTCTTATCCATTTGATAAAAGTATAGATTTATGTAAGTGATAAAA
The DNA here is from genome assembly GCA_963277665.1 of Viscum album. Lineage (NCBI taxonomy): Eukaryota > Viridiplantae > Streptophyta > Magnoliopsida > Santalales > Viscaceae > Viscum > Viscum album. Next base: position 741,036,946 of record OY728134.1, on the reverse strand, counting down.
TTTACATAATTAAACATACTTATATATACTATAATAGTGTTATTATTTTATAATATTTTAATAATATTATAATGAGGTGGAAGAATAAATAAAATAATTACGCAGCCTAAGAATTTTATAACTTTTTTAGAGAGCATCTTTAGGTTTATATGTAAAGAATTATAAGAATGAATTATTAATCAAAAGAAGGCCTCTAGAATGTGGGTAGGGAATTAAGGAATATAAATTTTAAGTTCATTGAAAACCCAATGTAATTTGGAAGTGTGAATAGGGGTGGATAGTGGGTGGTCTTTTATATGTTTGTGAGAGGACACACTTGAAATTTTTGTAAAGAAAAGCGATACCCGCAATTTTCAATTGAATGAAGCCTATAAAATGGGTCATTAATGAACCATGGAATATATAACGTCCAAATATGACCATAAAAAACAATTTATAGATGTTTTGGGAAATATATTACAATTATTTTTTTTTTGTTTAATCCCATGATAAAATCATTTTTTACCTTAACTACAATATTTAATTATTACCCTTTTCACTATTTATTATGGTTAAAAATTTATTAAACCTTATTAAATAATAATAATAATATTTATTAAAAATATTTTATCAATTTCACCAAATTTCATTAACATATGTTTAACAATTTATTTTAAAATTAAATTAAAAAATATGATGACAAATCAATTTTCTGAAGGGAAAATTCTCATAAGTTTATATAGTTTTAGTATGAAAATTCAATATGAAATTGATTCCAATAACCACAATTTTATTTATTATAAATCCTTTTAACTTATTATATGTTCATATTGATTTATATCAAAATGAAAATATTAAATTCTTTAAACAAAACGGCAATTTTTAATTATAACCTGTATTTTTCACTCTTTCTTGAAAAATGAATCTTTTCCCAAAATCTCAAATTTTTTATATAATTTTTTTACATTGTGATATAATTAATTAAGACTGTGTTTTAAAATAATTTTTATAAAAGTCATAAAATTTTATTTTAATGTTTATTTGAAAAATATGATGAAACATCCTTTTAGAGAATATACATTTTTAGAAACCATTTATTTTTATTTCAAATTGTTCTTGTATTATATATAATAATTAAATAACAATTGAAATTATTATATTCATTTTAATCCACATTATTTTTATAATTTTTTTTTCATATTAATACCCACCAACTTAATAGCTTTGTTAAAATGTTCTGGTTTAAATACAAATATTTTAATAGAGTATCATGTTTCTCTTATATCTATTGTTGCACTTATCAAATTCTATAGAATAAATTGAATTTAATTAAAAATAAATAAAACATAATTCCTTTTGGTGTTACATTCTATTCTAAGATTGGTTTTTTATTTAATATATGATATCAAAAATAATGTTTCTATTTTGAAATGGGGGAAAATTATATATGGAATCAATAAGATTTTCAACTGACCAAGCCCAATACAGGATTCAATAACAAAAGTTATAGAGAAACCATTAATGGGATATTATCATGTTTTTTAGATACTGGCCAAAACAATGTGTTTCAAACCACCCCAAGAAAGTGCCACTATCGTACACCATACCCTTAGGGAACACACTACAGCAATAAGGGGTTATGTATCCATTTTATAATAGTATGAATTTGAATATTTTAATTATTATTAAAATATTTATTATATTTATCTTTTCATAATTACTTTGTAATAATTAAATAATATGTTTGATAAAAATTATATTTTCATATGATGAAATGAAATTTATATTTTGAGAAAATATATAGTTTCATTGAAGACACTATTTTTGATGAATATAATAATTTTTAAAATTAATTTAATTTTAATAAAATATTTTTATTAAATAATATTAATTTAAATATTAATTTTAGTATAATTATATGAAGTCAAATATATTTTTAAAAGGATAAGAAATTGTTATCTACAAAGAAACCTGAATGTCGTAGTAAATTTGTTTTATTAATTTAAAAGTTTAAATGTTTGTACTTAAAGAATTATTTTTATAAAATAAATATTATTTTTGATAATATACCTTTAAAATTATCCAATATAAAATTATTCATGTTTTTTTAACACAACTAAAATTTTGGGTAAAAATTATCTACATTAAAAATATATAGTATATTTCAAGACAACATAAAAGAAAAAAAGTGTTGTAATAAATGCATAATGATTATAAACAACCAAAATTATTTATTTACTTCAAAATAATGTTTTTTTAATTTTATTTTATCTATTTTATAAACCCTTAATGAATCCTCTAACACCTATATTAGATTTAAATATTTTAAACTTAATATATTATACACCTAATGCACCCCAAATCACCAAAGGTATTATATTAATGAGTATGGTTTTGGTCTTAAATATTCACTAAAACTATTAATATTTGTTCAAAACCATGGTAATAACCATGTGACAGATTTTCGTTTTGATTATTTTATCATATATAGTCCAATACCTATGTTTAGGCATTTTTGATGAATTCCCCTCTATTTTTTTCTCTAAAAACCTACCTAATATCTCAAAAATATTTTCTAAAAAAATCATATAACATGAATTCAATTTTTATTTACCTCCCTATATCCCTCACTTGGTGTTACCCATCTCCTAATGAGCTCATCCAAAGCTTTTAGAAGTGCCCTCTCAAAGTAAGAGATCCTCTTCTTTTCCTTTTTATTTAAGCACACTATATTAAATAATGACTTTTTGTTTATAATTGTTCATGTTTAAATGTGTTTATATACATACACATTACTATCCTTATTATTTTCATGTGATTATACCCATTTCACTCCCTTAAAACCCTTCCATTAATCTTAATGCACCCGTGTAAAACTACTGAAATTGTCCTATTATTTTCCATGAAAAATATTTGTAGATTAAATACCCATTCCCATGTCCACTCATGGGTATTCACAAATATGGACATATCCTTAATTGATTATGTAATTACATCCATTAAATATACAATCCATTATCACAGGATTAACATTTATAAACGTCACCCTTATGTGGCACACTAATCCATGTACATAAAATTAAAGTGATGGGTGAGACCCGAATTATATATCCCTCCAATGCATTGGGTAATTTATTTCATATTTTGAGATACCTTATATAGTTCATGGTATGTTATTCTAATATTAATATGTTATGATTTCGTCATGTTAATCCTTTACATAGGTCTATGATGCTAAGTTTTTTGTTTTTACCAGATTTACATGTTTCCCTTGTTGTATCATATTATATCATGATTTGAAGTTCAAGATTATGATTATCACTATTTTAGGTAACCTTTAAATAAGTTATAAATAAAATTTATTTATTTCCTTATTTAATGCTATGATTATTCTATTAATGATATTAGTTTCTCACCTTTATCTTATGTTTGTCCCTGAGTTATCCCGACCAGTGTTAGAATATCGATGAAATATAAGGGAACATTATGGATTCTATAAATATTTTTGTTGTATTCTTACATCTGTTTATTATTTTATATATCTAATTTCCCAAATACACTATACCTATTCATCTTCTAGTATTATATTAATTGTAAATTTATTTAATAAATCATGAAATAATGTGTATAAAAGATATAGATTTTCATAGCTCGTATTAAAGGAAAGTATATTTATTAATGGGGATTAGGATTAGAAGACCCTAGTGAAATCCCTAGTGATAAGACTAAACATATTCAAACATCCCTAATTTTTTAAAGTGTACATTAAGTTTATTTGAATAAATTAAACCCATTCCTCAATACTATAAGTGGATGTGGCTATAAAATAGTTTTACCTAGGGGTAATAAAACTAAAAAGGGTTCATTGGGATTCACTTGATCATCACCATGTGAACTAAAATAACAACATCCTATAAAGCTGGTTTAAATATCATGGGTTAAATTATTTAGTAAATTAAAAATCACATTATTAACTATATTTAAGAGAATAAAAATACATATATGATTTTATTTTATAAATTTTATCATGGGTAACTTAGATTAAAAGCTACAAATTCATATGTTAAGGAAATTATATCATTTATGGGTTATCCATTCAATGTTTATAATTTTTCCTTTTATTTGAGTAATATTTTGAAAATTAGAATAACTATGTCTATTTTAGATTATGTAAATCATTAAAATTAGAATAAAAAATTGAATGTTAAACTTTTCATCCATTCAATATCAGAAATTTCCTATGTGATTATGGTTCAATGAATTGTTTTTATATAATGCATGTATATTAGAAAAATTAAAAGGCCATAAGAAACATGGAAGTAAAGATATTGATGAATTTTAATAATGGGGAAATTACAGCATCCCAATAAATTACTCCTCCACTAACCACGTTTACGAGGTAAACTTCCCCGATAAACTTATGACACTCCCTTTAGTTGAATTTGATGTTACTCTTTGTATGGGATGCATTTTATTGTATTGAGAAAATATAAATTTTATGAATAAAATTACCCTCCATATCAAAAATCACCCTCTAATTCCATAAAACCCATTAGAGTAGGGGAATATCCTTTAGTATAATTATCTAGATCATTGATATTATTGCCTTATGAAAAATAATGTCTTGGTCAAATGATTAAGGATAAAGGAAAATATCATCCTTGATGACATTCTCTATAGAAGAGAATATTATGATTTGTTTACTGAGGAATTTTTGGTATTCATCAATGTTGTGTGCTAGATCTCTCAATTTATATTATACCCAGATATTTTACAATATACAAGACCCAATATAATATGGCCATTGTTGATCTTGACGATACGAAGAAGAAACTATAATATAATATAGATAAATGGATTATACACAAAAGTGTTCCACTATGGGGTTCACAAGTCCTCTTCATTGTGAAGGAATATTTGTCAACGAGCCTCTTCATTTATTATCATGACATCCAAAATACCATGATAAAGAAAACTTATCATCCTTTATAGATTGAGTAATTGTTTCATTAGATATATATATCCCAAAACATCCAATATTAGATATTTGATCATGGAATTATTAGTTAAAGGTAAAGAAGGAGGATATAACCAAGAGTAAATTTTATTAAATGTGTGGTAACTATGAGTTCATAGTGATTCCATTTATACTCTCTTATTCTCAATCTATCTTCAGGGAATTAATTAATAGAGACTTCAGGGATTACCCCGAAGCTTTTATGTTAGTATTTATATATGATATTAGTATCTACTCAAAATGAAAGGAAGATCATGGGGAGTATATGAATGTTGTACTAAAGACCATATGAAAACAAAATTTGTATGAAAAGTTCATAAAGATTAGTTTCAGATGGAGTAAGTAATAGTAGACAATAATGTTATCACCATCAAAAGGATATCTATGGATAATTAAAAAACTAATCCAATAAAAGGATTGAAAATACCAACATCTATGAATGTAATATTTAGTATACAATTATTAAATATGAATTATCCTAAATTTCTGAGAAATTTCTCAGGATTTTCAATCCCACTAACCATGATAATTTATAATGGAGTCAATTTTATCTTGAATTATGAATGATGAGAGTGATTTAAATAGTTAAAGAAGAGGATAATCACTACATCTATTCTTAGAATACCCAACAGTGGGTAAGGATATGTGATATGTAATGATGTGTCCAAAAGTTTATTATGGGTTATAATCATACATGATGACAATTTAATATCCAACATCTACAATAAATAAAATAATTATCAATAGAACTTCCAAAAGCATAATATATAATTTTCTATTGTGATCTTCACATTCAAGATTCAGAAACATTTTATCTACAATGAGATGTGTGACATATATATGGATCATAAAATCCTTAGTTATATTTTTTAAAAAAAGTATCTCAATATGAAACAATTTATGTGGTTTGAGATGATCAAGGATTATTATTGTTTAATATATTATCATCATTGGATGGAAATTAAGTGGAGATTCTTTGAGTGAAATGGATCCCTTAACCCTATTTATGATTATGATTGAAAGGGATATAATGTTGTTAGAAATTCAATAGATGTACTTAGGAATAATAAAATGATCACCATCCTACATTTCTAAAATAAGTTCGCATCAATAAATTCTTAAGAGGATCAAGGAGGCCTATAGAGATCTTTTTGATATACAAAAAATGGTAGAAAATATTCCAAATTTCAACTTTTCTAAAAATAGAGTTATATTATTTGGAAATATCATATGTTTCTTATCATGAATAGATAAGAAAAGGAAAATTTTGGATGATTCACAAAGCCCATCCCTGTCTACTCATATAAGAAGCACTTAGATGTATAAATATATAAATAAAAACAATAGGTGGGATTACCTAAAGAGGGAAATTGTAGTTTTTTTATTTCAATTCTTGGTATGAAAAAAAATCAAGTATAAATGACAAAAGTTCAAGGGAATGATGCGACCATTTCCCATACAAATTTAGAAATAGTAAAACATATCCATGGGTTTTATTACAGGATTCCTCATGACACCTAATGAAAAAAAAACCATATGGGTAGTAGTTTATTTATTAAATAGTCCTAGAATTTAATTAAAATTAGGGAGTATTTCTATCTTTTATTTCTCAACAAGAGACATATAATTGAAGTGGTAAGACTGCTTAGAGTTCCATAATAATGTTTATCTAATCAAGATCATAGGCTTACCTCAATGTTCTAGAGAATCCTTCTTGAATATTTCGATATAGAACTGATATTCAACACTAATTATCAACCCCATATTTATGGTTAACCTATAAGTATGATTGATACTCTAGAGGATATGGTAAGATCATATTTAATGGATCTAAAATGATGTTGGGATAAAAACCATCCCCTAGTGGAGCTATTGTTTATTAAAATATTTCATTATAACATTCAAATGGATCCTTTGAGACTCTATATGAGAATATGATTCAAAATTTGACATTTTGGGATATTTTTGGGGATAAAAAGATAAATGTAACTGATCTTATATAATTTAATATAGAGAATGTTTCAACTATTAAACATCATATGAAATAAACACAAATTTTAATGAAAAGCGATGGAGAAAATCAAAGATAAGACCTATATTTTGAAGTTAGAGACAACATATTACTTAATATAAAGCACTGCAATAAATTCATTATTTTTTAGGAAAAAGGTAAAGATTCATCCAAGATACATCATCCACTATTGAGAAATTTGATTCATCAGAGATGTGGCATATTAACTATCATTCGCACATAATATACCTCAAGTACTTGATGTGTTCCTTATATCCCTATCGATGAAATACATACCAAACCCCTAAAATGTACTAAATGTTGAGGTGTTACAATTTTATAAGGATCATTATTATGAGTTATAGATGGTGAAGATCATAGATCGTTGATAAATTGTTTTATAAAATAAGACAACTCACATGATCATAGTGATGTTGCAAAATAACATGTTTGAGGAAGACACTTGGGAACTATAAGAGATGATGATACAAAAGTATCCTCATTTGTTATATTGTTATAGATTAAACATTCTAGTGAGAGATTTATGATGGAGGTAATAATGAAATTACCATAATTTGGAACAATGCTAAGTCATTGTTACCATCACAAAACATACCCTTTGGGAATAAACTGGTGGAATAAGGGTTTTTATATCTAGACCCCAAAAATATGCTTTTTTATATTTTAGTTTTAAATAAAATAATTTCCATATTCGTATTTTTACTATTAACTTATAATAATTAAATAATTAATTTGATTAATTAGAGGTGTTTATAAAACAAAATAGAATGTTATATTTTGGAAAATATATAGTTTCTATCAAGATAATGTTTTTGATAAATTCAATAAATTTGTAAATAAATAATATTTTAATAAAAATAATATCAAATATTATATATTTAAATATTAATGATAATCTAATTATATATAACATCTCTAACCCATGCTTCTATATTCTGTTCTAAAACGTGCAATGTATTTATTTATAAAAAGAAACTGAATAATTACACAACATCTTACACAATCAAGGACCTTTTACCAATATAGTTTTTGGAGAATTAGATATAGATATTACATTTCATTAAAACTGAGAAAACTAAAATTAACTAAATAGATAAGTGATCAACGTGTTTTCTCCTTATTGAATTCACATCAAAAGGTAATTTTACTAATCCTATATAAAAAAGATTTTATGATGTAGGGTGATCATTTAAAATTACCAATAAGAGGTTTAAAAAAAATACATTTAAAATAATTTAATTGAATAAATTTATATAATTAATAATAGGTTTTAAAAAACATTGGAATCAAAAAATATATATTTTAGAAATTATTAATTTCTCAAATGAATCATATTTGAAAAGATGGTTAGGATTTCTCCATTGAAACGGATAATTTAAAATGGGTAATTTATGGTACTTATAAGACCATAATAAAACTGTATGGCCGCCAGTCAAAAACCATATGAATCTAAGCCCCCTAATACTTATAGGTTGACTCCTCATAACATAACATTAATCATACTAGTGCAAATTTTTGAAAAAACATTTAATGGACATGATTTTCTCAATAAAAAACCAAAACATTACAAAAATACATATATAAAATTATTTTATTTAGAAGAAAATTACCCTTATTACAACACATCATCTGCATTTTATCAAGAGTTTATAATACCATTTTTATGAGAATCCCTTAGATAAAAATTTCTAATTTTTTTATGTTTATAAAGAATATGCCTAATAAAATATTTGCACACTTGATTAAAAATGCATGTAATTCTACTTTTATGTTATATAATGAAAATACATAAGTATACATGACATACCAAGGGGTGAAAATAAAATTTATCAAATGAAATAATTACATTTTTAGGTTTATCACATAAAATGATAAAAATCATCATTTTAAAACTAAGGATACACATAATTAGAAACCATAAAATGGTTGAGTAGGAATAAATTCTAATATTTGATCATCGATTTGGGAATAAATGGATAATCCTTTTTTATAAATAAACATATATATGTACATAAATATAATTCTTAATACATTATATGTAAAATGATGATACAAAAACATAATCTATCCATTTGAAAAAAATAAATAATTCCCTTATAAAGTATAATCACAGAGATAATATTAAAAACAAAACCTTTTTCATATAAATTATGATAAACCTAAAGTTATATAAATATATATATATGAATATATATATCCTTATAAATAATTTACATTCATAAAATTAAAACCAATTCAAATCACAGGTTTTAAAAATAAAAATGTAAAACAAAAACACTTATATTATATATATTCTGAAAATATATAGTTATACATAGATAAATACATATATACAAACATACACACATACACACACACATACATACATTAATACATACATTAATAAATACATACATACATACATCAATACATACATTTATATCTTCGTAAAAAAAGATAATTTTATTGAATAAAAAATCTTACATAAATCATTAGGAATGACAGATTTATAAATAATTCCATAAAACAAAAATTTAAAAAAATATTTTTCATTAAAACATCTTAAAATAAGGATATATTTATTTATATATTTTTATATAAACCTATATATATATATTTATGACTCTGTGAAATCAAACATAAAAAAAATCGGCCCCATATATGTTAGAGGAGACAGGAGTGTGGGGGAAATCATCTTCCTGGTTATGAAATTGAACCAAAGGAGAGGTTTAGATCAGTAATTTTGACCAAGGAAAAGTAGTTATGCTATTTCTCTCATAATTAAATAAATTCATGGGTTCTTTAAGATTTTGAGATAAGTTCAGTAGTTTTTATTATTATTACTATCATTTTTTAAACAAAATAACAACCCCAATGAAATACAACCATTTGTATTCATTTTTTTATTTTTTTATTTATTTTATACGGATGTCAAACTAAATTTGTACATGTGAGGATAGGGGTTTGTGTTAATACTATTAATCAGACTCCCTGATCCCTCATTTTTCTAATCAATTAAAAAGAACCAACCATGATTTGGGTATATGGCATTGGTCGGAGAGGGTCATGATGGAGCTGTACATCAACCAATGCTTAGGTAATGGTCGATGATGATTTTGTGGTCATTTGATGATGGAGCTCGAATGGTGGATGGTCATGCAATGGGTTATCAACATTGAACCGATGTGAAACATTAGTGATAATGACTGGGAAACATGGGTGATACTCTATTTGGAGGTGAAGGAGAAAATATATAGTGGTTTTCCGACATTGGTAAAGGGGCGATATTAATATGGGGTTACTGGAGGAAGACTACAACCTAAAAAATAAACCATTTCATTATTATTTATTTATTTATTATCGTAACCATTTCAATTTTTATTCAATTAGTTTATATATCTCTCTTCAAAATTCACAGTTTTCCTAATTTTGATACTTTTCTTAATTTGTGAATGTCATCATTTTAATATATAATTATATTATCAAGTTTATATTCATTTTTATCTAAATTTAACTCAATCACATATCTCTAATTCTTAGGCCTCTTACATTTAATTATATATTATTATCCTTTTTTGAATCAATTTATTCTCTTTTTTGACTCGTTTCTTGTTTTTTGTTTTAAACTGAAGCACATATCATTCAAAAGACATATGTAATATTTTCTTTTATTTATATATATATATATATATCATTTTAGTTTTTATAAATATATATATATAATTATTTTTTAAAAAATATATCAAATCACATATTTTGAAACATATATATAAAATGTAATATTTCATAATAAAATAATTATACAAATTTAGATTTTTTAAATTTTATAAAACAAAAATGCAATATATTTACATATATTAATAAAATATATTATCTTAAAAATAATTATAATAATTTTATAAAAAAGGTTACCCTTAGTTATTATTATTATTATTATTTTCATTAAAATATTCTATTAAATAAACATTTTGTTAAAAATAAATTATATTTTAATAAATAATAAAAATAGTTAATTTAAAAGATTCTAATAAATAAATAAATAATATATTTTTTATAATAAATTTAAAAACTATAAAAAATAAGTATAATTAATTATAAGTATTGTAATTCACATATAAAAAAATTACTTAAAAAATTAATTTTAATTATTATTTTTAAAGAAAATATTCTCAAAAATATCATTACTATATTTTACTTATAAATTAATCAATTTAAAAAATTATTTATATAATTGAACTAGTTTTGGAATTTCTAGGATGCCACATTTTATGAAGTCAAATGTAATTTGTATGGTTCAGAAACTGTTATCATTAAAAAAACTAGTATTTCTCAGAAAATGGGGTTTTTTTAGAAGCATAATTTTTAAATTTTAAAGATTTTTTTTTTGAAAAACTAAATTTTATTTTAAAAATCATCATGTCCAAATTACCAAATAGAAATTTTTTCAAAATATTATAAGATATAAAATTATTTAGGTAAAAAATAATTATTGTATAACTATACGGTATGAATTACCACATCATATAAGCCCAAAAGTGAATTTATAAATAATATAAAGAGTATAAATTAAGAAAATTATTTTTAACTTTTAAAATAATTTGTTTTTTATGTTATTTTATTAATTTTATAAACCCTTTATGAATCGTCGAGAACTATTACTCTATTTCGAAGCTCTAAAATTAATTCTTTATGAACATAACTCACTTCCACATCACCAGTGGTATTATTTTAATTACTTATGTTTATGTAATTATAAAATAACTAACACAAATCCACTTTGTAAAGAAAACATTGGTATAATTGATGACAAGGTTTTTGGTTTTGATTAATTTATTTTAGAGATCCCAAAACCTAAGTTTAAATTTTTTTTAATGATTTTTTAATATCTTTTTATGTAAAAACCATCCCAACCTCCTATTAATATTCACTAAAAACCATTTTATTAGAATAATACTTTTAATTTCCCTCTCTATATTCCTTCGAAGTTGTTCTAAATATCTTAATAAAATTCTACCATGCTTTTAAAAGTTACCTCTCAAGGTATAAGATCCAATCATTCTCCTATTTTCCCAAGTACCTCCATTTTATTATTCCATTTGATTAACAATTATTATTATTGGGGATATTATTAGACATATCTCTTAATATTAAAATTATTTAAAATTTATGAGACACCCCTCTCACACTTATTTAACCTTTCTATTAATCTTTAAGTAGCCCTATTATGCAGTTGAAATTTTCCTAAGATTTTCAAATCCAAATATTTGTTGAGTTAATACTCATCCCCGTTTTACTTTAAGGGTAATCACTTTGATTTACACGTACTTATTTGATTAGGTAATTCCATTGATATATCCCAAAATCCTTAATCATGTGATTATAAGAGATGAAAGACATCCTTTTATTGTATGGTGTATATGGAACAATTATGCCAGTCAATTATATGAAAATGATGGGTGGCCTGAATATAAATCACACTCAAATGATTTTTTTAATGTTATTATTTCAAGAAATTCCATGTATAGTACATGAGAGGTTATCATAATAACACTATGTTATGTTTTATTGTCTATTATAAATTGACTTATTCTTATGATGAAATGTTTTATGTTGTAGTAACATTCCCATTTTGCAATTATGATATAATATTATACATGATTTGATGTTTGAGATTATGATTCTCATGTATTTTATGTCACTTTGATATCCTGATCAACTAACATGTATTAATTTCATCTTGGTATACAATCATTTTTACCTTATTTTTTTAGCTCAACCATTTCTTATTTATATCCCCATGCATTCCTATGTTGTTTTATAATATCAATGGATTTTAAGGGAATGTTATGGGGTTTATAAATAATAGAGTTGTATCCATGATTCAAGTTATTATATAATTTATCTAATTTCACAAAGAAGCTGGACCTTAAGATCTTCTAGTATTGTATTATCTATTAATTTATGTAATAAGTCATGAAATTATCTTTATAAACGATATTGTTTGTACTAATGTTACAGGTTGCTACAATATGTTTACCCTACCACTACCACCACTTGGTATCATCAAGAAGATCTAATACACATGTAGATGGTCCTTCATCCCAATGGTCTCGGATAAACCATTCACACTTGGTCATATTAATTATGATAATGGGTTTACTTATTTCAATTTTCTTCAATAACTTATATAGAATATTCATATATAACATGATAGTGGTATTCTATTTAATTTGTAATGTTATTTTTATTATGTTTCTATTGTTTATAAATTAAAAATATAAATCCTATATCTATCTTATTGTCTAACATATGGATAGTGGACAATAGAGTATAGTTAGAGAGTCGGAGTAATATAATATCCATAACAATCTATGTTGTATATTTGTCATAAAGGGATGATCTACCTACTAATTTATATGCTATCTGTTATATCTATAACAAAAATAATGATGATTTTGATTCATTTAATTTTAATTATAATGAAATTCCTCCATGATTACTATCTATTGGAAAATAAGAGGTATAATATGAGCATGAACTATCAGTTTTTGAGATAGAACCTCTCTATTTCTTCTATACCATAGATAAATTTGTAGCTCTATGAGATTCTATTATAGATTATTATTTCTATGTGATTTGGTAATCTAAGAATTAAAACTTATATGTCTCACCTATCTGAGGAATCATAGTTGCATCATACCACTATATTTATAGTAGAGGATAGACCATAGTCTATCTAGATCTATATTGAGTCTATGAATACTATCATCAGTCATCTTGAGACACCTATTAAGAGGTGTATAGTATAAGGACAGAAATATAAATAGTACGTAATATTGGGTTTTATGACAAGAATTAAATCCATTTCATTTGACTATATTTTCAGGTTTAGAGTATTATAGATTAATATGATAACATACACACAACAAAACCATATAATACAATGTTGGAAGTTCCAATTAGTATCCATTTTTCCTACAATATAAATCTTTTATAACAAAATATGATTTATTTTTATGAAAAATCTTCATGAATTTCAACATGACATGTTCCTTTACCTTACCCATTATTAAATCGTATGAAAATAATTTTATAAATGTCGTATGGGAACAAAAATATTAGTATGGGATATAAAAAATAATAAAACATTGGTCCAGTGAAAAACATTAAAATCCATGAAAAACACCTTTTACTAAAAACATAACATTTTACCCATAAATGGAATTATCATTCCTCTAAAAATATAATTTTGTTACATTTGAAAATAATAAATGAAAACTAATTTGGAATCATATAATAGTCATGTGGGATCCATGGTACATGATCACATATAACCCTTATAAAAACCCTTACAAAGCCCTTACAAAATTGAATAACCATAAAACCAACTTACAATATAATTATCTACAGAACATAATGATTAACCAATTAGTTGGAGTTTTATCTAGGAACACCTATTTCATAAGTTATAATGATATATCCTTGTGCTATTTGAAAAAAACTATCATATATAATTCCCATGAACCAAAACATGGATTAAAAATTTTATACTTTCAATTTTTCATGAGAAAACATTTGAAAAACATAATTGAACTTGTATAAAAATCACATTCATTTTTCAAAATACTATTGTCATTTCAAACACCACATTCAATAGAAAAATATACAAAAAATTGAAAGAGGGATTTTAAATAATGGAAAAATGAAATAATTTAAAGTAAATGAGAAATATTGTTACTGTAATGATGAAAAAAAGTCATTGTTACCATGTAAATCAAAAATTGAACCTTGCTTTTTCTTATTTTCCAAATGTTCTATATAAAACCCATAAAAATATCCCTTTTGAAAAAACTTGAAAATAATCTAAAAAGAGACATAAAATGTAATTTATTAATATTTTATTTACATATAAAATAATTAATAAAATAATTCTAAAAACATTGACATGGATAAGGAATATTAGGAAGAAAAACGTTTAAAAAAGTTTTTTTAAATGAAAATCAACTTAACAGCTTGTAAATATTTGAATCATAATCCCCATGAAATAATCAAATAAAAAGAAACATTAAATACTATTTGAATAGTGAAATTTAAGATATAACATGTCAAAGTTGATTTTTATACACCCCCTAAAACAATATAGGTGGATGACATCAAAATATGTCTCAATAAAATGTAATTCAAAAGTTGTCCTTTACTTTGAGTCTAACTCATCGTGTACATTCTTTATCATCATGAATAATAAACTTATGTTAATTATTATCTTTCTTATGAAATTTTATAAACATTATTGTTCTTCTTATTTCACATATTACCATGATGTATATTATTACGTAATGGATTATGTTCACTTCGTATGTTTTAATGATATTTTACATATGTGTAAAAAATGATATTGGGAGGTTGACAATAAAAAAATAACATTATTTAAAAATATAAAGAGTAATAATCATGTAAAAATTATCTTATTTTATAAGTCAATATTATTTTTAATACCATTCATGAAATGTTGTTTTGAGTAATTAAGTATGTTAAAATCATGGAAATGGTAAGTCGTACATACGCATGGGTGACATTTGAATTTTTCAATGATCATTATGGAAATGTTTTAAGAAATATTTTATCTTTATATAATGAAAAAATATCGAATTTATACCATTATAATTATTCAAATATACTTATATATACCATAAATGTGATGGTTTAATGAAAATAGATCCAATCTCTTTGTGAAGGTGGTATTCCACATTTTCATGGATGATATTATAATTTTTTAATGTGTGAAAATGTATGAATGAAAATGATATATTATAAATTAAGAATGATAAATATTTCTTGAATCTCATAATTATGTCGTTTATATGACAAATATTTACTATATGTTCCCTTATTAACTTCCATGTAATGCAGTTGTGAAAAAGGAATCTCATTGCTTTAGGATGCAGTAGTCTTTCATACACACGAGTGACATTATCGCATTCCCTACGGAATGGAATTTAAAAATGTTATATAGAAAAACGAATCTATAGGTATAATTACATTATAAATAACACACACAAACATACACACACTCACTTATATATTATTTATATACATCATCATACACAATCTTGTGAGGTGGTGATGTAAAAATGAATGACATTAGTACATGAGGCGGTTTTCCACTGTACACGTGAATGCTTTTTTATGAAAAGTGAGCTTTGAGGCACTTATATTAAATCAAAATAATGTAATAAGACACGACATGGTGGTATTTTACATTTCACAAAAAGGATATACAGACCCATTTCATCAGTCAAATTGGTCATGAAAATACATATTTCTTTAGTTACCCTTTTATTTTCATGTCCATCAGCAATATAGTTTGCTTATCGAAAGGTGTGAGTGATTAAATAATTCATTAAAGAGAGTCTATCAAGATAGTTTTACCATTTTTCTATTAGCCTCTATGAAAGGTGAATCTGAACCTATTTTATTAAATATAAATTGGATATTTTATAATAATGGATTATAAATAATTGATGTAGGTTGTGGAAAAAATAATATAAAAAATGGTTGTTGAAAAACAATACTTCTAATTCGAGTAAAACCTTAAACTAGTGAATCAACTTTTTCCATAAACAATTGTCTCTATAATAATGAATATTAACTTGATTATCCTTATAAAAAATTTTCCATTACAACTTAACTCAATTAATGTTAAAAATATGAAATGAATCTATCAAATATTTTTTTAACATTGAAACATGAAATTCATTGTGCACATGGGACCAACTCAGAGAGAAATCCATTTGGTAATTGTATTATCCAACTTTACCCAATATTTTTTATGGTTTAATGATGATAAAACTTATATTTTCATTTTTACCCAAATTCATAACACATTTTCTTGGAGGTACATTGAGAACTACATGATTTCCTAATTCAAAACAAAGATCTTTTCCCTAATTATCCACATAACCTTTCTTCATTGTCTTGTCTATACTCATATATTGTTAAATAAAATAAACCTTCAAGGATATTTCCTCAACCTATTATAGCCCTACAAACTTAAATTATCATAAATAAACCAAAAAATATAGAATTAGAAACCATTTTTTTATATAAATACACAAATGGTTTAATCTATATACTTGAATGATAAATATTTTTATAAGAAAAATAAAAAAATTATGTTGATACCAAATTCCATTATAATCCATTTAATAAGAAAAAATCATATCATCTATCATCTGAATTGTTTAATTAGATTTTCCATCACATTATGGATGAAAATATGTACAAAAATTAAATTCATGAGCGAGTGATTTCAGAAGTCCATTCAAAAAAATAGATGTGAAACTGTGATCATAGTTTGATACAATAGAGAGGGCAAATCCATGTGACATGACTATATTCTTTATATATAATCGATAAATTTTATCCAAACAAATTATATCTTGAATGAGAAGAAAATTTGTGTATATTTAATTAATTGATCAATATTTACCCAAAATGAATTATTACCATGAGATGTATTTGATGATCTTACCATGAAATCCATTGACATAATTTATCATTTTCACTCTAGTATTGAAAATGTTAAATCATTCCTTGTGTTAACAATCATTCTTCATTATTCTGTTGAAAAATAAAAAAATGCATAGTGATTTCAAAATTCTATCTTTTCATTCTATACCACAAGTAATACTCTCAAAGTTATCTTTACATCATAGTGCTACCCAGATGAATAGAAAATAAAGAACTATGAGCTTCACTCAACAACTATTTCTTTATTAAGGAATCACTAGGCATGCACAATCTTTTTCAAAATAAAAAAACAAATTCTTCCTCAATATTATAAAATACTAGAAGTTACCATTATATATGGATTATACCTTTTCCTTAAAATATTTAGCCTCCTCTTCATATTTGTAA
The DNA here is from genome assembly GCA_963277665.1 of Viscum album. NCBI lineage: Eukaryota > Viridiplantae > Streptophyta > Magnoliopsida > Santalales > Viscaceae > Viscum > Viscum album. Next base: position 741,019,022 of record OY728134.1, on the reverse strand, counting down.
ATTATTTATGACAATTGGGACTCTATAGAAACCTGTAATGAAATAGAGGATGTCCCTGCGTCCTAAACATCTTGGCACAAATTTATAAAATCATTTACCAAAGGGTGACTTTCCTAATATAACAATATTTATGTAGTATTTTTTTAACAAAAATCATCAATCAATTTTTTAATATATAGTTTGGTAATGATTCATGAAATCACCATCCTTGGTTAGATCCATACATCTTCTATGACTTATGTTTAATTCTATCTTAGTGAATTTATATGCACAATTTCTTCTATCAGTATATGTTTAAGACATCACTCTTTACAAATGATGCTTTTAAAAGATTACATAAAAAACCATAGTTTTCATATCATGATTAGGGTAATTTACCTTATGATGTTTTATTTGATGTAATGAAAAAGCAATTACCTAGTAATTTTTATTAGGACACAACCAATTCCATTCAATGAATCAACATTATAGATGAAAAATTATGCATTTTTTGGAAGGAAGTTACAAACTATAGAATCCACCAATCTTCTTTTTTTTGTGGATAGAATAATCACCACATTCCATTATCAAGATTAATTTAAAAACTTTTCAAGTTTACTTAGTCAGTGGGCCATACAAATAATAAATTATTTCAACAACCCATCTATAGTAACCCGTTAATCTAAGAATACTATGAATCTCTTAGAAATTTTTTTGTTATTCCCATTCATCCAAATCTTTTGTTTTATAAGGTTCAATAGTTATTTCAACATTAAAAACAATATTTCGATGTAAATTTTTTTGCATCCAAAAGTTACAATTACAAAATTTCCCATATAGTTTATTTTGTTTTGTTGTTTACAAAAAAATATGCCTTAGGAGCTTTTCATATTTCTACTCAAATTTAAAATATAATAAAATTTTATCAATTAACAAAACCATGATCATATACAAGAATGCATGAAAATAATATTCATGAAGTCTATAAAAATATTAGGTTCATTGGACAACCCAAAAATAATAAATAACAACTCAAAGTTGAAATATATAGTATGAAATGTAGTCTTCAATATTTCATCCTCCATCATCTTCATCTAATCATAACTAGACCTCAGTTAAACAATAAAAAAATAATTAAATTCTTGCAAAAGATCAAAAAAATCAGTGATATGATGAAATGATACATTTTCAAAATAGTGATGTTATTCAATACTCCTTAGTCAATGAGCAGTCTCATTATAAAATCTATAATTTTAACATACAAAATAGGATCTCCCCATGGTGAAGTGCTAGGTTAAATTATGCCTTTATCTTAGAATTTCTGTAATTTCGTTTAAATTATTAAATTTTCACTAAATCCATTTGATAAGAGGGTTTATAAATAATATTATCAAAAAAATTTCAATAATAAAATTTACCAATCTATTTGGAATAACACTTGGAAAATTATCTTTAAAAACATCCATTTATTCATTCACTACCATTAAAATTTTGAAAAATATATTTCTTTTGATAAATATAAGATATTTAACTTTATATTCCATCTATTTTCATTTTTTCAGCTACCTATAATGTTGTTAAAGGCTTAAAATCTTTGAATAAAATTTCATAGCTCTACAATATATCATAACATGATAAATTAAAATCCAATACATTCCTAGAATGATATCAAATTCTATTATGGTGAGTTCAAAATGATTTGCAAGAATGATCATCCTGCTGACAATGATAGTAATATTCCTATAAATATTGGTTACATTCACAATTACACCTATATTTTTCACCAAATGTTCTATCATTCTTACACGAGGTGATATTCCCAATTTTCATTAACATTTATCAGATTTGAAAGAATATGAATATCATGTCGTAAATAGATAATTGTCATAATTAGAATACAAAAGTAACATATCTATCACCACATCACATTAAAGCCCAACACCATCCATAGTAGTTTAAAATCATGTTGTCAGTCCCTTTTACCGCTAATCATGATGATTTCTAGATAGATTTATTAGCATTGGGCACATGGTAGCATAATAACACAACTCATTTCAACTCAAAATCCTTATTACTGGATGGATATTGGTTACCATATTATTTGATTGTTCAGGATTCTTTTCCTTGCAATCATGGGCTACATAGACTAACATTACACATTGATAAGACCTCCATGATTTGATAATACATTCTCTAATGGTTTTTTACCGCAATTAACAAAATTTGGGAACATGATGTTCTAAAATTCATATTTCTTTTCTACACGTTTCCCTATCACCTACCATGCTGATGACTTCTTACATTCATAATCCTGAGGAATGTAAGAGTCATAAAATTCCATCTCTATTTCTTATAAAAAAACAACTTCCTCATAGATTTCAAATTATTATACAGGCAAAGATCTTCCTAGAATTGGGTTCAATACTGAGTAAAATCTATTAAATTTACAATCAAAATCTGGAAAAAAAATTGATATATACATGCAGAGAATTGTAAAATTAAATCCATATATGTACATGGAATCTTAATAGTTTCTCCTCATTTATAGGAATAATTTTTTCATCCATAGTGGATAAACATGGGGGAAATATTTCCCAGAGAAAAGATAATTAAAATTTTCCAATTATATAGAAACTAGATCATATTTCCCTGTGGTATTACTAACCATATTCAACCATCAATCAACTTCACCTTTAATAAAATAAATGTAAAGAGTAACCTTTTTACATCATAAACATTATATACTTTAAAGATCTTCACCAAAACATTTATGCATCCTTAAACTTCCACATTGTCAGATGATCCACTGAAGGATTGGAAATTTTCCCCATTAAATTATCCTCAATAGAAATGCCCCTTTATAGTATATAGGGTTTCTCTCTTGAATGAAAAATACCACCATTTCTATCTTTTTTATTGATCCATCAAGTGAAAAAATTGTTTCATTCTAATATTAAAAAACCTGGAATTATTAATAGGAATAATATTTTCTTCCATATTTATTCCCATAAAAAGTCCTTATTTCCTCTATGGACCCTCATTCTAGAAATTTATAGTTTCAATGAAGAAATAAAGTAATCATATATTTTTATATCATTTCAACTTATCCATAAGGTAAAATATTTCAATGAATAATATTGACATTATCCCAACCTCTAATGTTCTCTAAAACATATTTTGCTACGAAATATAAGGACACGACCTTAAACATTACATAATATTGAGTTTTAAGTAAAAAATTCATTCTATTATATTTTAGGATCTTTTCTAGTTAATAGTATCATGAATTATTTTTAAATCATAAAAAACAAAACCATATAATACAATGTGGACACGTTAATTCAGTATCAATTTTTTCCACCATATAAAATTTATAAAATTTATTTCTTATCAACAAAACCCTTCAAATTATTCAACATGACACCTTACATTACCTTCCTCATCCATAAATCTTGTGAAAATAAATTTAAAAATATGGTATGAGTAAAATAATCTAAATAATGTTCAAAAAAATTAGAAAACCATTAGTCTAGTGAAAAACATGAAAACCCATGTCAACCCTTTTCATAAATACATAGCCTTTTACCTATAATGGTAATTATAATTCCTTTTAAAATATCAATTATATTACCTTTTCAAAATTAATGATTTTCTTGAGAAATGAATACAAGCACAGAAAATTCATGTAGGTACCTTATGAAATCATCTCATAGAACACTTATAGAACCCATAAAAACCCTTATAAATAGGAATAACCCTATAAAAAACATCCAATATATTTCTATAGACAACATAATCATTACCCAATACATTATTGTGCTATCTGGGTGAACCCACTATATATGCTATAATGGGTAACTCGATACTATATGGGTACACCCATCGTATATAATGTCCAAGAACTACTAAATGAGTAAAATATTTAATGCTATCACAATTTTTCTAAAAACATTTATCAGATACTTTTAATCATGAATTCTATTCTCTATTGGATCTAAAAAATATCATTTTCATTTAAAAACCTACATTCAATACCAAAATTCTCAAAAAAAGGAATTGGGGTTTTCATTGATGAAAACGTGAAATCTTTCAAAGGGATCTATAAATAAAATAATGGTCACGGAGGTGAAAAAAATATTTGTCTTCTTGTACATTCAAAATAGAATATTTCTTTTTTTATTTATCAGAATATTCCATATAAAACATGTAAAAATACTACTATTGAAAAAAATTAGAAAATAAAGAAAAATGACATAAAATCTTATTTATAAATATTTTTTTCCATATAATATAATTATAAAGTAATTTTGAAAACATGATTGTGGAAACAGAAACACATAAAGTAAAATATTAAAAGATGTGTTTTTTATTTAAAATTTTCTTTTTACATTTAAAATATTTGAATCAAAATCCCCCTAAAAGAATAACATTAAAAATAATTATTGAATACCATAAAAATAGAGATATTAGTGAAGTAAAATTGTTTAATCCCACCAAAAGTGCATTAAAAATATATAATGGACTAAAAAACAAAATCATAGGTATTATTGTGTCCACAAAACAATGGAAGGGAAGGTGAAAAAAACACAAAGCTCGCGTAATCTTTAAAAGGACACTCGATGGCATGACCATTAGAAATTAATGCGAACAAGTCATGCACAATGGATGACCTACTTAGAACTATATGGATACCCTTTCACATGCCAAACTGTTCGTACAAAGGAACCAAAACAAGAAATAGTGATTGCGTGAGGTTTTCAAAGTGAGATCCACAAGATCACAAATGTTTTCAATCGATAGGTGCATGAAAATCATCTAAAATCCTTGAGAAATAAAGGATGGAAATATTAAAAATATAGAAACATTATGAACTCATTGATATTCATGTGATGGTATCACATAGATTTCAATAAATCATGGAGACCAGAATACATGTCAACCTTATCATGTGAGAGCCTATTGACATGCCTCCTTCATCATGCGATGGAATTCAGACATGTCCATTAGATTATGCGCTACCCATGGCTACATAAACTAAAAAAATTTTATCCATTAAAATGATTGTTTGACACCACAATAGCCATTATTGGTCACCTAAAACATTTCATAAAGGTAGAGTGGTTGTCCTTTTCAATGATTTAAAAATATTTTGACATCCCTAGTACATTCAAAATAAAGAATGAAATAAAAAAGGGGAAGGAAGAAGCTTATTACGAATCAATGATGTATTTATCATCACGTGAATGAGGTTGCTTGCCCTGGAAAATCACCATTGATCATGTGATCCCAACAACCCCCTAATAATCCAACATAATCTCATAAAGGCCCTTAGACATATAGAACTGATCTCATGCAAGTTCCCTTGATAAGCCACATTAGTATCATGAATAACCCCTGAAAATTCCACTTAGATCATGTGAAGGCCTTTCTATGTGCATGATATTCTTATGAAGACTCTTATACATGTGTTCCTAACCTTTTTAAAGCTCCCACACATGTCTACATGGTTAGGATAAATCCCTTTGAAAATTTGAGGTACAAAAAAACAGGAAAATGTAGAACATTAATGTGGTCTATGATCATCATGTAGTTCCATAGATGATACACAAAATGATTATGAAAATTGTATGTCACCAAAACCCTCCACCAACTTTAGATCAATTACATGATATGTGAGACTCTCAAATAGGAATATAAATGGGTTGGTGAGGAATATAAATCCCCCCCCCCCTTTGAATTATGAATAGATCAATAAATTTCACATAAGAGCATGGGAGTAAACCTCACATAGTGACTAATCAAACAATTGAAAATTCCTTCCACAAAGTGAAATATGAGTTATGACCTAACATATCACATGGTATGCATAGTTTCCCCTTTTGACCACTTTATAGATCATGCAAAGGACATCAGGCGTGTTAGCTAGATCATGTGAAGGAGGTCCTTCCTGGCCACTTGGTCACACAAACCCTAAATTAATTAAGCAATGGAATGATATATAAAACATATGCAATAATGTCATGAATAGACACAACAAAATATTTAAGACTTATGTGAAGATAGATATTTTTTTTATCATGTCCCTCACATGACCATCCCAAATCCTGAGACATCACAATGACATTTTGACCAAATCATGAGATGCTCCTTCAAAATTCTATTTGTATAATGTGATGCCACTTTGAAATGTCAAATAAATTAATAATACACCCACATGGAAAGCTACCAGAGTCATGAAAATTACTCTAGGATTTCCATCCAAATCTTGTGATGGACTCCAGACATGATTTCCATGTCATGCGGTGAGGGATGTAATTTTCATCTAGGTCTCATGATGTCGCCATGAAAGGTTATCTAGGTCATGTAAAACCCTCTAGACATTACAGACTATGTTCTGTGATTATATTTACACATGAAATGATATCCTCAAACATGTCAGAAAAAAATCCATGGAAATTTTCATGATGCCCTATGGGAAAGTCATCAAAGCCATAAAAACTCCTATTGGATTTCCATCCTAGTCATTCAATGTCCTCCAGATATGATAGCCTGATCATATGGCACCCTCTAGATGTGGTATCCCAAATCATGCTACACCCTCTAGTCATTTCAGCCTTGATCATATGATGGCCTTAATACATGATATTTAGATCATGTTATTTCATCCGGAAAAGTAAAATGTTTTATACAATTGCAATTATACATGTCCATTAGGAAACCATGGAATCTCTAGACATCCAAAGGATATGTCTAGACATCCTCAAAAATTTCAATCAGACAACCCATACTAAAATTCAGGGAATGTTAGGAAGACAATAAAGATCATTCATGCAGACATCCTGGGACATGAAAACTTTTTCCCATGTAAATACTTGGGCATACCTCGATTTGAACTAAACTTTTCTAAATTTGATTCCTTATATAACTAGGATATGTAAGATTCCTTACTTTGGAATGATCATCAATAGTCATATACCCTTGTGTAAACCCACCTATGCCTCCAAAAGTTTGACTATTGGGACCCAATATTGTAACGTCCCAGTTCCGGGTGCCGCCCAGAGGTGCCCCGTACCCAGTTGGTCACATGGCTTGAAGCGCATTTCCATGAACACCATAGGTTTCCAAATAGCAACGAGGTCCTTGGGTGTGATATTGGGGAAACTACTCTCTCATGGGTAGAGTAACACAGTGAATGTAAAATAGATATCAATAGTGGAAGCAGTAGTAATACCATACAACAGTAAACAGTGGAAGACAAGAAGTAATAAAAACTAGATCACATATATAAAATAATGAATGATACACATGTTTAGGAAAGAAGACAAACACGTCACAATACTGAAATATAGAACCAAAAAAAGGTATAAGAAAAGAATGTAAACACCTCCACAACATTGCAAGCCTCATCTTGGTCCCGTGCTCCCTGGCTCCTTAGCAATCAAGTACCTTAAGTAGAAGGGATCTTGCCCTTATCTAGAATTGAAACAATATAATTTTTTTGGCCCAAATTGGGTGTGAGACTAATCCCAGTAGGTAACCACCCAAATTATTGTTCCTAACAGTCAGTGAATATTTATGGCAGACAATAATAAAAAAGAAGAAATAAACAAGAAAGTACTCAAAAGTAAACAATCATGCAGTTTCAAATGAATTCAAATCCATATATCGAGTATGAAGCCAAACAAAAATAGGTTACCCTCTAGTAAGTACACACATCCTTCCCCTCGAGTTAAACTAAACAACACATGCAACCATCTCGGATGTACATAAAGTCTTACACCTATGGTTCAACTTTATCATAGAATCTATGAGGAAGCACTCATCATCAATTCCCCATATAGTCTCTTATCAGTAACTAATAGGCTCTATGGGGAAGAAATCAACATCCAATTCCACATGTGACCCATATTAAGGAACTACATACACTCTGAGGGATCAATTATTCTCATCCCCCCATTGTGTCATAATAAAAAGTAAATAGACACTCTGGTGAAGCCCTCAAATTCCATTTCACCCTATGGACTACTAAACCTGGTTCCTATAGTGCTGTGTAAGGCAAACATGCACACATGATGCATGTTAGCCAAAGTATCCTCAAGAACTACTTGGATAGATAGTCTACTATAGATCATAGAATGTTAGAGAAAATCATACCATCCTACAATACTAGGAATGGAATTCAAAACAGCCAAATAGGCAAGATAGACCAAACGGTCAAAACAAGAAAACATGGGAAAAACATACATAGCATGGAAAAGTTAACCCTATTTATAAATATTATCCACTATCCAAACAAACAAGGCATATCATGACATAACAGGTCCAACAACTATAAACACGGAATACCCTGAACAAGGGTATTGAGAACGTTTTCACAAGTAACTCAAATACTATCTATAGAAAGGAACAAACAAACTACTTCGGCATCATGATATTGATATACGTGAATCTCAGGCCTTTAATCTCCATATAATTCCATAGATCTAAAAAAATCTAAAACGTTAAATGGAGGATAAATCTGGAAAGAGGAGAAATCAGGAAATGATGCACTAGAAGGAGGAAGAGATCACTACGGAAATTCTAACCTAATCGACGACGGTTGAATCAGAGGATGGACAGTCAGTCAAGGGCTCAGAGAATATATATAGCCATATGATCACTCATGGATGGAACAAACATAGAAGACAGGTGTTCTGTCGATTAGACACATCCATAGTTTGTTTAATAAAAAAAGAAAGTAAACAGTGTGTACTATTGAAGTAGACAATGTGTACTTGCCTTAACCAGCCCTCCCTTTAGTTGGTCTCTAGGTCACCACACATGGCCGTGTATTCAGACATTACATGACCAGTACACAGTCACCCACGACAACTAAGTACAAGATGTGTACATATAAGTACATGATGTGTACTGTGAATATGTCTAGAAAATCCTCTTTTCCTCATAAAAAACTAGAAAAGGAAATATATAGAGGCCGAAAGAATGACGTAAATAGACATTACAATACTTTTTCGGAATACATAATACATGACAAAAGAAGGGGCCCAAATACTGTATTAGTTTAGAGTCTTGGGAAACTCAGAACATAATCTTTTAATCATGGTGAAAGATCTTAAACATCTCCCATAATGATCTTCCCCTTTGGTTTTCTTACATAAAACCTTTCTTTATATCCTAGGGATAAGAAAACATAAAAATGGGTGAGTTCAAATGCTCAGTAAGGGAAACATGGAGAAAATAAAACAATCCCTAGACATTTGAATGTAAGAACACGAATATAAAACATCAAAATCATGAGTAATGACATAAATCATGGCAGTACATAAGGCATAGATCAAAAAATAACATTAATCATGATAAAATAGAATGGGGAATAAAACATGAAATTTCGGAAAACCATTAAGCACATGATATGTTTTCCATAGTAGCTAAGGCCTTGCTGTCAAGACCATCATAGTGGACAAAGTTCCTTATTGAATCAAGTTCACTCATCGTTCCAGTCCTGTATCACTAAACCGGATTAACTTTCCATTCCAACCATGTCTATCTCATGGGATATAAATCATTACCCAATGCATTGGAGGGAGATATAGGTCCCACCCATCTCATAATTAAATCATTCTTACATGTTCCACAACATAAACATAAATCATTAATCATAACCCAATGAATAAAATGGGTTTCATAAACATCATCCCATCATAAACAAATCCATATAAAACAAATGGATATCATTTTATCATATGAAAAGTGAAACCATGTAAATAATAGAGACATTATAATTAAAACATACACGTTTGAAATAATGTTATTTTATATGGAAAATGGTTTTGAAAAAACAGTTGAACTGAATTCTTGAGGAAAATATCCTTTCTTCTTCAAAATCATTTTATCTTCACAAAATGCCATGCAATTTTAAAAGAAAAGGATTTGATTGAAAATATTCATGAAATCTTGTAGATTATGCATCATTAAATCAAGGCGTTATAAAACCATAAAAATCAGTTCTTTCCATATAAGTTAAAAAAACAATCTCTTCATACTTTTTCTGGAAAAGTCAAAAAGTTCCTCGTATGGTAAACAAAAGAAATATTCCTTCTATAACACAATGTAAAAGTCAAAGATGGGTAAACATGAATTTAAAAATATATGTAATATTATTAAAAAAATAAGAAAACATTTTTAAGGACATGGATAAAAAATATAGCACCAGTAAATATTTACGTATAAGCAATCTCAGATAAACATGAGATTTGAAAAATTATCCCTTACCTTTGGTCAAATTTCTTTTGTACGTGTCTAAAACTCTTGTATAGTTGTTTTAAACATATTATTAACTTATAAAAGGACCATAATAATATTTATGATATCATACATGATTCACTTATGACTTAATATTACCCGTTCTTTTTTCAATTCCATGTTAAAGCATCATTTTGGTTAAAATCGTTTCATTTATCTATGTGTTTGGACTTGTTGTTCTTGATATTATTACTCATATAATGAGTTATTAATTCCCGAATGTAAAACCTGATTTTTATATAACATATATATTAGGCATATAAATATATATGCTAAATCAATAAATGGAATGAAATACACCATTCATGGAGAAGGTAGGCCGTACGTACACATGAACGTTGTATTCGTTTCATTATTGAATTGAATGGAATTAAGTAAATGAAACATATATGTACAGAAATACAGTATCATTATTAGGTAATATCTTTCACGATTATTTACTATATATACTTTGTAATCATTGATGAATGGTTAACTTGGAGAATGAATCTCATGGCGTCGTGGAGACGGTAATCCGTACGTACGCACAAGCAATGATATCATTCCCATAATTATTGAATGAATTAGAGTGGATGATATAATATTTTAGAATAATTATGATGTTATAATAACCATATTTAGTTTTTATTTACACCATTATTCCCATCCAATTAAGGTGGTGGTGGAAAAATAGATTACACCACGGCGTTGAGACGGTATTTCGTACGTACACACGCACGATGATTTCATTTTCCATTGGATGGATAGAAGGTGAAAATATGGTTGTTTAATATTTATAATAACACATAAGTATATTTGTGATACTTATGCTATTACATTATAATGAAACAAATAAATAATAGGAAGTATAAGAAGAAATAAACTTGAATGAATCGGTAGAAGAGATTACCACTTCCCCAGAATGCCTCTTTTAAACATTCTATTAGGGAACTAGTGTTGGGATTTTGAGATAATCAAAATCACTATATTATAACTATAGATGTTTAGAAGATAAATGTTCAGGGGTTGTCTGAGATTGAAGGCTCAAAATTTTTTGTGGAGGAGAGGGAAGAGGTGCCCTTTTATATGGGAGGAGAGGGGAACCTATAGAAACATAAGAAATATTAATTTATAATAAATTCCAACCACACATAAAAACCACAAAAAATGACTCAATTAGAAGATAAGATGTGATATGACTGTAATATCATCAAAAAATAATTTTTAGACATGTTGTGAATTTATTTAAAACCTTATCAAATTGATTTGTCCTTCTTTTATCTATTAATTTTTATTGGTTGTAATAATAGTCTAAATTTTAAATTGTTATAAATAATTACTTATGTGTTGTTAATTGTCCATAATTGGATAATTAATGAAATTTTAGACCATATAAATTTAAATTTATAATTTTTAAATATTTTTGTATTTTTAAACAATTTTATAATATGTGATTTTTATAAAAGAACAATAGTGTCAATTTTGACACTATTCATTTATTTGAATATAAAAAAAATCTACACAGAGGATATATTCTATCCAAAATAGTTAATAGATTACTAATATATCATATGCATCTAGAAAATTAGTGTATCACATTAAATAGTTCATATATTATTTATTTTAATATTTTTAAAACCATTTATTTGATATTTCAATCAATAAACTAATTTCAACTTCACTATTGTGTCTTCATTAATTATATTTATTTAATCCTTAAAAATTATAAATAAATTCACATGATGTAGATAATTTTATTATATTTTTTAGAGAATATTCATGTTCGATGTTTTATGAATATTATCACTAAATTAAAATTCTTACACTTATAATATATAAGAGAGTGACTTGTTGTCACTTTCATTGGTTTTAAATAAAATTATATCATTTTCATGGTCAATAGTCTATTAAGGGAATATATTATGACCCTTAAGTGATATGGGTAGACTTTTATTCATCCAATAGAATATTGGAAGGTGTTAGGGTAATTTTATAATTTTATTTTTACCCTTAATTACCCTATTTACCTATAACTGTAGAAAATAAAAATTACCGTAGTTACTATTCATACTATAAAAAATAAAAGTAACCTATTAACATAATTAGGACTCAATGAATCAAAATATGGAAAAAACTTCTCAAAATTCATAACACAGAATTTTCAGTAATTAATATAAAATTAATCCATTTGTTAAGAAAACGAGTTTTAAAAGTTAAAACATTGTAAAATATTGAAATGTTTTTACCTATAAATTCAATATAAAATTAATGGTAATGAAATGAATTATATTAAATAGTAAAAAATTATTCTATTTGTACTTTAAAACAATTCAATATTATAATTTAACCATATAAATTATCTCAATTAAAAAAAAGTTGTTTTTAATTAAAATTTAGCATATTTTTACTATTCGTCAAAATAAAGAATCTTATAAGAAAAAAGTTCAACGATTTATCAAAAGTAAATTTTTATATCTGGATCCCAAATATTATTTTTATATTGTAAAGTTGAACTTATAATCATGTCAAAAACTATATTTAATGTTGGAGCAGCATCAAAAGGCGGCAAAACTGCATTTTTTTAATTACTCATTTTACGTGAAAAAATTATTTTGTTCTCATACCATGTTCTATAGAATGTGTAAGTTGAATTATATTGTCATAAAATTAAAAATGTAGTTAATAATATTCATAAAGGCTAGTTCATAATAATATTATAACAATATATTGTTGTTTAGTGAAACCCGGTATTGCGTACTACACATGCTATCGAGGAAGGTCACGATTGCGTGTAATGCTAGCCAAGTTAGTGTTGAATGTAGTGCAAGAGAACTTTTGTTTTTAATATATTGTAATCAAAACTTATTTAATTTATACATTAAAAAATATATCCTTAATGTTGTGTAGAATAATTTCCACAAAACAAACTTGAAATTGTGTGTAACACGAGCCAAGAATAGTGCTGCGTATACTGAATGATAATACGGTGTTGCATACAGTACAAGATAATCTTGGTGTAGTGTAAAATAGAATACATCAAAGAAATTAAAAAATTTATATCTCATAAACTCTTGGGTTGTTACATTCTACCACACTTAAAATGAATTTCGCCCTCAAAATTCATTGGGGTTATAAATCGTTTACTACTTGAAAGTTTCATTCATAGTAACCCACATCGTCAAAATGAATACTAAAACATAATTTTAAAAAGAGATGTATGAAACATAACGTTTACCAAAATTAACTCTTCACTAGTCATTCACAAAGGAGAATATATGTGAAAATATGGATATAGAAGTGAAATATTACCATCATCTTCTGATGAAGAGTGGGAGAGGACATGGATATAAAAATTGCAACAATCACAAATCCATAAATTTTTTATGATATAAGGAACCATCTAATTTATCGAATATGATGGTACAAGGAAAACATTTTTGGTTTTCAGGATCATTTCCCTAATGTTGAATAATTAAAAAAAATACATAGTTGATTTTGGTACAATATCACTGTTGTTTGTGCCTTGAACAATTTCCACTTCATCTCATAATGAAATGAAGTTGAATTTGAATTATATGAAGTGTTAACCGATCATGCAATAGAATGATAGGTTATTCTATCTTTCTCAAAAATAAGGTTAGAAAAAGTTATATACACAAGTCCATCTTATGTTGAGATTAACCATATATGATTCCAAAAATGGACTTATACATCAACTTTCATACTACATAATAAAATAAATCAAATTTCTACTAACAAGGGACTTTTTGTAGGCTAGTGGTATGCGATAAAGGCCTGTCACACTTTAATATTAGGCTCGATTCTCGTATCCTTGTCCGACGCGACAGGTTTTCACCCATCATATGGGTTGTCCTTTTTTCTAAAACTATACTATTACAACATTCCGGAAATAATATAAAAAATTTCTATCCTTAAACAATACTATCTGATGTCAAACATAATTCATTCCAACCTTTAGGCTTATTGGAAATACTTCGATCAAATCTCATAGTATATAGAAAAGGAATATTAGAAAGGTCATCAACCAAGAATGTGAATACCATCATTTATCACCCATATATCATAATATATATCTTGTTGGTAGCATTATGAACATTTGAATTACTTAATAATTTATTCTCTAGAAAAGTGAATACCCATTGATCCTTAGTGAAAAGATGAATGCTGTCAAAAGATAACTCTTTCCACACACCAAAATTAAAAAACTTTTGTATACTCAAACCATGATATCAATTTTTCCTTATATCAGTCATCAGCTCATTAATAAAATCGAAAATATTATTTTCCCTTCATCCATTAATTTTTTGAATATCATCTTCTTTCGAAAAATATCTGAATAATCTTTCTTTGTTACCGGTACCATTAAACATATAATTTCAAATAATTTAGGAAAAATAATAGTGTAACAATCCTTAGATGTTTCTTTATTCCATAGTTCCATTAACAAAACTCTTTGTAAACATACAAACATTCCACTACCTTCTGTAACCATTGACTGGTCTTCATTATTTTATTTCTCAACACTTCCTTCATCTCATATATCATTTTCAGTTTCTTCATCATCATCAACATAAATAATACTCATACGACCATGCTGATTCTATTCAAGAGATTTTACCTTAGGGAATTTATTTGTATAATGACCATACATTCCACATTTAAAACATTTAATCATTGTATATGTCATATCAATACCATTATCCTTGTCGATGGTGTTAACTGAAACTTTTCTTTTTCACTTACTGGCTTTGTGTCCTTCTTTCCCATACCCAAATAATCTTCCAGTTATTTTGAAACATTCTCCTTGATTTCTCTTCCCACATGATTTACATGTGGGAAATTTTACTTTTATTCCTCTATGATCATCATGAAACTCCATTTTTCTCTTATTAGCCGAGTCAGGAAACTTTCCAAAGTTGATATTATTGATCGTATAATGAGATTGATGATTAGGAATAATAACAATTTTTTCCTTCCAAATCCCATTTCATTTGGATTCTCAGGAATAATATCATTCCATTGTCCATCATATTCTCCATTAACATGAATATTCCTCCTTCCAACCATTTCCTAAACCCGAAAAGAATACTGTGAGAGGAAAAAATCATTCTTGGAAAACAACATATTAAAGGGGAGTACTTTCAATCTCTAAAATCTTAGGTTTAATCCTAGGTTATTCATGATTTTTATCAAAATTATATGACTGTTACCAATACATTTACATACCCTTAGGGACATCCAATGGAATATCTTAGAAGTATCTCTAGGGATCTCACTTTATGTTTTCTCTTCCTAGTTTCCAAAGGTTGACTAAACCTTCACACTGATACCAACTGTAGAGACCCAAAGATTGACGTACATAGAAATTACAATACTTTTGTGGAATACTTAATACATGACAAAAAAAGATGCTTAAATACCATATTAGTTTAGTGTCCTTGGAAACTCAGAACATAATATTCTAATCATGGTGAAAGATCTTCAACATCTCTGATAAATATCTTCCCCTTTGGTTTTCTTACATAAAAAATTTCTTTATATCCCAGAGAAAATAAAACATAAAAATGGTTGAGCTCAAATGCTCAGTATGGGAAAACATTGAAAACATAAAACTATGCATAAACATTTGAACGTATGAACTTGAATATAAAACATCAAAATCATGAGTAATGACATAAATCATGGAAGTAGATTAGGCATAGATCAAAATAGAACATTAATCATGATAAAATAGAATGGGGAATAAAACTTGTAATTGTGGAAAACCATTCAGCACATAATATGATTTCCATAGTAGCCAAGGCATTGCTTCCAAGACCATCATAGTGGAAAAAGTCCCTTACTGAATCGTGTTCACTCATCGTTCCAGTCCTATATCACTGAACTACATTACCTTTCCATTCTAGCCGTGTCTATCTCATGGGAAATAAATAGTTACCCAATGCATTGGAAGAAGATATAGGTCCCACCCATCTCATAATTAAATCATTATTACATGTTCCACAATATAAACATAAATCATTCATCATAACCCAAATAATAAAACGGGTTTCATAAACATCATCCCATCATAAAAAATCTATATAAAAAATGGATATCATTTCAGCATAAGATAAGTGAAACTATGTAAATCATAGAGACATTATAAATGAAACATACACATTTAAAATAATGTCATCTTATACGGAAAATGGTTTTGATAAAACACTTGAACTGAATGCTTGAGGAAAATATCCTTTCTTCTTCAAAATCATTTTCTTTTCACAAAATTCCATGCAATTTTAAATGAAAATGATTTAATTGAAAATGGTCATGAAATATTGTAGAGTAACATTTATTTAAATAAGGCGTTGAAAAACAATAAAAATCCGTTCATTCTGTATAAGTTAAAAAATCTCCTCGTACTTTTGACGGAAAAGTCAAAAAGATCCTTATATGGTAAAAAAAGAAAGATACCTTCCATAACACAATGTAAAAGTCAAATATGGGTAAACAAGACTTTAAAAATACAAGGAATTTTATTAATCATTTTATTAAAAACATTTTTATGGACATGGATAAAAAATATAACCCCAGTAAATAGTTACGTATAAGCAATCTCAGATAAAAATGAGATTTGAAAAAGTATCCCTTACCTTTGGTCCAATTTCATTGATACGTGTCTGAAACTTATGTATAGTGGTTTTAAACAAATTATTAAATTATAAAATAACCATAAAAATATTTATAATAGCATATATGATTCACTTATGACATTATATTACCCTTTTTTGTCAATTCCATGTTAAAGCAACATTTTGTGTAAAATCGTTTCATTTATCGTATGTGTTTGGACTTGTTGTTCTTGATATTATTACATATATCATGATTTAATTAATTCCAGAATGTAAAAAATGATTTATATATAACATATATATTAAACATATAAATATTTATGGTAGATCGATAAATGGAATGAAATACACTGTTCATGGAGACGGTATGCCATACTTACGCATGAACATTGTATTCGTTTCCATATTGAATTGAATGGAATTATGTAAATGAAACATATATGTACATAAATCCAGTATCACTACTATGTAATGTCTTTCATGATTATTTACTATATATACTTTATAATCATTCTATAATGGATAACATGGAGAATGAATCTCATGGCATCGTGGTGACAGTAATCCGTACGTATGCATGAGCGATGATATCATTCCCATAATTATTGAATGGAATTAGAGTTGATGATATAATATCTCATAATTATTATGATTTTATAATAACCATATATAGTTATTATTCACACCATTATACCCATCCAAGTAAGGTGGTGGGGGAAAAATAGATTACACCACGGCGTGGAGACGGTATTCCGTAGGTATGCACGCGCAGTGATTTCGTTTTCCATAGGATAGATTGAAGGTGAAATAGGTTTGTTTCATATTTATAAAAAAAAATATTTATATGAGTTATACTGATGTTATTAATTTATAATGAAACAAATAAATAAGAGGAAGTAGAAGAAGAAAAAAACTTGAAAGAATCGGTAGAAGATATTACCACTTCCTCGGCATGCCTCTTTTAAACTTCATCTTACGGTACTAGAGTTTGTCTTTTGAGAAGATCAGAAACTCTATGATATAACTAGATATGTTTAGAAGATAAATGGGTAGGGTTTTTCCGAGCTGGAATGCTTAATATTGTGTGTGGAGTAGAGGTAGGAGGTGCCTTTTTATATGGGAGGAGAGGGGCACCTTTGGAAATATAAGAAATATTAATTTATAATAAAGTAAAACCACACTTAAAAACCTAAAAAATGACTCAATTCGAAGCATAGATGATATAGGGTTGTAATATAATCAAAAAATAATATTTATACATGTTTTGAATATATTTTAAACCTTATCAAATTGATTTATCCTTATTTAATCTATTAAATTTTATTTGTGGTAATAATATTATAAATTTAAAATTGTTATAAATAATTACTTATGTTTTGTTAATGGTATGTAATTGGATAACTTATGACATTTTAGACCTGATAAATTTATATTCATAATTTTTAAATATTTTTGTGATTTTTAAACAATTTTATAATTTGGGAATTTTAAAAAATAATAATAGCGTCAATTTTGACACTATTCATTTATTTGAATTTAAATAAAATCTAAACAGAGGATATATTCAAAACAAAATATTTAATATATTCTTAAAATATCATATGAATGTAGAAAATTTGTGTATCACATTAAATAGTTCATATAATATTTATTTTTACATTTTTTAAACCGTTTATTTCAAATTTCAATCAATAAAATAATTTCAACATCACTATTTTTTCATCATTAATGTTATATATTTATTCCTTATAAATTATAAATAAATTCACATGATGTATATAATTTCATTATTTTTCTGGATACTATTCATGTTTGATGTTTTATGAATTTTATCACTAAATTAAAATTATTACACTTATAACAAATTAGAGAGTGACATGTTGTCACATTCTTTGGTTTTAATTATAATTATATCATTTTCATGGACAATAGTCCATAAAATAAATCTATTCTGACACTTATGTGATATGGGCCGATTTTATTCCTCAAATAAAATTTTTGAAGGTGTTAGGGTAATTTTATAATCTTATTTTTACCCTTAATTACACGATTTACCTTTAACTATAGTAAATAAAAATTATCGTAGTTACCATTCATAATGTCAAAAATAAAAGTAACCTAATAACATAATTTGGACTCAATGAATCAAAATATGGAATCAATTTCTCAAAATTCATAACACAGAAGTTGCAGTAATTAATATAAAATTAATCCCGTTGTTAATAAAATAGGTTTTAAATGTTAAAACATTGTCAAAGATTGAAATGTTTTTACCTATAAATTCAATATAAAATTAATGGTAATGACATGAATTATATTAAATCATAAAAAATTATTCTATTTATAAATTAAAACCATTCAATATTATAATTTAACTATATAAATTATCTCAATCAAAAAAGTTGTTTTTAATTATAATTTAGCGTATTTTTTCTATTCATCAAAATAAAATACTTATTAGAAAAAAGATCAATGATTTATCCAAAGTAAATTTTTATATCCTAATTCAAAAGAAGAATTTTATATTGTCAAATTGAACTTATAATCATTTCAAAAACTAGATTTAAAGTAGGTGAATCATCAAAAGGCGGCAAAACTGCATTTTTTTAAAATTACTCATTTTACCTGAAAAAATTATTTGGTTCTCATACCATGTTCTATAGAATGTGTATGATGAATTATAATGTCAGAAAATTAAAAAAGTAGTTAATACCATTCATAAAGGCTAGTTCATAATAATATTATAACAATATATCGTTGTTTATTGAAACTCGGTATTACGTACTACACACACTATCGAGGAAGGTCACGATTGCGTGTAATGCTAGCCAAGTCAGTGTTGCATGTATTGAAATAATCCTTTTGGTGATGAATATAAAATAATCAAAACTTAATTCATTTATACATAAATAAATCTATTCTTAATGTTGTGTCGAATAATTTCCACAAAACGAACTTGAAATTGTGTGTAACATGTGCCAAGAATAGTATTGAATATATTACAAGATAATACGGTGTTGCATATAGTACAAGATAATCTTGGTTTAGTGTACAATAGAAGAAATCAAAGAAATTAAAAGATATATATCTCATAAAATCTCAGGGTGTTACATTCTACCCCCCATAAATTGAATTTCTCCCTCAAATTTTTTTGGGGTTATAAATCATTTACTATTTGAAAGTTTCATTCATAGAAACCCACATCGTAAAAATTAATTCTAAAACTTAATTTTAAAAATTGAAGTATGAAACATAACGGTTACCAAAATTAACTCATCACTGGGCATTCACAAAGGATAACATAGGTGAAAATATGGATATAGAAGTGAAATATTGCCATCATCTTTTGATGAAGAGTGGCAGAGGACATGGATATAGAAAATACAACAATTACAAATCCATAAATTTGTGATGATATAAGGAACCATCTAATTCATCGAATATGAAGGTACTAGGACAACATTTTTGGTTTTCAAGATCATTTCCATAATGTTGAAGAATTAAAATAAATAATTACTTGATTTTGGTACAATATCACTGTTTTTTGTGCCTTGAACAATTTCCACTTCATCTCTTAAAGAAATGAAGTTGAATTTGTCTTCTGTGAAGTGTTAATAGATCATGAAATAGAATGATAGGTTATTCCATCTGTCTTAAAAATAATGTTAGCTAATGTTATATAGACAAGTCCATATTATCGTGAGATTAACTATATATGATTCCAAAAATGGACTTATACATCAACTTTCATACTAGATAATAAAATAAAACTAATTTATACTAACCAGAGACTTTCCATAGGCTAGTGGTATGCGATAAATTCCTATCGCACTTCCGTTGTTGGCTCGATTCCCGTATCCTTATTCGAAGCGACAGGTTGTCACCCATCTTACAGGTTGTCCTTTTTTCTAAAACTATACTATTACAACATTCCAAGAATAATATAAAAAATTTCTATCCATAAACAATACTATATGAAGTCCAACATAATGAATTCCAACCTTTAGGCTTATTGGAAATACTTCTTTCTAATCACATTGTATACAGAAAATGACTACTATAAAGGTCATCTACCAAGAATGGGAATACCGTCATTTATCCCACATATATCATAATATATATCATGTTGGTTACATTACAAAAATTTTAATTCCTTAATCATTTATTCTCTTGAAAAATGAATACCCATTGATCCTTAGTGAAAACATGAATGCTGTCAAAAGTTAACTCATTCAACATACCAAAATTCTAAAAAAACTTTATACTCAAACCATGATACCGCTTTGTCCGTTTATCAGTCATGATCTTATTAATAAATTCCAAAATATTATTTTCTCCTTATCCATTCATTATGTGAATATCATCTTCTTTCCAAAAATATCTGAATAAACTTTCATTGTTAAGGGTACCATTCAACATATACTTTCAAATAATTTAGGAAAAACAATAGTGTAACAATCCTTATATGTTTATTTATTCCATTGTACCATTAACAAAACTCTTGGTAAATATAAATTCATTCCACTACTTTCTTAAACCATTGATTGAGCTTCATCATTTTATTCCTCAACACTTCCTTCATCTCATATATCATTTGTAGTTTCTTCATCATCATCAACATAAATAATACTCATATGACCACGCTGATTCTATTCAAGAGATTTTACCTTTGGGAATTGGTTTTCATAATGACCATACATTCCACATTTAAAACATTTAATCGGTGTTTATGTCGTATCAATACCATTATCCATTTCGATGATGTTAACTGAACCTTTTATTTTGCACTCACTGGCTTTGTGTCCTTATTTTCCATTCCCAAAGAATCTTGCAATTCTTTTGAAGGATTCTTCTGGATGCCTCTTACCACATGATATACATGAGGGAAATTTAACTTTCTTTCCTCTATGATCATCATGAAACTCCATCTTTCTCTTATTTGCAGAGTCAGGAAACATACCAAAGTTGATATTATTGATCGTATTATGAGATTTCTGATTAGTAATAATAATGATGTTTTCCTTACAAATCCCATTCCATTTGGATTCTTAGGAATAATATCATTCCATTTTCCATCATATTCTCCATTAACATGAATATTCCTCCTTCCATCCATTTTCTGAAACCCAAAAAGAATACTCTGAGAGGCAAAAATCATTCTTGGAAAACAACATAATAAAGGGGAGTACTTTCAATCTCTAACATCTTAGGTTTAATCCTAGGTTATTCATCATTGTTATCATAATTCTATGACTATAACCTATACTTATACATATCCTTAGGTACATCCCTAGTCATACCTTAGAAATATCTCTAGGGATATAACTTTAAGTTTTCGCATCCTAGTTTCCAATGGTTGACCAAAACGTCACTCTAATACCAACTATAGAGACACAAAGCTTGACGTACATAGAAATTACAATACTTTTGTGGAATAATTAATAAATGAAAAAAATATGCCTATATACTATATTAGATTATTGTCTTTGGAAACTCAGAACATAATATTCTAATCATGGTGAAATATCTTCAACATCTCCCATAAAGATCTTCCCCTTTGGTTTTCTTACATAAAACCTTTCTTAATATCCTTGGGAAAATAAAACATAAAAATGGGTGAGCTCAAATGCTCAGTAAGGGAAAAAATTGAGAGCATAAAACAATGCCTAACATTTTAACGTAATAACATGAATATAAAACATCAAAATCATGAGTAATGACATAAATCTTGGCAGTAGAATAAGCATAGATCAAAAAATAACATTAATAATGACAAAATAGAATGAGGAATAAAAAATGTAACTGTGGAAAACCATTAAACACATGATATTATTTCCATAGTAGCCAAGGCATTGCTACCAAGACCATCATAGTGGAAAAAGTCCCTTACTGAATCGAGTTCACTCATCGTTCCAGTCCTATATCACTGAACCAGATTAACTTGCCGTTCTAGCCATGTCTATCTAATGGGATATAAATCATTACCCAATGCATTGGAAGGATATATAGGTCCCACACATCTCAGTATTAAATCATTCTTACATGTTTTACAATATAAACATAAATCATTCATCATAACCCAAATAATAAAATGGGTTTCATAAACATCATCCCATCATAAAAAAATACATATAAATCAAATGGATATCATTTCATCATAAGAAAATTGAAACCATGTAAATCATAGAGACAATATAATTGAGACATACACATTTAAAATAATGTCATCTTATATGGAAAATGGTTTTGATAAAACACTTGAACTAAATTCTTGAGGAAAATATCAATTCTTCTTTAAAATCATTTTCTTTTAACAAAATACCATATAATTTTAAAAGAAAATGATTTAATTCAAAATATTTATGAAATATGGTAGAGTATGATTCATTAAAAAAAGTCATTTTAAAACCATAAAAATATGTTCATTCGGTATAAGTTAAAAAAATCTCCTCGTACTTTTTCCAGAAAAGTCAAAAAGTTCCTCATATGGTAAACAAAAGAGAGATTCCTTCCATAACTCAATTTAAAAGTCAAATATGGGTAAACATGACATTAAAAATACATGGAATATTGTTAAAAATTTTATTAAAACATTTTTATGCACATGGATAAAAAATATAACCCCAGTAAATACTTACGTATAAGAAATCTCAGATAAAAATGAGATTTGCAAAATTATCCCTTACCTTTGGTCCAATTTCTTCTGTACATGTCTGAAACTCTTGTATAGTGGTTTTAAACATATTATTAACTTAAAAAATAAACATAATAATATTTATGATATCATATATGATTCAATTATGACTTTATATTACCCATTCTTTTGTCAATTCCACGATAAAGAAACATTTTGGGTAAAATCATTTCATTTATCGTATGTGCTTGGACATTTTGTTTTTGATATTATTACATAAATAATGATTTAATTAATTCCATAATGTAAAACATGATTTATATATAATGTATATATTAAACGTATAAATATTTATGATAGATCGATAAATGGAATGAAATACACCGTTCATGGAGACGTTAGGTCATACGTACGCATGAACGTTGTATTCATTTACTTATTGAATTGAATGGAATTAAGTAAATGAAACATATATGTACACAAATATAGTATAATTACTATGTGATATATTTAATGATTATTTACTATATGTACTTTATAATCATTCTATAATGGTTAACATGGAGAATGAATCTCATGGAATCGTGGAGACAGTAATCCGTATGTACACAGGAGAAATGATATCGTTCCAATAATTATTGAATGGAATTATAGTGGATGATATAACATCTCATAATTAGTATGATTTTATAATAACAATATATAGTTATTATTTACACCATTATACCCATCCATGTAATGTGGTGGTGGAAAAACAGATTACACCACGGCGTGGAGACGGTATTCCATACGTACGCACGCACAACGATTTCATTTTCCATATGATGGATAGAAGGTGAAATATGTTTGTATCATATTTATAATAAAATATACGTATATGAGTGATACTGATGTTATTACTTTATAATTAAACAAATAAATAAGTGGAAGTAGAAGAAGAAAGAAACTTGAAAGAATCGGTATAAGAGATTACCTCTTCATCGGAATGCCTCGTTTAAACTTCCTCTTAGGGCACTAGAGTTTGACTTTTGAGAAGATCATAACCTCTATGATATAACTAGATATTTTTAGAAGATAAATGGTCGGGGGTTGTCCGAGCATGAAGGCTAAAAATTGTGTGTGGATGAGAGGGAGTAGGTGCCCTTTTATAAGGGAGGATAGGGGATCCTTTGGAAACATAAGAAATATTAATTTATAATAAAGTCCAAACACACATAAAAACCTCAAAAATGGCTCAATTAAATGATTAGATGTTATAGGGTTTTAATATTACGAAAACATAATATTTATACATGTTTTGAATTTATATTAAACCTTATCAAATTGATTTATCCTTATTTAATCTATTTAATTTTATGTGTGGTAATAATATTGTAAATTTTAAATTGTTATAAATAATTAATTATGTGTTGTTAATTGTACATAATTGGATAATTTATGATATTTTAGATTTTATAAATTTAAATTTATAATTTTTAAATATTTTTGTGATTTTTAAACAATTTTTAATATGTGATTTAAAAAAACAATACTGTCAATTTTGACACTATTCGTTTATTTGAATTTAAATAAAATATACACAGAGGGTATATTCGAACCAAAATATTTAAAAGA
The DNA here is from genome assembly GCA_963277665.1 of Viscum album. Lineage (NCBI taxonomy): Eukaryota > Viridiplantae > Streptophyta > Magnoliopsida > Santalales > Viscaceae > Viscum > Viscum album. Next base: position 740,993,879 of record OY728134.1, on the reverse strand, counting down.
TTCCTAATATATCATATAAATCTAGAAAATTTGTGTATGACATTAAATAGTTCATATAATATTTATTTTTATATTTTTAAAACCATTTATTTGATATTTCAATCAATAAAATAATTTCAACATCACTATTATGTAATCATTAATGATATTTATTTATTCATCAGAAATTATAAATAAATTCACATGATGTAGATAATATTATAATTTTTTTGGAGACAATTCATTTTCTAAGTTTTATGAATTTTATCACTAAATTAAAATTATTACACTTATAACATATTAGAGAGTGACATGTTGTCACTATCATTGGTTTTAATGATAATTATATCATTTTCATGGTCAATAGTCCATGAAATAAATCTATTCTGACCCTTATGTGATATTGGTCTACTTTTATTCCTCCAATAAAATTTTGGAAGGTGTTAGAGTAATTTTATAATCTTATTTTTACCCTTAATTACCTGATATACCTTTAACTGTAGTAAATAAAAATTACCGTAGTTATAATTCATAATGTCAAAAATAAAAGTAACCTTATAACATAATTTGGAATCAATGAATCAAAATATGGAATCCACTTCTAAAAATTCATAACACAGAAGTTACAGTAATTAATATAAAATTAATCCCGTAAAGAAATTGGGTTTTAAAAGTTAAAACATTGTCAATGATTGAAATGTGTTTACCTATTAATTCAATATAAAATTAATGGTAATGACATGAATTATATTGAATGGTAAAAAATTATTCTATTTATACTTTAAAAAAATTAAATATTATAATTTAGCCATAAAAATTATCTTGATGAAAAAAGTTTTTTTAATTAAAATTTAGCGTATTTTTACTATTCATCAAAATAAGAAACATATTAGAAAAAAATCAATGATTTATCCAAAGTAAATTTTTATATCCTGATTCCAAATAATAATTCTATATTGTCCAATTTAACTTATAAACATGTCAAAAACTATATTTAATGTAGTTGCACCATCAAAAGGCGGCAAAACTGCAGTTTTTGAAAAATACTCATTTTACCCGAAAAAATTATATTGTTCTCATACCATGTTCTATAGAATGTGTAAGATGAATTATAATGTAATAAAAATAAAAATTTAGTTAATACTATTCATAAAGTCTTGTTCATAAAAATATTATAACAATATATCATTGTTTAGTGAAACCCGGTATTGCGTACTACACACGCTATCGAGGAAGGTCGTGATTGCGTGTAATGAAAGCCAAGTATGCGCTGTATGTAGTACAAGCTCCCTTGGGTTTTTCATATAAAATAATCAAAATTTATTTCATTTTTACTTTAAAAAAAATCTATACGTAGTGTTGTGTAGAATAATTTCCTTATAACAAACATGAAATTGTGTGTAACACGAGCCAAGAATAGTGTTGCGTATACTAAAATATAATACGTCGTTTCATACATAAATGAAATTAAAAAAATATATCTAATAAAATATTGCGGTGTTACATTCTATCCCCCTTAAAATGAATTTCTCCCTCAAAATTAATCGGGGTTATAAATAATTTACTACTCGAATGTTTTATTCCTAGAACCCCATATTGTAAAAATGAATACTAAAACTAAATTTTAAAAAGTGAAGTATGAAACATAACGGTTACCAAGATTAACTCATCACTGGGTTTTCACAAAGGAGAACATAGGTCAAAATATGGATATAGAAGTGAAATATAACCATATACTTCTGATGACGAGTGGTAGATGACATGGATATGAAAAATACAACAATCACAAAGCCATAAATTCGAGGTTAAAAATCATTTACTACTTGAAGTTTCATTCATAGAAACCCACATCGTAAAAATGAATACTAAAACTTAATTTTAAAAAGTAAAGTATAAAACATAACTGTTACCAAAATTAACTCATCACTGGGTTTTCACAAAAGAGAACATAGGTGAAAATATGGATATGAAAGTGAAATATAACGATCAACTTCTGATGAACAGTGGTTGAGGACATGGATATGAAAAATACTACAATCACAAAGCCATAAATTTGTGATGATCTAAGGTACCATTAGATTCATCGAATATGAGTGTACTAGGACAACGTTTTTCGTTTTCAAGATCACTTACCTAATGTTTAACAGTTAAAATAAATACATACTTGATTTTGGTACAATCTCACTGTTTTTTGTGCCTTGAACAATTTCCACTTCATCACTTAAAGAAATGAAGCAGAATTTGTCTTTCGTGAAGTGTTAACAGATCATGCAATTGAATGATATGTCATTCCATCCGTCTCAAACATAAGGTTAGAAAAATTTATATACATAAGTCCATATTATGGTGAGATTAACCATATATGATTCCAAAAATGGACTTATACTTATACTATAATACTACTTAATAAAATAAAACTTATTTCTACTAACCAGGGACTTCTTGTAGGCCAGTGGTATGTGATAAAGGAATGTGGCACTTCGGTTTTGGGTTCTATTCCCGTATCCTTCTTTGACGCGATAGGTAGTCACCGATCTTACGGGTTGTCCTTTTTTCTAAAACTACACTATTAGAAAATTCCATAAATAATATAAAAAATTTCTAGCCTTAAAAAATACTATCCGATGTCCAACATAATGCATTCCTACCATTAGGCTTATTTGAAATACTTCTGTCCAATCTCATAGTATACAGAAAATGAATTCTAGAAAGGTCATATACCAAGAATGTGAATACAATCATATATCCCCCATATATCATAAGATATATCTTGTTGGTCACATTCCAAACATTTGAATTTCTTAATCATGTGTTCTCTAGAAAAATGAATACCCATTGAAACTTATTAAAAAAATGAATACTGTGAAAAGTTAACACTTTCCACATACCAAAATTCAAAAATTTCTGTATACTCAAACCATGATATCTCTTTTTCCTTATATCAGTCATGAGCATATTAATAAAATCCAAAATATTATTTTATCCTTATACATTAATTATACGCATATCATCTTCTATCCAAAAATATCTAAATAAACATTATTTATTACCTGTACCATTCAACATATACTTTCAAATAATTTAATAAAAACAATAGTGTAACAATCCTTAGATGTTTCTTTATTCCATAGTACCATTAACAAAACTCTTGGTAAATATACAATCATTCCACTACCTTCTTAAACCATTGACCGAGATTCATCATTATATTCCTCAACACTTCCTTCATCTCATATATTATTTTTTGTTTCTTCATCATCATCAACATAAATAATAGTCACACGACCATGCCGATTCTATTCAAGAGATTTTACCTTAGGGAATTGGTTTGCATAATGCCCATACAATCCATATTTAAAACATTTAATCGTTGTTTATGTCATATCAATACCATTATCCTTGTCCATGGTTTTAACTGAACCTTTTCCTTTGCACTTACTAGATTTTTGTCCTCATTTTCCATACCGAATGTATCTTCCAGTTCCTTGGAAACATTCTCCTTGATGCCACTTCCCAAATGATTTACATGAGGGAAATTGAACATTATTTCCTCTATGATCATCATGAAACCCCATCTTTCTCTTACTAGCCGAGTCAGGAAACTGACCAAAGCTGATTTTATTGATCATATTATGAGATATATGATTAAGAATAATAACGATGTTATCCTTCAAAATCCCATTTCATTTGGATTCTCAAGAATAATATCATTCCAGTGTCCATCATATTCTCTATTAACATGAATATTCCTCCTTCCATCCATTTTCTAAAACCCAAAAAGAATAGTGTGAGAAGAAAAAGTCATTCTAGGAAAACAACATAATTAAGGGGAGTACATTCAATCTCTAACATCTTTGGTTTAATCCTAGGTTATTCATGATTGTTATCATAATTCTTTGATTGTAACCTATTATACATACCCTTAGGGACATCCCTAGACATACCTTAGAAATATCTCTAGGGATCTCACTTTAAGTTGTCGAATCCTAGTTTCCAAAGGTTGATTAAACCTTCAATCTGATACCAACTGTAGAGACCCAAATCTTTACATACATAGACATTACAATACTTTTTTGTAATACTTAATACATGACAAAAAATATGCTCAATGACAGTATTAGTTTAGTGTCTTTGGAAACTTGGAACATAATATTCTAATCATGGTGAAAGATCTTCAACATCACCCATTAAGTTCTTCCCCTTTGGTTTTCTTACATAAAACATTTCTTTATATCCTAGGGAAAAAACATAAAAATGGGTGAGCTCCAATGCTCAGTAAGGGAAAACATGTCGAACATAAAACAATCCCTAAGCATTTGAAGGTAAAAACATGAACATAAAACATCAAAATCATGAGTAATGACATAAATCGTGGTAGTACATAAGGAATAGATCAAAATAAAACATTAATCATGATAATATAACATGGGGAATAAAACATTTAATTATGGTAAACCATTAATCACATGATATGATTTCCATAGTATCCATGGCATTACTGCCAAGACCATCATAGTGGACAAAGTCCCTTACTGAAACGAGTTCACTCACCTTCCAGTCCTGTATCACTGAACAAAATTAACTTTCCATTCCAGCCATGTCAATTTCATTGGGATATAAATATTTACCCAATGCATTGGATGGAGATATAGGTCCCACCCATATCATAATTAAATCATTCTTACATGTTCCACAACATAAACATAACTCAGTTATCATAACCCAAATAATTAAATGGGTTTTATAAACATCATTCCATCAAAAAAATCCATATAAAACAAATGGATATCATTTCATCATAAGAAAATTGAAAACATGTAAATCATAGAGACATTCTAATTTATACATAAACATTTGAAATAATTTCATCTTATATGGAAAATGGTTTTGATAAAACACTTGAACTGAATTCCTGAGGACAATATCATTTCTTTTACAAAATCATTTTTTTTTCACAAAATTCCATGAAATTTTAAAAGAAAAGAATTTCATTAAAAATAGTCATGATATATTGTAGAGTAAGATTCATTAAAATAAGGCGTTGTTAAACCATACAAATCCTTTCATTCCGTATAAGTTAAAAAAATAATCTCCTCGTACTTTGGTCGGAATAGTCAAAACGTTCCTCGTATGGTAAACAAAAGAAAGATTTCTTACATAACACAATGTAAAAGTCCAAGAATGGTAAAAAAAACCTTAAAAATAAATGGAATATTATTAAAAACCCTATGAAAAACATTTTTATGGACATGGATAAAAAATATAACCCCATTAATTACTTACGTATAAGCAATCTCGGATAAAAATTAGATTTGCAAAATTATCCCATACCTTTTGTCCAATTTCTTCTACAATTGTCTGAAACTTCTGTATAGTGGTTTTAAACATATTATTTACTTATAATATAACCATAATAATATTTATTATATCATATATTAATCACTTATGACTTTATATTACCCGTTCATTTGTCAATTCCATGTTAAAGAAACATTTCGGGTAAAATCGTTTCATTTATCGTATGTGTTTGGACTTTTTGTTCATGATATTATTACTTATATCATGATTTAATTAATTCAATAATGTAAAAAATGATTTATATATAACATATATATATTAATAATATAAATATTTATGGTAGATCAATAAATGGAATAAAATACACCATTCATGGAGATGGAAGGTCGTACGTACCCATGAACATTTTATTCATTTCCTTATTGAATTGAATGGAATTAAGAAAATGAAACATATATGTACATAAATCAAGTATCATTATTATGTAATAACTTTAATTATTATTTAATATATATACTTTATAATCATTCTTGAATGTTTAACATGGAGAATGAATCTTATGGCATCGTGGAGACGGTAATCCGTACAAACACACGAGCGATGATATCGTTTCCCATAATTATTGAATGGAATTATAGTGGATGATATAATATCTCAGAAGACATATGATGTTATAATAACCATATATTTTTATTATATACACCATTATACCCATCCAATTAAGGTGGTGGTGGAAAAACAGATTACACCACGACGTAGAGACGATATTCTGTTTGTACACATGTGTGCTGATTTCGTTTTCCATCGGATGGATAAAATGTGAAATAGTGATGTTTCATATTTATAATAACATATAAGTATATTAGTGATACTGATTTTATTACTTTATAATGAAAAAAATAATTAAGAGGAGGTAGAAGATGAATGAAACATGAAAGAATCGGTAGAAGAGATTACTCTTCCTCGACATGCCTCTTTTAAACTTCTTCTTAGGGCACTAGAGTTGGTCTATTGAGAAGATCATAACCTCTAAGATATAACTAGATATGTTTAGAAGATAAATGATCAGGGTTTGGCTGATCATTAAGGCTCAATATTTTGTGTGGAGGAGAGGGAGGAGGTGCCCTTTTATAAGGGAGGAGAGGGGCACCTTTGAGAACATAAGAAATATTAATTTACAATAAATTCCATCGACACTTAAAAAACTAAAAAATGACTCAATTAGAAGATGAGATGTGATAGGGTTGTAATATCATCAACAAATAATATTTATACATGTTTTGAATATATTTTAAACCTTATCAAATTTATTTATTTTTATTTAATCTATTTAATTTTATTTGTGGTAGTAATATTCTAAATATTAAATTGTTATAAATAATTACTTATGTGTTGTTAATTGTCCATAATTGGATAATTTATGAATTTTTAGAACTTATAAATTTTAAATTATAATTTTTAAATATTTTTGTGATTTGTAAACAATTTTATAATATGTTATTTTTATAAAATAACAATAGTGTAAATTTTGACGCTATTCATTTATTTGAATTTAAATAAAATCTACATATAGGACATATTCGAACCAAAATATTTAATAGATTCCTAATATATCATATGCATATAGAAAATTAGTGGATCATATTAAATATTTAATATAATATTTATTTTAATATTTTTAAAACAATTTATTTGATATTTTGAATCAATAAAATAATTTTAAAATCACTATTGTGTCATCATTAATGATATTTATTAAATCCTTAAAAATTATAAAAAAAATCACATGATGTATATAATTTTATTATATTTCTGGAGACTATTAATGTTTGAAGTTTTATGATGTTTATCACTAAATTAAAATTATTACACTTATAAGATATAAGAGAGTGACAAGTTGTCACTTTCTTTGGTTATAACTATAACTATATAATTTTCAAAGTCAATAGTCCACTAAAGGAATCTATTCTGTCCCTTAGGTGATATGGGTCTACTTTTATTCATTCAATATAATTTTGGTAGGTGTTATGGTAATTTTATAATCTTATTTTTACCCTTAATTACCCGATTTACCTTTAACTATAGTAAATAAAAATTACCGTAGTTACTATTAATAATTTCAAAAATAAAATTAACCTATTAACATAATTCAGACTCAATTAATAAAAACATGTAATCCATTTCTCAAAATTCATTACACAGAAGTTGCAGTAATTAATATAAAATTAATCCCGTTGTTTAGAAAACATGTTTTAAAAGTTCAAACTTTGTCAAAGATTGAAATGTTTTTACCTATGAATTCAATATAAAATTAATGGTAATGACAAGAATTATATTAAATCGTAAAAAATTATTCTATTTATACTTTAAAACCATACAATATTATAAGTTAACCATATAAATTATGTCCATGAAAAAATTTGTTTTTGATTAAAATTTATCGTATTTTTACTATTCATTAAAATAAGAAACCTTTTAGAAAAAAATTCAATGATTTATCCAAAGTAAAATTTTATATCCTGATTCCAAATAATAATTTTATATTGTCAAATTTACCTTATATCAAAAGGCGGCAAAACAATATTTTTTTAAAAATACTCATTTTACCCGAAAAAAATTATTTTGTTCTCATACCATGTTCTATAGAATGTGTAAGATGAATTATAATTTAATAAAATTAAAAATGTTGTTAATACTATTCATAAAGGAATTTTAATAATAATATTATAATAATATACCGTTGTTTAGTGAAACCTAGTATTGCGTAATACACACACTATCAAAGAAGGTCGCGATTGCGAGTAATGCAAGCCAAGTCTACAGTGCATGTAGTTCAAGCTCCATTTGGTGTTGCATATAAAATAATCAAAAATTATTTCATTTATATATTAAAAAAATCTACACATAATTTTGTGTAGAATAATTTACACAAAACAAAATTGAAATTGTGTGTAACATGATCCAAGAATAGTGTTGCGTATACTGCAATATAATACGGTGTTGCATATAGTACAAGATAATCTTGGTGAAGTGTAAAATAGAAGACATTAAAGAAATAAAAAAATATATCTCATAAAATCTCAGGCTGTTACATTCTACCCCCCTTAAAATGAATTTCACCATCGAAATTCGTCGAGGTTATAAATCATCTACTACTTGAATGTTTCATTCACAGAAACCCACATCGTAAAAATGAATACTAAAACGTAATTTTAAAAAGTGAAGTATGAAACATAATGTTTACCTAAATTAACACATCACTGGGTTTTTCACATAGGAGAACATAGGTGAAAATATGGATATGCAAGTGAAATATAACCATCCACTTCTGATGAAGAGTGGTAGAGGACATGGATATGAAAAATCCAATAATCACAAAGCCATAAATTTTTGATGATCTAAGATACCATCCGATTCATCGAATATGAGGGTACTAGGACAACATTTTTGGTTTTCAATATCATTTCCCAATTTTTGAAGAAATAAAAGAAATACATACTTGATTTTGGTACAATATCACTAATTTTTTTGCCTTGAACAATTTCTACATCATATCTTAAAGAAATGAAGTTGAATTTGTCTTCTGTGATGTGTTAGAAGATCATGGGATAGAATGATAGGTCATTCCATCTGTCTCAAACATAAGGTTAGAAAAAGTTATATACATAAGTCCATATTATGGTGATATTAACCATATATGATTCCAAAAATGGACATATAATTCAAATATCATACTACTTTAAAAATAATACTAATTTCTACTAACCAGGGACTTCTTGTAGGCCAGTGGTATGTGATAAATTCCTGTCACACTTCGGTTGTGGGTTCGATTCTCATATCCTTGTCCGACGCGACGGGTTGTCACCCATCTTACAGGTAGTCCTTTTTTTCTAAAACTATACTATTACAATATTCTATAAATAATATCTAAAATTTCTAGACTTAAACAATACTATCTAATGTCCAACATAATTAATTCCAAACTTTAGGCTTATTGGAAATAATTATGTACAATCTCATAGTATACAGAAAATGACTACAAGAAAGGTCATCTACCAAGCACGTGAATACCATAATGTATACCCCATATATCATAAGATATATATTGTTGGCCACATTACAAAAATTTTAATTCCTTAATCATGTATTCTCTTGAAAAATGAATACCCATTGAACCTTAGTTAAAACATGAATTCTGTCAAAAGATAACTGCTTCCACATACCAAAATTCAAAAATTTCTGTATACTCAAACCATGATATCACTTTGTCCTTATATCAGTTATGAGATTATTAATAATATCCAAAATATTATTTTATCATTATCCATTCATTATGCGCATATCATCTTCTTTCTAAAAATATCTAAATAACATTTAATGGTTACCAGTAACATTCAACATAAACTTTCAAATAATATAGGAAAAACAATAGTGTAACAATCCTTAGATGTTTTTTATTCCGTAGTACCATTAACAAGACTTTTGGTAAACATACAGTCATTCCACTTACTTCTTAAACCATTGGCCGATCTTCAACATTTTATTCCAAAACACATTCTTCATCTCATATATCATTTGAGGTTTCTTCATCATTATCTACATAAATAATAGTCATATGACCATTTTGATTCTATTAAATAGATTTTACCTTAGGGAATTGGTTTTCATAATTACCAAAAATTCCATATTTAAAACATTTAATAGTTTTTTATGTCGTATCAATACCATTATCCTTGTCCATGGTGTTAACTTAACCATTTCTTTTGCAATTACTGGATTTGTGTTCTTCTTTTCTATACCTAAAGAATCTTCGAGTTCCTTTGAAACATTCTCATTGATGCCTCTTCCCACATGATTTATATGAGGGAAATTGAACTTTCTTTCCTCTATGATCATCATGAAACTCCATATTTCTCTTATTATCCAAGTCCGGAAACATACTGATGTTGATACTGTTGATAATATTATGAGATTTCTGATTAGGAATAATAATGATGTTTTTCCTTCCAAATCCCACTTCATTTGGATTATATGGAATAATATCATTCCATTTTCCATCATATTCTCCCTTAACATGAATATTCCTCCTTCCAACCATTTTCTAAAACCCAAAAATAATAGTGTGAGAGGAAAAAATCATTCTAGGAAAATAGCATAATAATGGGGAGTACTTTCAATCTCTAACATCTTAGGTTTAATCCTAGGTTATTCATGATTGTTATCATAATTATATGACTATAGACTATACTTATACATACCCTTAAGGAAATCTATAGACATACCTCATAAATATCACTAGGGATCTCACTATAAGTTTTCACATCCTAGTTTCCGAAGTTTGACTAAACCATCACTCTTATACCAACTTTATTGACCCAAATCTTGACGTAGATAGACATTACAATACTTTTGCGGAATTCTTAATACATGACAAAAATGATGCCCAAAGGCCGTATTAGTTTAGTTTCTTTGGAAACTCGGAACAAAATATTCTAATCATGGTGAAATATATTCAACATCTCCCATAAAGATCTTCCCATTTGTTTTTTTACATAAATCTTTATTTATATCATGTGGAAAAGAAAACATAAGAGTGAGCTCAAATGCTTGGTATGGGGAATCCTGGAGAACATAAAAAAATCCATAAACATTTGAACGTAAGAACATGAACATAAAACATCAAAATCATGAGTAATGAAATAAATCATGGAAGTATATAAGGGATAGATCAAAAAAGAACATTATTAATGATAAAATAACATGGGGAATAAAACAAGTAATTGTAGAAAACCATTAAGCAGATGATATGATTTACATAGTAGCCAAAGAATTTGTTCCAAGACCATCATACCCAAAAAGTCATAAGATAGGAAAAACCTTTTCTTAGGAGAATATATTAATGAAAATAAAAAAATACAACAAGGAAGAGTCACATAACATTTCAACCAAGACCATCATAGTGGACAAAGTCCCTTACTGAATCGAGTTCACTCATCATTCCAGTCATGTATCACTGAACCAGATTAACTTTCCGTTCTAGACATGTCAATATCATGAGATATAAATCATTACCCAATTCATTGGAGGGAGGTATAGGTCCCACCCATCTCATAAATAAATCATTCTGACATGTATCACAACATATACATAAATCATTCATCATAATCCATAGAATAAAATGGGTTTCATAAACATATCCCATCATATAAAAATACACTTAAAACAAATGGATATCATTTCATCAAAAGAAAAGCGAAACCATGTAAATCATAGAGACATTATAATTGAAACATACACATTTTAAATAATGTCATCCTATATGGAAAATGGTTTTTATAAAACACTTGAACTAAATTCTTGAGAAAAATATCCTTTCTTCTTCAAAATTAGTTTATTTTCAAAAAATGTCATGCAATTTTAGAAGAAAAATATTTCATTGAAAATAGTCATGAAATCTTTTAGAGTAAGATTCATTAAAATATGCCGTTATAAAACCATAGAAATTTGTTCTTTCCATATATGTTAAAAAACCAATCTCATCGTACTTTTCCCGAAAAAGTCAAAAAGTTCCTCGTATGGTAAACAAAAGAAACATTCCTTCCAAAACACAATTTAAAAGTCCAAGATGGGTAAAAATGACTTTAAAAATACATGGAATATTATTAAACAATTTATGAAAAAAAATTTATGGACATGGATGAAAAATATAACCCCAATAAATACTTACGTATATGCAATCTCAGATAAAAATAAGATTTGCAAAATTATCCCTTACCTTTGGTCTAATTTCTTCTATACGTGTCTGAAACTCCTGTATAGTGGTTTTAAATATATTATTAACTTATAAAAGAACCAAAAAAATATTTATTATATCATATATGATTCACTAAGGACTTTATATTACCCGTTCTATTGTCAATTCCATGTTAAAGCAACATTTTGGGTAAAATCGTTTCACTTAGCGTAGGTGTTTGGACTTGTTGTTCTTGATATTATTAATTATATCATGATTTAATTAATTACAAAATGTAAAACATTATTTATATATTAAATATATACTTAGAATATAAATATATAAGGTAGATCAATAAATGGAATGAAATACATCATTCATGGAGACGGTAGGCCGTACGTACGCATGAACGTTGTATTCGTTTCCATATTGAATTGAATGGAATTAAGTAAATGAAACATATATGTACATAAATCCAGTATTATTATTATGTAATATATTAAATTATTATTTACTATATATACATTATAATCATTCATTAATGGTTTACATGGAGAATCAATCTCATGGCATCGTGGAGACGGTAATCTTTACGTACGCACGATCGATGATATCGTTCCCATAATTATTCAATGGAATTAGAGTGGATAATATAATATCTAAGAATGAATATTATGTTAGAATAACCATATATAGTTATTATTTACACCATTATACCAATCCATGTATGGTGGTGGTGGAAAAACAGATTACACCACGGCGTGGAGATGGTATTCCGTACGTACGCACGCGCGGTAATTTCGTTTTCCATAGGATGGATAGAAGGTTAAATAGTGTTATTTAATATTTATAATAACATATAAGTATATCATTTATACTTATGTTATTATTTTATAATGAAACAAATAAATAAGATGAAGTATAAGAAGAAAGAAAATTGAAAGAATCGGTAGAAGATATTACCTCTTCCTCATCATGCCTCTTTTAAACTTCATCTTAGGGCACTAGAGTTGGTCTTTTGAGAAGACTAGAACCTATATTATATTACTAGATATGTTTAGAAGATAAATGGAATGGTTTTGGCCGAGCTTGAAGGCTCAAAATTGTGTGTGGAAGAGAGGGAGGAGGTTCCCTTTTAGAAGGGAGGAGAGGGTCACCATTGGAAACATTGGAAATATTAATTTATAATAAATTTAAACCACACTCAGAAACCTCAAAAAATAAATCAATTCTAATATGAGATGTAATAGGGTGGTAATAGAATCAAAAAAATATTTATATATATTTTGTATTTATTTTTAACCTCATCAAATTGAATTATTCTTATTTAATCTATTTAATTTTATTTGAGGTAATAATATTATAAATTTTAAATTGTAATAAATAATTAATTATGTGTTTTTAATTATCCATAATTGGATTATTTATGATGTTCTAAAACTTATAAATTTAAATTTATAATTTTTAAATATCTTTTGATTTTTAAACACTTTTATAATATGTGATTTTTATAAAATAACTATATTGTCAATTTTGACCCTATTTATTTATTTGAATTTTAATAAAATCTACACAGATGATATATTAAAACGAAAATATTTAATAGATTCCTAATATATCATATTCATCTAGAAAAGTCGTGGATCACATTAAATAGTTCATATAATATTTATTTTCATATTATTAAAACCATTTATTTGATATTTCAATCAATAAAATATCACTATTGTGTCATCATTAATGATATTTATTTATTCCTTTAAAATTATAAATAAATTCACATGATTTTGATAATTTTATTATATTTCTAGAGACTATTCATGTTCACATGTTTATTAACTTAATCACTATATTAAAATTATTACACTTATAACATATAAGAGAGTGACATGTTGTCACTTTCTTTGGTTTTAATTATAATTATATCATTTTCATGGTCAATAGTCCATTAAATAAATCTATTATATCCCTTGGATGATATGGGTCTACTTTTATTCATCCAATAAAATTTTGTTAGTTGTTAGGGTAATTTTATAATCTTATGTTTTACTCTTAATAACCTGATTTACCTTTAACTCTAGTAAATAAAAATTACTGTAGTTACTATTCATAATGTCAAAAATAAAAGTAACCTATTAACATAATTTGGACTCAATGAATCGAAATATTGAATCAATTTTTCAAAATTCATAACAAAGAAGTTGCAGTAATTAATATAAAATTAATCTCGTTGTTAAGAAAAGGAGTTTTAAAAGTTAATACATTGTCAAAGATTGAAATGTTTTTACCTATGAATTCAATATAAAATTAATGGTAATGACATGAATTATATTAAATGGTAAAAGATTATTTTATCTGTACTTTAAAACCATTAAATATAATAATTTAACCATACAAATTATCTCGATGAAAAAAGTTGTTTTTAATTAAAATTTATCGTATTTTTACTATTCATCAAAATAAGAAACTTATTAGAAAAAAAATAAACGATTTATCCATAGTAAAATTTTATATCTTGATTCCAAATAAGAATTTTATATTGTAAAATTAACCTTATAAAAAGTGTGAAAACATGATTTAATGTAGGTGCCCCATCAAAAGGCGACAAAACTGCATTTTTTAAAAAATACTCATTTTACCCGAAAGATTATTTTCTTCTCATACCATGTTATATAGAATGTGTAAGATGAATTATAATGTCATAAAATGTAAAAATCTAGTCAATAATATTCATAAAGGATAGTTAATAATAATATTATAATAATATATCGTTGTTTAGTGAAACCCAGTATTGCGTACTATACACACTATCAAGGAAGGTTGTGATTGTGTGTAATGCAAGCCAAGTCAGTGCTGCAAGTAGTGCAAGGTCCCTTGGGTGTTGCATAAAAAATAATCAAAACATATTTAAGTTACACATAAAAAATATATATACTTAATTTTGTGTAGAAAATTTCCACAAAACGAACCAAAAATTGTGTGTAACACGATCCGAGAATAGTGCTACAAATACTGCAAGATAATACGGTGTTGCATATAGTACAAGATAATCATGGTGTAGTGTACAATATAAGACAAAAAAAGAAATTAAAAAATATATATCTCATAAAATCTCGCGGTGTTACATTCTACCCCCCATAAAATTAATTTCGCAATTGAAATTCTCCGGGGTTATAAATCATTTAATACATGAAAGTTTCATTCATAGAAACCCACATCGTAAAAATGAATAATAAAACATAATTTTAAAAAGTGTAGTATGACACATAACTGTTACCTACATTAACTCATCACTGGGTTTTCACATAGGATAACATAGGTGAAAAAATGAATATAAAAGTGAAATATAACCATAAACCTATGATGAAGAGTGGTAGAGGAAATGGAAATGAAAAATACAACAATCACAAAGATATAAATTTGTGATGATCTAAGGTACCATCTAATTCATCGAATATGAGGGTACTCGGACAACGTGTTTGGTTTTCAAGATCATTTCCCTAATGTTAAAGAGATAAAATAAATACTTACTTGATTTTGGTACAATCTAACTGTTGTTTGTGCCTTGAACAATTTACACTTCATCACATAAACAAATGAAGTTGAATTTGCCTTCCGTGAAGTTTTAGCAGATCATACGATAGAATAATAGGTCATTCTATCCGTCTCAAACATAAGGTTATCAAAATTTATATAAATAAGCCCATCATATAGTGAGATTAACCATATATGATTCCAAAAATGGGCTTATACAACATTTATAATACTAATTAATAAAATAAAACTAATTTCTACTGACAAGTGACTTTCTATAGGCCAGTGTTATGCGATAAAGGCCTGTCGCACTTCATTTGTGGGTTTGATTTTTGTATCCTTGTCCGACGTGAGGGGTTGTCACCCATCTTATGGGTTGTCCTTTTTTCTAAAACAATAATATTTAAACATTCCAGAAATAATATAAAAAATTTCTAGCCTTAAACAATACTATCTGATGTCCAACTTAATTCATTACAACCTTTAGTCTTATTGGAAATACTTTTGTCCAATATCATAGTATACAGAAAATGACTACTAGAAAGGTCATCTACCAAGCATGCGAATACCATCATTTATCCCCCAAATATCATAAGATATATCTTGTTGGTCACATTCCAAACATTTTAATTCTTTAATGATGTATTCTCTTGAAAAATGAATACCCATTGAACCTTAGTGAAAACATGAATACTGTGAAAAGTTAACTCTTTCTACATACCAAAATTCCAAAATTTTTGTATACTCAAACCATGATATCAACTTTTCTTTATATAATTCATGAGCTTATTAATAATATCCAAAATATTATTTTCTCGTTATCCATTCATTATGCGCATATCATCTTCTTTCCAAAAATATCTGAATAACCATTCATGGTTACCAGTACCATTCAACATATACTTTCAAATAATTTAGGAAAAACAATACAGTAACAATCCTTAGATGTTTCTTTATTCCATAGTACAATTATCAAAAATCTTGGTAAACATACAATCATTCCACTACCTTCTTAAAAAATTTGCCAAGCTTCATCATTTTATTCCTCAACACTTCCCTTATCTCATATATTATTTGCAGTTTCTCAATCATTATCAACAAAAATAATACTCGTATGACCATGCTGATTCTATTAAATAGATTTCCCTTTGGGAAATAGTTTGAATAATTACCATACATTCCACATTTAAAACATTTAATCTTTTTTTATGTTGTATCAATACCATTATCCTTGTTCATTGTGTTAAAAAAACCTTTTCATTTTCACTTACTGTCTTTGTGTCATTATTTTCCATACCCAATGAATCTTCGAGTTCCTTTGAAACATTATCATTGATGCCTCTTCCCACATGATTTACATGATGGAAATTGAACTTTAATTCCTAAATAATCATCATGAAACTCCAACTTTCTCTTATTAGCCGATTTCGGAAACTTACCAATGTTGATATTATTGATCATATTATGAGATTGCGGATTAGGCATAATAATGATATTTTTCTTTCTCAATCACATTTCATTTGGATTATAAAGAATAATATCATTCTATTGTCTATTATATTCTCCATTAACATGAATATTCATCCTTTCAGCCATTTTCTAAAACCCAAAAATAATAGTGTGAGAGGCAAAAATCATTCTAGGAAAACAACATAATAAAGGGGATTAATTTCAATCTCTAACATCTTAGGTTTAATCCTATGTTATCATGATTGTTATCGTAATTATATGACTATAACATATACTTATACATACCTTTTGGGACATACCTAGACATACCTTAAAAATATATCTATGGATCTCACTTTATGTTTTCGCATCCTAGTTTCCAAAGGATGACTAATCCTTCACTCTGATACAAAATGTAGAGATGCATATCTTGAAGCACATAGGAAATATAATACTTTTTTGGAATACTTAATACATGATAGAAAAAGACGCCCAAAGACCATATTTGTTTAGTGTCTTTGGAAACTCGGAACATAATCTTCTAATCATGCTGAAAGATCTTCAACATCTCTCATAAAGATCTTCCCCTTCGGTTTTCTTACATAAAACCATTATTTATATCCTGGGGAAAAGAAAAAATAAAAATTGGTGAGCTAAAATGTTTAATAATGGAAAATATGGAGAACATAAAACAATCCCTAAACATTTGAACACAAGAACATGAACATAAAACATCAAAATCATGAGTAATGGAATAAATCTTGGCAGTACATAATGCATAGATCGAAAAAGAACATTAATCATGATAAAATAGCTTGAGGAATAAAACATGTAATTGTGGAAAACCATTATGCACATGATATGATTTCTATAGTACCCAAGGAATTGCTTAAAAGTCCATCATAGGGAAAAAAGTCCCATAATGAATCGAGTTCACTCATCATTCCAGTCCTGTATCACTGAACCAGATTAACATTCCGTTCCAAACATGTCTATCTAATGGGATATAAATCGTTACACATTGAATTAGAGGGAGATATAGGTCCCACCCATCTCATAATTAAATCATTCTTACATGTTCCACAACATAAACATGAATCAATCATCATAACCCAAAGAAAAAAATGGTTTTCATAAACAGCCTCCCATCAATAAAAAATACATATAAAACAAATGGATATCATTTCATCATAAGAAAAGTGAAACCATGTAAATCATGGAGACATTATAATTGAAACATACAAATTTGAAATAATGTCATCTTATATGGAGAATGGTTTTGATTAAACACTTGTACTGAATTCTTGAGGAAAATATCCTTTCTTCTTCAAAATCATTTTCTTTTCACAAAATGCCTTGCAATTTTAAGAGAAAATTATTTCATTGAAAATAGTAATGAAATATTATAGAGTAATATTCATTAAAATAAGGCGTTATAAAACCATAAAAATCCATTCATTCCGTATAAGTTAAAAAAACAATCTCCTCGTACTTTTGCTGGAAAAGTCAAAAAGTTCCTCATATGGTAAACAAAAGAAAGATTCCTTCCATAAAACAATGTAAAAGTCCAAGATGGGTAATAATGACATTAAAAATACATGGAATATTATAATACACTTTATGAAAAACATTTTTATGGACATGGATAAAAAATATAACACCAGTAAATATTTACATATAAGCAGTCTCGGATAAAAATGAAATTTGAAAAATTATCCCTTACCATTGGTCCAATTTCTTCTGTACGTGTCTGAAACTCTTGTATAGTGGTTTTAGACATATTATTAACTTATAGAAGAACCATAATAAAATTTATTATATCATATATGATTCACTTATGACTTTATATTACCCGTTCTTTTTTCAATTCCATGTTAATGAAACATTTTGGGTAAAATCGTTTCTTTTATCGTATGTGTTTGGACTTGTTGTTCATGATATTATTACTTATATCATAATTTAACTAATTCCAGAATGTAAAACATGATTTATATATAACATATATATTATGAATGTAAGTATATATGATAGATCAATAGATGGATTGAAATACACCGTTCATGGAGACAGTAGGCCGTACTTACTCATGAATGTTGTATTCATTTCCTTATTGAATTGAATAGAATTAAGTAAATGAAACATATATGTAAACAAATCCAGTATCATTATTATGTAATATATTTCATTATTATTTACTATATATACTTTATAAATATTCATCAATGATTAACACGGAGAATTAATCTCATGGCATCGTGGAGACGGTAATCCGTACATACACACGAGCGATGATATCATTCCCCATAATTATTGAATGGAATTAGAGTGGATGATATAATATCTCAGAATACGTATGATGTTATAATAACAATATATAGTTATTATTTACACCATTATACCCACCCAAGTACGGTGGTGGTGGAAAAACAGATTACACCACGTTGTGGAGACGGTATTCTGTACGTACACACGCGCTGTGATTTCGTTTTCCATAGGATGGATAGAAGGTGAAATATGGTTGTTTCATATTTATAATAACATATAAGTATATTAGTGATATTGATTTTATTACTTTATAATTAAACAAATAAATAAGAGAAGTAGAAGAAGAACGAAACTTGAATGAATCGTTAGAAGAGATTACCTCTTCCTCGACATGCCTCTTTTAAACTTCCTCGTAAGGAACTAGAGTTGGTCTTTTGAGAATATCAGAACCTCTATGATATAACTAAAGATGTTTGGAAGATAAATGGTCAGGTTTTTTCAGATAATGAAGGCTCAAAATTGTTTGTGGAGGAGAGGTAGGAGGTTCCCTTTTATAAGGGAGGAGAGGGGCACCTTTGGAAACATAAGAAATATTTATTTATAATAAATTTAAAGCACTCCTCAAAACCTCGTAAATTGACTCAATTAGAAGATGATATGTGATAGGGTTGTAATATCATCAAAAATAATATTTATAAATTTTTAGATTTTATTTTAAACCTTATCAAATTTATTTATCCTTATTTAATCTATTTATGTTTATTTGTGGTAATAATATTCTAAATTTTAAATAGTTATAAATAATTACTTATGTGTTTTTAATTGTCCCTTATTGGATAATTTATGACATTTTAGACCATATAAATTTAAATTATTAATTTTCAAATATTTTTGTGATTTGTAAACAATTTTATAAAATGTGATTTTTATAAAAAAACAATAGTGTCACTTTTGACAATTTTCATTTATTTGAATTTAATATAATGTACACAGAAGATATATTCGAACCAAAAATATTTAATAGATTCCTAATATATCATATGAATCTTGAAAATCAGTGTATCTCATTAAATAGTTCATATAATATTTATTTTAATATTTTTAAAACAATTAATTTGATATTTCAATCAATAAAATAATTTCAACATCACTATTGTGTCATCATTAATGATATTTATTTAATTCGTAAAAATTTTAAATAAATTCACATGAGGTAGATAATTTTTTTATATTTCTTGATACTATTCATGTTCTTATTTTTATGAATTTTATCACTAATTTAAAATTATTACACTTATAAGATATAAGGGAGTGGCATGTTGTCACTTTCTTTGGTTTTAAATGTAATTATATCATTTCCTTGGTCAATAGTCCATGAAAGGAATCTATTCTGACCCTTAGGTGATATAGGTGTAATTTTATTCATTCAATAATATTTTTTAAGGTGTTAGGGTAATTTTATAATCATATTTTTACCATTAATTACCCGATTTACCTTTAACTATAGTAAATAAAAATTACCATAGTTACTATTCATAATGTTAAAAATAAAAGTAACCTATTAACACAATTCGGACTCAATGAATCAAAATATGGAATACATTTCTCAAAATTCATAACACAGAAGTTTCAGTAGTTAATATAAAATTAATCCCATTGTAAAGAAAACTAGTTTTAAAAGTTAAAACATTGTCAAAGATTGAAATGTTTTTACCTATGAATTCAACATAAAATTAATGGTAATGACATGAATTATATTAAATGGTAAAAAATTATAATATTTATACTTTAAAACCATTCAATATTATAATTTAACCATATTAATTTTCTTGATTAAAAAAGTTGTTTTTATTTAAAATTTAGGGTATTTTTACTATTCATCAAAATAAGATACTTATTATACAAAAAATCAAAGATTTATCCAAAGTAAATTTTTATATCCTGATTCAAAATAAGAATTTTATATTTTCAAATTGAACATATAAACATTTCTAAAACTAGATTTAAAGTAGGTGCACCGTCAAAAGGTGACAAAACTGCATTTTTTTAAAAATACTCATTTTACCCGATAAAATTATTTTGTTATCATACCATGTTCTATAGAATGTGTAAGATGAATTATAATGTCATGGAATTAAAAATGTAGTTAATAATACTCATAAAGGCTAGTTCATAATAATATTTTTATAATATATTGTTTTTTAGTGAAACCCAGTATTGTGTACTAAACACGCTATCGAAGAAGGTCGTGATTGTGTGTAATGCAAGACAAGTCAGCGTTGAATGTAGTGAAATCTCCCTTTGGTGTTGCATATAAAATAATCAAAACATATTTAATTTATAAATTTAAAAAATTATACTTTATTTTCTGAAGAATAATTTTCAAAACACGAACCTGAAAATATGTGTAACACGAGCCAAGAATAGTGTTGCGTATACTGCAAGATAATACATTGTTGCATATAGTAAAAGATAATCTTGGTGTAGTGTACAATAAATACATAAAAAAATTAAAAAATATATATCTCATAGAATCTCAGGGTGTTACATTATACCCCCCTTAAAATGAATTTCTCCCTAGAAATTCTTCAGGGTTATAAATCTTTTACTACTTGAAAGTATCATTCATAGAAACCCACATCATAAAAATGAATACTAAAACTTAATTTTAAAAAGTAAAGTATGAAACATAACTGTTACCTAAATTAACTCATCACTGTGTTTTCATATAGGAGAACATAGGTGAAAATATGGATATGAAAGTGAAATATAACCATCAACTTCTGATAAAGAGTGGTTGAGGAGATGGATATGAAAAATACAACAATCACAAAGCCATAAATTTGTGATGATCTAAGTTACCATCATATTCATCGAATATGAGGGTACTAGGACAACATTTTTGGTTTTCAAGATAATTTCCCTAATTTTTAAGAGTTAAAAGAAATACATACTTGATTTTGGTACAATCTCACAGTTGTTTGTGCCTTGAACAATTTCCACTTCATCTATTAAATAAATGATGTTGAAATTGTCTTTCTTGAAGTATTAGAAGATCATGCGATTGAATGATAGGTCATTCCATCTGTCTCAATCATAAGGTTAGAAAAATTTATATACATAAGTCCATATTATGGTATGATTAACCATATATGATTCCAAAAATGGACTTATACTTCAACTATCATACTACTTAATAAAATAAAACTAATTTCTACTAACCGAGGACTTCCTGTAGGCCAATGGTATGCGATAAAGGCATGTCGTACTTCGGTTGTGGGTTTGATTCTCGTATCCTTTTCTGACGCGATGGGTTGTCACCCATCTTATGGGTTGTCCTTTTTTCTAAAACTATAATATTACAACATTCTAGAAATAATATCGTAAATTTACAGCCTTAAACAATACCATCTGATGTCTAACATAATGCATTCCAATTTTTACGCTTATTGGAAATACTTTTGTCCAATCTCATAGTATACAGAAAATGACTACTAGAAAGGTCATCTACCGAGCATGGGAATACCATAATTTATCCCCTATATATCATAAGATATATCTTGTTAGTCACATTCCAAACATTTGAATTCTTTAATCATGTATTCTCTTGAAAAATGAATACCAATTGAATCTTAGTGAAAACATAAATGTTGTCAAAAGTTAACTCTTTCCTTATACCAAAATTCAAAAAAATTTGTATACTCAAACCATGATATCACATTGTCCTTATATCAGTCATGAGATTATTAATAATATCCCAAATATTATTTTACCCTTATACATTCATTATGCGGATATCATTTTCTTTCCAAAAATATCTGAATAACCTTTCATGGTTACCATTACCATTCAACATATAAATTCAAATAATTTAGGAAATAGAATAGTGTAACAATCCATAGATGTTTATTTATCCCATAATACCTTTAACAAAACTCTTGGTAAACATACAATCATTTCACTACCTTCTCAAACCACTGACCGAGCTTCATCATTTTATTCCTCAACACTTCCTTCATCTCAAATATCATTTGTAGTTTCTTCATCATCATCAACATATATAATACTCATACGACCATGCTGATTCTATACAAGATATTTTACCTTAGGGAATTGGTTTTCATAATTCCCATATATTCAACATTTAAAACATTTAATCATTGTTTATGTCGTATCAATACCATTATCATAGTCCATGTTGTTAACTGAACCTTTTCCTTTGCACTTACTGGCTTTTTGTCCCTCTTTTCCATTCCCAAATCATCTTCCAGTTCCGTTGATACATCCTCCATGATTCTTATTCCCACATTATTTACATGAGGGAAATTTTACTTTCTTTCTTCTATGATCATCATGAAACTCCATATTTCTCTTATTAGCCGAGTAAGGAAAGTTACCAATGTTGATATTATTGATCATGTTATGAGATTGCCGATTTGGCATAATAACGTTGTTTTTTCTTCCAAATCCCATTTCATTTGGATTCTCAGTAATAATATCATTCCATTGTCCATAATATTCTATATTAACATGAATATTCCTCCTTCCAACCATTTTTTAAAACCCAAAAAGAATAGTGTGAGAGGGAAAAATCATTCTAGGAAAACAACATAATAAAGGGTTGTACTTTCAATCACTAACATCTTAGGTTTAATCCTAGGTTATTCATGATTGTTATCATAATTATATGATTGTAACCTATACTTATACATACCCTTAGGGACATCCCTAGACATACCTTAGAAATATCTATAGGGACCCCACTTTAAGTTTTCGCATCCTAGTTTCCAAAGGTTGACTAAACCATCACTCTGATACCAACTATAGTGACCCAAATCTTGACGTACATAGACATTGAAATAATTTTTTGGAATACATAATACATGAAAAAAATAGACACCCAAAGACCGTATTAGTTTAGTGTCTTTGGAATCTCGGAACATAATCTTCTAATCAGGTGGAATGATCTTCAACATCTCCCATAAAGATCTTCCCCTTTGGTTTTCTTACCAAAAACCTTTCATTAAATCATGTGGAAAAGAGAACATAAAAAAGGGTGAGCTCAAATGATTAGTAAGGGTAAACATAGAGAACATAAAACAATCCCCAAACATTTGAATGTAATAACATGAACAAAAACATAAAAATAATGAGTAATGACATAAATCTTGGCAGTGCATAAGGGATAGATCAAAAAATAAAATTAATAATGATAAAATATCATGGGTAATAAAACATGTAATTGTGGAAAACCATTAAGAACATGATATGATTTCCATAGTAGCCAAGGCATTGCTGCCAAGACCATCATAGTGGACAATGCCCCTTATTGAATCGTTTTCATTCCTCATTCCAGTCTTGTATCACTAAACCAGATTAACTTTCCATTCCAGCCATGTCAATCTCACGAGATATAAATCTTTAACCAATGAATTGGTGGGCGATATAGGCCCCACCCATCTCATAATGTAATCATTCTTACTTGTTCCACAACATAATCATAAATCATTCATCATAACCCAAAGAATAAAATGGGTTTCATAAACATCATCTCATCATAAAAAAATCCATATAATACTAATGGATATCATTTCATCATAAGAAAAGTGAAACCAAGTAAATCTTAGAGACATTAGATAGGAAACCTACACATATGAAATAATTTCATCTTAGATGGATAATGGTTTTGATAAAACACTTGAAATGAATTCTTGATGAAAATAACCTCTCTTCTTAAAAATCATTTTCATTCCACAAAATTCCAAAATATTGTAAATGAAAAGGATTTATTTGAAAAATTCATGAAATCTTGTAGAGTAAGCTTCATTAAAATAAGAATTTATTATATCGTAAAAATCCGTTCATGCCATAAAAATTAAAAAAACAATCTCATCATACTTTTGCTGGAAAAGTCAAAACGTTCCTTATATATTAAAAAAAGAAATATTCCTTCCATAACACAATGTAAAAGTCATATATGGGTAAACATGACTTTACAAATATATGGAAGATTATTAAACAACATATGAAAAACATTTTTATGGACATGGATAAAAAATATAACCCCAATAATTACTTAGATATAAGAAATCTCGGATAAAAATGTGATTTGAAAAATTATCACTTACCTTTAAAAAAACTCTTGGTAAACATACAATCATTCCACTACCTTCTTAAACCATTGTCCGAGCTTTATCATTTTATTCCTCAACACTTCCTTCATCTCATATATCATTTGTAGTTTCTTCATCATCATCAACATAAATAATACTCATACGACCATGATGATTCTATACAAGAG
The DNA here is from genome assembly GCA_963277665.1 of Viscum album. Taxonomy (NCBI): domain Eukaryota; kingdom Viridiplantae; phylum Streptophyta; class Magnoliopsida; order Santalales; family Viscaceae; genus Viscum; species Viscum album. The sequence continues at coordinate 740,968,320 of OY728134.1, read as the reverse complement.
ATTTTCCCTTAGGGAATTGGTTTTCATAATGCCCATACATTCAACATTTAAAACATTTCATCATTGTTTATGTCGTATCAATACCATTATCATAGTCCATGGTGTTATCTGAACCTTTTCCATTGCACTTACTGTCATTGTGTCCCTCTTTTCCATTCCCAAATCATCTTCGGGTTCCTTTGAAAAATCCTCCTTGATACCAATTCCCACATTATTTACATGAGGGAAATTTAACTATATTTCTTCTATGATCATTATGAAACTCCATATTTATATTATTATCCGAGTAAGGAAACATACCAAAGTTGATATTATTGATCATATTATGAGATTGCTGATTAGGCATAATAACGAGGTTTTTCCTTCCAAATCCCATTTCATTTGGATTCTTAGGAATAATATCATTCCATTGTCCATCATATTCTACATTAACGTGAATATTACCACTTCCAACCATTTTATAAAACCCAAAAGGAATATTGTGAGAGGAAACATCATTCTAAGAAAACAACATAATAAAGGGGTGTACTTTCAATCTCTAACATCTGAGGTTTAATCCTAGGTAATTCATGATTTTTATCATAATTCTATGATTATAACCTATACTTATACATACCCTTAGGGACATCCCTATACATACCTTAGAAATATCTCAAGGGACCTCACTTTAAGTTTTCGCATCCTAGTTTCCAAAGTTTGTCTAAACCATCACTCTAATACCAACTATAGTGACCCAAATCATGACGTACATAGACATTAAAATAATTTTTTGGAATACATAATACATGAAAAAAATAGACACCCAAAGACCGTATTAGTTTAGTGTCTTTGGAAACTCGGAACATAATCTTGTAATCATGGGGAAAGATCTTCAAGATCTCCCATAAAGATCTTCCCCTTTGGTTTTCTTACCTAAAACCATTCCTTAAATCCTATGGACAAGAAAACATAAAAAGGGGTGAGCTCAAATGATTAGTAAGGGTAAACATAGAGAACATAAAACAATCCCTAAACATTTGAATGTAATAACATGAACAAAAACATCAAAATAATGAGTAATGACATAAATCATGGCAGTGTATAAGGGATAGATCAAAAAAGAAAATTAATAATGATAAAATATCATGGGTAATAAAACATGTAATTGTGAAAAAAAACCATTAAGAACATGATATGATTTCCATAGTATCCAAGGCATTGCTGCCAAGACCATCATAGTGGACAATGCCCTTTACTGAATCGAGTTCACTCCTCCTTCTAGTATTGTATCACTAAACCAGATTAACTTTCCATTCCAGCCATGTCAATATCATGAGATATAAATCATTACCCAATGATTATGTGGGAGATATAGGCCCCACCCATCTCATAATGAAATCATTCTTACTTATGCCACAACATAAACATAAATCATTCAACATAACCCAAAGAATAAAATGGTTTTCATAAACATCATCCCATCATAAAAAATCCATATAAAACAAATGGATATCATTTCATCATAAGAAAAGTGAAACCACATAAATCATAGAGACATTAGACAGGAAACCTACACATATGAAATAATTTCATCTTAGATGGAAAATGGTTTTGATAAAACACATGAAATGAATTATTGAGGAAAATATCCTTTCTTCTTAAAAATAATTTTCATTCCACAAAATTCCAAGATATTGTAAATGAGAAGGATTTATTTGAAAAATTCATGAAATCATGTAGAGTAAGCATCATTAAAATAAAGATTTATTAAACAAAAGAAATATTCCTTCCATAACACAATGTAAAAGTCCTAGATGGGTAAACATGACTTTACACATATATGGAATATTATTAAAAAATTTATGAAAAACATTTTTATGGACATGGATAAAAAATATAACCCCAGTAATTACTTAGATATAAGCAATCTCGGATAAAAATGAGATTTGCAAAATTATCCCTTACCTTAAGAGCAATTTCTTTCGTACGTATCCGATACTATTGTATAGTGGTTTTAAAAATATTATTAACTTATAAAAAACCATAATAATATTTATGATATCATATATGATTCACTAAGGACTTTACATTACCCATTCTTTTGTCAATTCCATGTTAAAGCAGCATTTTGGGTAAAATCATTTCATTTATCATACGTGTTTGGACTTGTTGTTCATGATATTATTACTTATATCCAAATTTACATAATTCAAGAACGAAAAACAAGATTTATATATAACATATATATTCAACATATAAATATATATTTTAGATCAATAAATTGAATGAAATACATAGTTCATGGAGATGGTAGGCCGTACGTATGCATGAACGTTGTATTCGTTTCCTTACTGAATTGAATGGAATTATGTAAATGAAACATATATTTACATAAATACAGTATCATTATTATGTCATATATTCCATTATTATATATTATATATACATTATAATCTTTCTTGAATGGTTAACATTGAGAATAAATCTCATCGGGTCGTGGAGACGGTAATCTGTACGTACGCACAAGCCATGATATCCTTCCCATAATTATTGAATGGATTTGGAGTGGATGATATAATATATCATATTCCGTATGATTTTATAATAACCATATATAGTTATTATTTACACCATTATACCCATCCAAGTAAGGCGGTGGTGGAAAAACATATTACACCACGGCATGGAGACAGTATTCCTTACGTACTCACGCGCGATTATTTCGTTTTCCATAGGATGGATAGAAGCTGAAATAGGGTTGTTTCATATTTATAATAACATATAAGTATATGCGTGATACATATGTTATTACATTAAAATGAAACAAATAATTAAGAGTAAGTAGAAGAAGAAAGGAAATTTAAAGAATCGGTAGAAGAGATTACATCTTCCTCGACGTGCCTCTTTTAAACATCCTCTTAGGGAACTTGAGTTGGTCATTTGAAAAGAAAAAAACCTCTATTATATGACAAAGGATGTTGAGATGATAAATGGGCAGGGTTTTTCCGAACTTGATGGCTCAAAAATGTGTGTGGAGGAGAGGGAGGAGGTGCCCTTTCATAAGGTAGGAGAGGGGTACCTTTGGAAACATAAGAAATATTAATTTATAATAAATTTCAACCCCACATTAAAACCACAAAAAATGACTCAATTAGAATATTATATGAGATAGGGTTGTAATCTCATCAACCAATAATATTTATACATTTTTTGAATTTATTTTAAACCTTATCAAATAGATTTATCCTTATTTAATCTATTTAATTTTATTTCTGGTAATAATATTCGAAATTATAAATTGTTATAAATAATTACATATTTTTTGTTAATTTTCTATAATTGTATACTTTATGAAATTGTACAAAATATAAATATAAATTTATAATTTTTAAATATTTTTGTGATTTTTAAATTTTTTTATAATATGTTATTTTTATAAAATAGCAATATTTCCAATTTTGGCACTATCAATTTATTTGATTTAAAATAAAATATAAACAGAAAATATATTTGAACCAAAATATTTTATAGATTCCTAATATGTCATATTCATCTATAAAATTCGTAGATCACATTAAATAGTTCATATAATATCTATTTTAATATTTTAAAAACATTTATTTGAAATTTCAATCAATAAAATAATTTCAACATGACTATGGTGTCATCATTAATGATAATTATTTAATACATAAAAATTATAAACAAATTCACATGATGTAGATAATTTTATTATATTTTTGGAGACTATTCAGTTATGAAGATTTATGAAGTTTATCACTAAATTAAAATTATTACACTTATAAGTTATAAGAGAGTGACACGTTGTCACTTTCTTTAGTTTTAATTATAATTATATCATTTTCATGGTTAATAGTCCATGAAAGGAATATATTATGACCCTTAGATGATATGGGTTGAGTTTTATTAATCAAATATAATTTTTTCAGGTGTTAGGGTAATTTTATAATCTTATTTTTACCCTTAATTACTCGATTAAAATTTAACTATAGTAAATAAAATACTGTAGTTACTATTCATAATGTCAAAAATAAATGTAACCTATTAAAATAATTTGGACCCACTTAATCCAAATATGGAATCCATTTTTCAAAACTCAAAACACAAAAGTTGCAGTAATTAATTTAAAATTAATCCCGTTGTTAAAAAATGAGTTTTTAAAGTTAAAACATTTGTCAAAGATTGAAATGTTTTTACATATGAATTCAATATAAAATTAATTGTAATGACAGACATTATATTAAATGGTAATATATATTATATTTATACTTTAAACCCATTAAATATTATAATTTAACCATATAAATTATCTCGATGAAAAAGTTGTTTTTAATTAAAATTTATCGTATTTATACACTTCATCAAAATAAGAAACTTATCAGAAAAATAGGAAAAGTATATCCAAAGTAAATTATTATATTCTGATTCCAAAGAATAATTTTATATTGTAAAATTGAACTTATAACCATTTCGAAAACTATATTTAATGTGTGTGCGCCATCAAAAGGAGACAAAACTGCATTTTTTTTAAAATACTCATTTTACCCAAAAAAAATTATTTTTTTCTCATACCATGTTATATAGAATGTGTAAGATGAATTCTAATGTCCTAAAATTCAAACTGTATTAACTAATTTTAATAAAGGCTAGTTCATAATAATATTATAATAGTATATTGTTGTTTAGTGAAACCAGTTATTGTGTACTACACACGTTATCGAGGAAGACCCTATGTCAAAAAGAGCAGAAGCTAAAACTATGGAAACTGAGAATGTACCTCAAAATGTATAGGGTCCGGGATCCTGCTCCTGCAGGGACTACTCCACTTCAAATGTCTGACCTACCCTGCAGCCCTGTGACCCTGCCTGACTACTCTAAGCTGATCCACCCTATTTTGTTGAAAGCCTAGTGATTGACTACCTTGACAGCGACCTCCACATTGGCCTGAACGTCCAAAATAACTCCAATTACCAGAATGATGTGAAATTGGTGCTGATTCTCCTGAACACGAAGTCATAGAAGAACCCAGGTCACCGGATTTTGGAGAGAAGAACTGAAAGAAACACTAATGGTGACCCATCATGCTGCAAGATCATCACTCTACTAGGACTCTTGAGAAATGTGGCCTCATATTCATGCTCTTTCCACACAGGTAGAACACAACCTGGATACTAGAATAAGTGTCCCGCATCCTCGGATTTCCACACGTAGACTCCATGCGGTGATTCCTACTGTCGGTAGAAGGGATAATCACTCCGAATGTCTAACCACCCTGGATCACCACTCAAGAATCACTTAGATTTCACTATGTGATCATAGCCTATTTGTCTATGGAAGTGAGGGAAGTCATCCTAAAGTTATGCACCTAAGATCATATGTTATGCCTCATACCATCCTCAAACATCCTTGCTATGAAAAACTCATCACCACCTGGAATATGAATGAATGTCTATAGTTGTGTGATGTGAGAAGAATTCTATATATCCTAAAGAGTTCCCTTCTATAGACACATGAACTCTCAGGCTCGATCTACCCTCAAGGTTTCTGGATAGAAGAAGTCATAGAAGGCACCCTGGAACTCATCCCAAACCATGACCTACTGGTGTCCTTCATGTGAGATCACATCCTACCATATCTTGGTGGTGTCTCATAGCCTATATATAGCAAGATTCACCATCCTATCTGGAGGATTCTACAAATGATTGAAGATAGATAGCATGGCATCTAACTATGACTCTGTAGCTAGTGGTCCTTTTTCCCCCTAAGAAAGCGGGAGGATGTTTCTGTTGGAAAACCTGTGTCAAATCTTCCATCGACGAGGAAAGATGTGGAACTCTCTAGATGGTTTTCATGAACCTCATAAAGCCCTCCTGAAACTATTCATCATCAACTATGTTTGGAATGAGGGATGGTGGCAAGACTGGCACAATTGGAGGATCTTCTAGTAGTCCTTGACCATCCATGTCTGGTGTCTGATAATTGCCCTATAACTAGAATTCAACTGGAGGATATCCTTATGGAATGACTATTCTAGGTCAAGTACACACCATAGATCATTATTATCAAAGAATAAAAAATAGAAGAGTAATAAGGGAACAAGATAATGAAGGCATTCAAGTTTTTAAACAAGGAAACATGACGTCTTTACTTAAATACACGATCTGTTACCTTAAGACAATAACATGGGCATGTACTCCTTTCAACACTGGTCATGTAACACCCCAAACACATGGCGTGTTTTCCTAATACACAGCGTGTACTTGAATCCTCTTCCCCTTCTTGAGTTCCCATACATGGATAAGCCACATGATTCTCCTAGAACATGATTGCACAGCATGTTAATGCCAGACACAGCATGTACTAGATGAACATCACTGAACCTTTTGGTTAGTCACATGGCCGGTTACACAGCTTGCACTATAAGACATGTTTGTTCCAAACACGACATGTACTATGAAGATTTCACCGACCAATTTTGTTCGTTACATGACCAGATACATGGGTTACACAACAAGGTGTGTTCAAAACTGACACGACGTATATAAATTAAGATTTATCCATCTGTGTCGTTTTTCACACGGGTGGACACAAGATCTAGACACACATTGTGTATGTCCGGCACATGGCATGTCCCAGTAAGATTTTCCCAACCCCATGTCTCTTCCCACAAATCCAGCGACATAGTTAGAGACCACAAGACGTGTACAAATAGTACACATCATGTACTTAAGAAAAATAGTTTATTCCATAACATAAAAATACAAATCTTGTATTCATCATTACACAACATGTATTCTGGGTTTTTCCAGATAGTAATCCTCAAAAACTACTCTAGATCCTATAAAATCACAAAAACGTAAATTATAGTTCCAAATTCTGATCCATGAGGGCACATAATTCCCACGAATCATAGATTGGCATCTTATAAATGTCATATACAAGAAAAAAAAGGCAATGATCCAACAAATTTTGATCCATGAGGGACCATAACACCTCAAGAACCAAATTTTGGTGTCTATTCAAACAAAACATTACACAATTTGATACCATATCAAGCAACAATTATTTTATCAAGGCATCTATAACAATATAATGAATATCTATCACAACATATATCAAAATAACATGCAATTTCTAATGCACTGTAAATGGTATGGTAAGAATGAATGACATGTGATTTATAGCAAGTGCCTATATGATGAAGGAGATGGAGTACCATCATCTCATCAGGTTGAAACAGAAATAGTACCTCAATAACATCAACAATAACATCAAAAAACATCCGAATAACCCAATGATGAAATTTAATCAACTCTTAAATTGAAAAGCCAGAAAGATTACAATAAATGAGGTATATTGGGTTTTACATATACACATGTTAGCTACTCCTAGGAACAACTTATTACCAATTATCTATTCCTTCATATCCCTAGATATAGGCTCCAAAAATTAATTCAAGAAAAAAATAATTCCTTTGATACCACTTTGTAACATCCCGGTTCCGAGAGACGCCTAGAGGTTCCCCATACCCAGTTGGTCACATGGCCTCATGAACATTTCCCCGAATGCCAGAGGATGTTGACTAGTAGAGAGGGTATTGGTTGTGATAGTGGGGTAAAATATGCCCTCATTGGTAGAGTAACACAACAAAAGTAAAACACATAGAAAGAGAGGAAGCAGTAGTAATACCATACAACAGTAAAAAACTTAAGAATAGAAGTAATAACAACTAGACCACATATATAAAATGATTCATGATAATTATGACTCAGAAAGTAGCCAAACACGCCACAATGATGAAATATAGAACCAAACCAATTTACAAGAAAAGTAATTAACACAACTCCACATCATCGAAAGCCTTAGCTTGGTCTCATGATCCCTAGTTCCCCATCAATCAAGTACCTGAAGAAGAAGGGCGCTTTCCCTTATCTAAAAATGCAACAATATAATCTATTTGAGCCCAAAAGCATGTACTAAATATGGTGTGAGACTAATACCAGTAGGAAACCACCCAAAGATCTGTTCCTAATAGTCAGTGAATATATATGGAAGGAAATAAGGAAAAAGAAGTAGTAAAAAATGAAGTACTCAAAAGTAAACAATCAAGAAGTTTCAAATGCATTAAAATCCATATATCAATTAAGTATCTAAGAAAAGGAATGTTACCCTCTAAGAAGTACTCACAAACTATCCCTCTAGTTCAACCAAACAACACAATAAATCCTATGGGATGTACACATAGTCTAACCCCTATAGGTCAGCTTTAACATAGACTCTATGAGGAAGAACTCACAATAAATCGCCCCTATAGCCTCTTATCAGTAACTAATAGGCTCTATATGGAAGAAATCAATTTCCAATTCTTCTTGTGGCCTATATCAAGGAACTACAGACACACTGAGGGAGAAATTTGGTCTATCCCCCCCAATAGTCTTGCAATGTAAAGTAAACAGACTCTCTGGAGAATCCATCAACATCCATTCTCCCTACAATCTACTATACAAGGTTCTCAATGACCTATGTAACTCAAACGCACACAAAAGATTCATGGAAGCCAAATTAAACCTTAGGAACTTATTGGTTAAATAGTCTACAACAGATCACATCATTTCAGATAATATCACTCCACCCTACAATAATAGGCATAGAATGCAAAGTAACCTAACAGGCAAGCAATACCAAATGGTCAAAATAGGAAAACATGGGAGAAAAAACCATATCATGTAAAAGATAACCATATTCACAAAAATGTACCTCTATCCAAACAAAAAATTCATAACAGGCAATAATATGGCCCAAAAACAAAAACACGCAATACCCCTGAACTAGGGTATTGGGCAATTTTGCACATATAAATAAAAGACTATCTACAGAAAGAAACAAACAACCTACCTCGACATTGTGAGATCAATACACGTGAATCTCAGTCCTTGAATCACCTTAGAATGCAGTAGATCTACAACAACTACTAAAACGTCCAACTGAGGATAACTCTTGAAACATGAGAAATTAGGAAACGATGCTTTAGAAGAATGAAGAGCTCACCATGGTGATTACCATGCAATTGACGATGGTCAAATATGAGGATGGACGGCGAGTCAAGGACATAGAGAAGTTATACGGCCATACAGTCTCTCCTTGATGGGAAAAACCTAGAAATAGGGTGTTCTATAAATTAGACATGACCCCAGTCCATTAAATGAAAAAAACAAAGTACACGACATGTACTATTAAAGTACATGACATATACTTTTAAAGTGCACAACATGTAGTTTTAAATTACATGACATATACTTACCTTAACCAGCCCCGCATTAGGTGGTCTCTAGGCCACCACACACGGCCGCGTACTCAGCCGTTACATGGCCAGTACACAGTCACCTGTGGAAACCAAGTACATGGCGTGTACATATAAGTACACGGCGTGTACGTCTAAAATTTCCTATAAGTCACATTTTCCTAAAAAACGACCAGAAAAGGAAATACATACCTGAAAATAAGATTTGGGTTGATAAAAATATCCCCCATTGGATTATATTCCTCTCTCATCCACTGGTGGATTGAGATGGAAACTAAACTATGATGACTCTAATTCCTTTCATAACATGGATACATAGGATTCCTTCCTATTGCCCGATGTAAGAACCTGGGTTTTCACTCAACTATAGATCCTTTAAATTTTAGTCTCTATCTTTATTTCTAACTAAATATAGATTCATAATGGTTTAGAAAAGTTCTTATGGGTGTTCAAGGCTTTTATGAAGTCTTTAACAGATCTTTGTGGGGAAACTGGCAATGTCACGTGGCTGGTGAACAGTTGGCACATTGTCTGCTTAACTTTTTAGATGATCAATTTTTGGACATAGCCATATTGCACAGTTGTCACACATCCATGAAACCTAAATTTTTTAGTGCCATTTTTTATAGGTAACCAAGCATGGTTTGCGCATGTCTTCTCAAACCATGTGGACAAACAGTGCACATGATATTTTCGGGTTAAATTGATTTTTGTGACCTTAATGATCTAATTAAGCCACATATTATTCCCTAATATTATTTTGTGAAAAATTTCATCCATGGATCTCATTTTAGATATTTTTTACGGAAAAATATATGGATTTAAATATCTACTTCATTCGAGATCGGATTAAGCATCCATTCACCATGTTGGATTCACAATGTTAAGTACTCGAGACCATTTAATCCATTCTTCTCCTCTCTTGTTATCGACCTTGTTATCAATGTGTGTGTATTTTAACACTTTTCATAGATCTAATCTTATTTGAGACAAATCAAGGGCCAATAGTAGAAGAGGATATCCGTACAAGCCTAAGGTGGTTGGTCTATAACTCATCCCTCAAGTTCGTTGATTTTAAAATTATCTTGTGGGGAAAATTGATTTCATCGTGTGTTGTTTATATAATTTATATTCCATTATTATAATCATTATATCTATATAGAGATTATATTTCTTTATATATGATTAAATATTCATGGTCAAGACCACAAATCCATCCATCCCATGTATGATGCTATGCCATAATGGGATTTTTAGTAATTGGCATGTTTGACCCACCATTCAGGTTTGATTTTTATTGACCATTTAAGGGTAATATTTTCTATATTAAATAGATTTCACTATATTATGAATTTACTAATGTAATGTACCATGTATTCTCTCCACTTATCTCACATATGTTAAGTTCTTCAATTGATAATTAAATTTGAATTGGAAATTGGAAAGTACACCAAGTATATGACTTGAATAGATTAATTGTAAATGATTTATAGGCTTCATGTCTATAGAAACCATTTACATATGAATGGAAGGTAGAGGAATGGACCTTAATTATTGAATAATATTTAAATGGAATTATTATTGGTTTCATTCAACTTGGGATTTTCAAACTAATAAAACGAAAGGATTTAATAAAATGGTCTTATTTATTAATTATGGATTGATTAAAAGGATTCATGCTATTTGACCTTATCAAACTAAAGAAAAGAAAGTGTTGAACCAAATGAAATATTACATGACTTCAATATCAAATAGGAGTGTCTTGACTCGATATCTCCTTGTATTATTATCAGGGAATGCCATAATCCCTCGAGAACCCCATTCTGATTCACGGATATAACTTGATTAGGTTGAGACCCACATAGATCTCGATCCGTGTCTATTAATTGGATGCCCAGTATAAAACCGTAGGATCCCATAAATATCATTACAGGATGCCTTGGATACACTCATTGGATCTATCATTGAAAAGTAGGTGCCATGGTTAAAGGCCATTGGTTCAATTCATTGCTTAGACCCGTTTTACTTTAGAAGAACACCTTGGAATCAGTAGGTGTTTCATTGTGGAATGCCTTAGAATATTCTCTTTGAATTACACTCTTACCCCATTCCATGCTTGAGATATTACTAGGTCGGAGACCCATGAGGTCTATGTTTCCTTTGTTATTACCTTTGAAATTCATTATTAAATGTTATTATAGGTTTCCTTGTCATAATTTGGAACATTTACTTTTGTTAACATGTGACTTAATTATAAACTAGTAATAATAAATTAATGGACTAGTTATGTCCAAATTCCAACTAAAGACTAAAGAAGGTACTTGGGTATTTATTTACGTTGAACTAATTTACTTTATATATTAATGCTTGCACACTATTATATTTCCATTACATGGGCCAGATTTTATGGTCCCTTTTGGTGGTGTCCCACTAATATTTATCTCACACCATGTCCATGTGACATTTGGTACCTTGAGAAGATTATATCGTTGCAGGTGTTGACAAAGGGAATCATACGGCTTCAAACAATTGATTAATTGTAGTTTAGTATGGAGCTTGATAGTAGATGGCCATGTTTGATCGTGGGATGCATGGGATATTCATTAATTTTCTTTATACATATGTAGAACATGTAATGAATGCTATCTGGTTTCTATGTTTTTTTATTTTCTAGTGACAATACATATCATCATTTGTTGAGTGATATTCCAATTGTTTTAGTTATTTTTACTGGTGTCTCTATTTATCCATTGTGCCTTATGGTTACTTATATTACTTATGCTATTTACATATGTTTATATTCAACCGCTACACTACACTATGGTAATGAGGGAATAATATCCCCATGGAAACACCCTAAGTCCTTTCTTCGAGTCAGCAGCCTCTAACGTTCAGGGAGATACTTTTGAGGCTATGTGGCCCCCAGGCTCGGGACACTCATTAAGTGGAATCCAGGAATGGGTTGTCACAATGTAGTATCAGAGGAGGTTGTTTTATTTCTATACAATTTGGAGACAATAGTCATTAAAATATGAACACTTGGGACTTGTTCATAGGATATTCTTGGGTGTCACAAACCTATGTTTTTTTATAAAATCCATGTTACCAAAAATATATTTTTTGTTCAACTTTTTCTTGTTACAATTGATATTATTTAACCATTGGGTGATTCACATGTTGAGTGGCGTTGTTGATTTTTACTATGACTGAGGATTTTCTTTCAGCCTTGGCCCAATTAAATGAGGGAAACGAGCATTGTTACATGCATCATTATAGGAACCTATAATTTTCACTTCATGTATATTCCCATTCCATATATATGTATACCACTACTTTAATTACTTGATATGCGTACAATTTTTGAGTGATATTGTGATAGCTATCTTATGATCATATTACTATTAGTTGAGATTGAGTGATTTTCAATCTCAATTCATGAGGTGTATGAGACCTCATGGGTTTTGATGAGTAAATTACAAAGTTGAGCCATTATGATATAAATAAATGGGTTTCTATGCAGATATTTATGTTAGTATGCCCTGGGTAGTGAGTTGTCTTACATTTAACCTCTATTAGTGTAGCTATCTTATGCTTCTAAGGTTTTTTTGAGGCATAATCTTTGTATTTGTAGACCAATGCTGCAACAAAGTCCTCATATCAAATGACAGCGTTGGGACTGGCCCCTTGAGGTTGGTAGTTACTCATTCTTATAGATCCTCTTCTTTATTGAGATGATTTGTATCAATTTCATTCTTGGGATGGATTAGTTGGTTCACTATAACACTTCTATAGACCTCTATTACCGCATGGTGTGATTTAAATCACCATAGGGAAGCATTTTTTAACTTATCGATTATTGGGATGTCCAGAATAGTACAACGGGACTAGATCATCATGGTCTAGGTGGAGTGACATCCTAGATTGAAAACATCTTCCTGGAGGATTTGGGTTTATGACAAGATGATTTATCTCTAGTAGTGGATCTTTTCAGGGATGTATTTCCTGATGATTTTAATTGCTTTCCTCATGAGAGATAGGAATAAATTACTATTAAAATTTTTCACAGAGTAGCTTTAGTGTCTCTTCCTCTTTATTTTATGGCACCAATAGATAATTAAGATCTCAATATAAAGTTAGAGGATTTAGGGGCCAAAGTCATAATATGGCCCATTATATACTCTTGGGGTCTGCCTGTGATTTTTTGCCAAGAAGGTGGATGTAACGTTATGTATATTCATGTATTATAGGTAGTTTAGCTAGATTATGGTCAAGAACCATTATCCAATTCTTTGAATCAATGAACTCTTCAACTAGCACTAAGAAGAAATGGTCTTCTTCAAGATTGACCTGAGATCAGATTATCATCAGGTATGAGTCCATCAATTTGACATACCTCAAACATCCTTCCATATAAGGTATTGACTATACAATTACCTTGTTATTCCATTCAGTATTATGAATGTTCCCTCCATTTTCATGGATCAAATGAATATGTTGTTCCACCCCTATTTAGACACTTTTTTCTTGGTCTTTGAAGATGACATCTTAGTGTATTCTTATACTCAGAGTGACCGGGCCAAAAATCTTGAGATATTTATGAGTACACTGATAAAGCATCTGGATTATGCCATGCTTTCTATGTGCCACTTCTGGATTGAAAAATATAACTTAATAGGTCATATAATATCAGAATCAAGAGTATATATTGACCCAGAAAAGGGTAGTTCTTAGTTTCCTAAGATCAACAGAAGAACGTGTTTATTATACAGAGATTCTTAGGTATGGATGGATATTACAGGAAATTTATACAATACATCTCAATTATTTACTGACCTCTTAATGGTATTACAAATAATGGTGTAATGTTCATATGGTCATAATAATGTGATAAATACATTCAAGAGATGAAAGGGAGGCTTGTATTTGCACCTATTCTGACTCTTTAGGTGTCAGGAGTAGGTTATACCATCTTTTGTGAAGCATCGAGCATCAACCTTGGAGAAAGGATGATATAAGAGGAAAAAATCATTATTTATGGATCTTAATAGTTGGGGCCTAATGAAAGGAATTACATGACGCATGACCTTGAGCTAGCAGCAGTTTTCCATGCCATACATTGATGAAGACATTATCTATTGGGCTAGTGCTTTGTGGTGTACAAAAAAAATAATAGCCACAAATATATATTTTCACATCATGAATTGAACTTCATATAGTGGATATGGGACAAATATCTACACACCATTAATTTTGATATTTCCTATGTGCATAAGAAGGGAAATGTAGTAGTAGATGTGATGAGTTAGAAAACAATAACACATGACTTATAGAAATCCAATGATGAATTGAAGTTAATGGACCTCTTCTATAAGATGCATATGGAGTTTCATGATAGTCACTTGCAATATTACCTCTCATCCTTGACTTTCACCTCTTACCTCTTTGATAAGGTGAAGAGTATAATTGTTTTTGATACTGATGGCTTGGTTCTCCCTGAGAGTATATTAAGAGAGAGACCACCACTGGATTGGTCTATGGAACAAGATGACATACTGTGTATTCATGGAGAAGTCTTTTTTATTATAGACATGAGATAAGATTTCATGAAATTTACACATTATTCTTAGTGGGAAGTTAATCTATGCATCTACAAGATGTATCGAGATATGTGATGCTAGTATCAGTGGAAGGGGATGAAACGTCAAATATCATGATTTATCACTAGGTGTTATAACTATTAGTTGGTGATGGTAGAGCACCAAATACTTATAGGCTTGTTACAACAACTTCCAGTCCCAGAATGGAAACTGGTTGATGTTTCAATGGACTTTGTAGTAATTTTACCTAGTTCAAAAATACGTAGCAACGTTCTAGGGGTTTTCACTAATAAATTAATGAAATTATTACAATTCATTCATATTTAAGAGAATTTCATAGTTGATGAGATGAGAGTATTTTATGTCCCTGAGATCATATGACTCCACAGGTCCCTCGTACTATCATTTTAGATAGGGACTATCATTTCATGTATTGGTTATAGTATGGATTTGTGAAGTCTATGGGAACACAAGTGATTCTAAGAACATATTTTCACTGTTAGAATGATGGAAAATCAGAACAGAAAATACTGGTTCAAGAGGATATGCTCCGATCAAGTTTCCTTGATATCGATGGTTCATGAAATAATCATATTTCTATCATTTAGTTATCCAATAATAACTTTTTCTATGTAAGAATTTAATGTCTTGTTTTGAGGCCTTATATGGAAGGTCATTACATTCACCCATGTGCTAGCTAGAAGTAGGTAAGGTAGCCCTACTATGTCCTTGTCCCATTAAAGAGACATTAGAATATCTTTAGTAGACCATAAAACGTATGACTATTTCTCATTAAAGAAAAAAATCCTATGTCAATCACTATTGATGACCATTACAGTTCAAGGTCGGGGATCATGTTTCCCTTTGGGTATCACCTAGGCTAGGGAATGGATGGTTATAGAAGCAAGGGAATTTATACCTACTTTAATGGCATGAAGGCATTCATTTTTTTATTGATATTTTATAATCTCCATTTCATGGGATGAGGGGGAACCCTTACAAGGCCCATATGATCATAGATTACAAGACATATAGGCTTAGGAGATTACATGACCCGAAGGTCTTAAGGAATTCAAACAGATTATCCATAAGAAACATCCCCTACCCAGAATCTGCATCATGATATTGGCACTCCACCTTTTCATGGCCGTCTGGCTAGGCTTCCCGTGCAAGCACAGGCTAGTCCTGATGGCATAGCCATACCCTCTCACTCTGACAAATCTATTTGGCTCTACTCTGGTGAGTGCACCTATTCTGGATACTCTTCTACAACTATTATTTTTTTTGTATATTTTGTTTGGGACAACTACATGTGGCCCAAAGGCCTTGAGGTGGCCCGAAGGCCTTAAAGGGGGCCTGAAATCCGTATTTACCTGAAGGCCTGGGTGGCCCGAAATCCTTAAGGACTCCAAGCTCAAACCGGTGGCCCATGTTGAATTGCTCTAGCAGCTATAGTACCAAACAATACCTGATAAAGTGCTTACTACAGTACCCTCACATTGTATAGTTCTATTACATTACTGTACAATGTAAAGTTTTGGTACAGTACTGCATATTGTACAGTTTTGCTACAGTACAAACATAATGTGCAGTTCTGCTAAAGTGCCTGCTACAGTACCGAAAATACGTCTCTACCTGATTTTGAACCTGGGTCCTGTGGATTCCCTTAAGGATACCTCATCAACTAGGCTGAGTCTCATGTGCAAGAAAGGGAATTTATTGCCTCCTTACATTGGGCCTTTTGAAATTTTGGAGAGTTTAGGGCTGGTAACCTATCAATTTCTACTACAATAGAGGTACTGGGCCATGCACGGCATCTTCCATGTCTCACAAATTCACCATTATCACGATGATCCATCTCATGTCTTTGATCTCGAGGAAGATGAGTTATATGATGACGCTACCATTGAGGAGTATCTTGTACGCATCATTAACTGGAGCACAAAGGGTCTCTAAGGCTGGTATGACACTCTGGAACTGGTGATATGGTAGCACGATTGGGTTTGTGATGAGGCCTGAGAGAGGAAAGATGAAATATATTCTTAGTGTCAAGAATTATTCTCAGATAGTGTTTCTATACCCATGTAAGGTGAACATAGTGATGATATCTCTTAAGGGTGGAGGATTGTAAGAACCCAGTTTTTCACTCAGGTATGGATCCTTTAAATTTTGGTCTAATTCATAATTTTATATATAATATGGATTCCTAATGGGGTAAAAAAGGACTTATTGATGTCTACTGATTGTTTGAAACCTAGAACGTATCTTTTTTTTTATATGGGACATGGTGCATGGTTGGCGCATAATTGGTGTAATATTTTCCTAATAATGCAGATGGTCCATTTTCAGATAGAACCATATCGCATAGTTGGCGCATGACCATACATCCTAACATGTGAGTGCCCATTTTCCTAGGTACCAAAGAATGGTTTTCACACTATTTTCCAAACTAATCAGAAAAACCGTGGACATACATTTTGTGGGTAAATTGTCCTTTTTTACCTTAATGATCAAATTAAGACACCACTTCATCCCTGATATGATTTCCAACAGGATTTACCTCAATGGATCTTATTTTGGATCGTTTTGAAGGCCATATATATGGATTAAAGATATCCATAATCTATGATCTGATCAAGTTTTTGTTCCACATGTTGGATGTGCAACGACAAGTACTCAAGTCCTTTTAATCCTGTCTTCTCCTCTCTTTCTCTCGACCAAGTTATCGAGGTGTGAGTGTTTTTTCTATTTTAATAGATATAATCTGATCCATGAAAAATAATGGTCCAATACCAATGGAGGCGATTCATACAAGCATATGGTGTGTGGTCCATAACTCATCCCTTAGGTTCGTTGATTTTGGAATTATCATCTGTGCCTCCCCAATTTCATTAGGTGGAATTTATAGAATTTATATTTCATGCTTGTAATCATTGAAACCATATGAATATGATCATTCCATATATGTGATTAATTTCTTGTGGTTAAAACTTCAACTCTATCCATCTCATGTAGGATGTTATTCCATAATTGAGTTTTTATTATTTAACATGTTTGAGCCACCGTTCGTGTGTGACATTACCAGACCCTTCTAAGGGAAGGATTATCAATATTACATGGACTGATTTATATTGTGATTCTCATAATAGAAAGTGAAATGTATGCTCCCCCACTTGAACCACCTATGGTAAGTGCTTTAATTAAAATATAAATGTGAAATGTAAATTGGAATTTATACCTAGTATATGACTTGTAACGCCCCGACACCAGTTACCCAGAGTCTGTAAATTATTACATAACACTGGCATAATCACAAAAGATCATGTCTCGAAATACTGAATGTTTTAGTAGCCTTGGATGCACTAGATACATTCAGAAATGTTAAATTAAATCATAAAGTGAAAAAGTACAATAACATAGTCTCCAATGTCCACACTCTTATCCCCTTCATACAATCCCTGTTGGTCCGTCATAATGTATTTCCCCACATCCTGGGAAAATAAAACATAGAATGGGGTGAGCTCAGATGCTCAGTAAGGATAACAATACAGCGGAAAATTTTATAAATAAACATAAACATTTAAGGAAATTTATAACTAAAACAAAAGCCTTTTAAACATTAACATCAACATAATATGGAAAAAATAAAATGATGTAATTCCATTTACTTATTCACATGGATATTCTACTAGTCAAATAATCACATGCAAAATCAATAACCACTTTCATACTGATGGAATGCATAATTCCAGATTATCATAACCACGTAGCCAAGGCCTCATGCCAAGACTAAAAATAAGATATTGTCAATGCCTCGTGCCAAGACACTAGTTTGTCTCATGAGACCTACCGATACATCAATGAGCTATACGGGCTCCACCCGTGACTTACTAAGTCCAATGCATTCCTTATATGAAAAGGATTAAACATATCATAGACCATAACATAATCGTATCACATAAAACATGCATAAAGGAAAAATAAAATTTCCACATTTCAATCACAAGATATCAATACAACACATTAATATAATAAAAAATTTATGAAAAACATTTTCAATACCAAAAAAAAGAAAACTAAAACATGGTATTTATTTTTCAATTATAAAAAAGTTATGGATTGTAGAGGAAGATGAAACTCAAATAATGGTCACGGCGGCAGTGAAGTCATTGTCACCACATACATATGAAAAAAACATTCCCTTTTTTCTTTTAGTAAAATGATTTGTATAAAAAATATTCCATTTGAATAAACGTAGAATTCAAAGGGGTTTATACAACGTATAAAATAATGTTGTGTATATAACAAAATATGCCTCAATGAAAGGAGATTGAGATGAAGTCCCTTACAAAGATCAATTTTTTAAATAAAATAGATATATTATGTGTATTCACTATATGTATACATAAAGAAAGTACAAATACAAGATAGGGAATAATAATACCATGAAATAATTTGAATGTAGGAGATTAACCCAATGAATTGAAATTGGGTTAAGAAGTTCCCTTACCTCACGTCTGACTTGACTCGATCATTATTTAATCTCCTGAATAATAAACTAGAGTTAATATTTACTTGCTTAAGATCCTTTTCCAAGTTCATTATTCCTTTTATATCACTTATTACCATGTTATGAACATTATGCAGTTATTTAAGTTAATAACGGTCGTTTTTTCGATCTTTGGTACATGAGTCAAATATAAACTTCTTATAATTACAATTTGTTCATGTGGTAAAATGTCCATTATATCTAGAATCATATTAATGATGTAGATATCATATATATAATATATATCAAGTAGATACATGAATTTATAATATTACATAACATTTAAAGGTATGAAATGAAATGCACCATTCATGGAGATGGTAAGACGTACGTATGCATGAACACTATTTTCATTTCTATTTTGTATTAAATGGAATTAAATCATAATTATTTAAATGTATATTATATTCCAGTATAATATGATATATAATATCATTAACTTAATCCTTTATACATCTAACATATGGCAATAAAGATTCAAATCACTTTGAGGGGGCGGTAGTCCGCAATTCCTAAAATGAAATTATCGTGTCTACCCATAATGGAAATCATAATGGTATTCCATAATTGAAAAAATACAGAAGCATAAGGAAAACATAAAAAAAATATCATATATAAATATAGTGACATATTAATAGCCACCATGAGAGGTGTTAAAAGAATATTGAACAATCATCGTTTCGTGAGGAAGTAATTCGCCACCCAGAGAAACAGTCTGCTCTTTAAACATTAGACGAAGGTGTAAATAAGTGTAAATAAAATATATCACATAAAAACATCATATTGTGTTAAATATACTAGTGATGTTACAAAATAAATGAATAAAAAGAGTTTAAGGGGTTGGAGAATAAAAATAAAACAAAATAACATAAGAGGAGACATTACCTTAAAATCAGGTAAGTCATTTTGATTTGTGCGAAAGGCTATCTTGGGAAGACTTCTGACCAAAGGGATGATTCTAGGAGTAATAGAGGCTTTTTTAAGGATTGTTTGGGTAGAGGTTGGCTGAGTAAAAAGGCTTTTAAGGTGTGAAATAGGTGGTAGAGATAGGGTCCTTTTATAAGAGGAGAGGAGGGGCACTCTTGGAAAGTCATGAAAAGTTACATTATTATGTAACGAGTTTCGGATTTTAAAGGTCCCAAAATTATATAATTCTAGGATTAGGTGATAAGGGTTCGAACTCTACTCATCCAATAAGTTTTTGACAAGTGTAAATATTAGATTTTACATTATCTTTTCATTTTATTTAAATCGTTAATTAGTGAGGTAATCACTACATCATCATGGTTTCATAAAAATTTTAATTTATTTAATGTATAAATATTATAAAAAATTACCATGATGTAGGAAATAGTTTAATATTTGAAATGAATATTTATAGTCGAAAATGTAACTTATATAACCCCATGTAATAATTGTTTTAGAAAAACAACACATGTTTGTGACAATTTTATTTTTACTTTAAATAAAAAGTTATTAATATCATTATCTTACCCATGTGGCTCAATGGGGTCCCCAAGTTGACCCATGTATTGTATTTGTTGGCCATGAATCATCCAATAATGTTAGGAAAAGTGTAAAGGTAATTTACTATTATTGTAACATTATATTTACCTTAAATTACAGTAATTACCTTTAATCGCGATTAATAGAACACAAAAGTTACTATTCACCGAAAATTATTTTATTCCCATTGAACCAAATTTTTCTTCCTAATGTCAATGATGTATGCCATATTTTTTAAATTCAATTCTCAGAAGCAGAAAAATTTCATTTAAACGAAAAATCAGTTTTTTAACTACCACTTAGTGGTTTCACTATTCATCAAAAATTGAAGTTTCTCAGAAAAATACAAAACATTCACCCTAAGATATAATTGATATTCTAAATTCAAAAATTATTTCTATTTTACAAAATTCCAAACATATAAGTTGCATTAATTAATTTTACAATTAATTCCCGCTGTCAAAACAAATAGCGTGTTTTTAAGAAACAATATCAATCAAAATATTGGCAATTGTTTATGTCCAATTTCAAAGTGAAATTAATTCTAATGACCACCATTGGATAAAATGGTAAAATTATTCTCTAATTATACATTAAAACCACTCAATAATATAATTTATCACAAAAAATATTGTGATTAAAAATGTTGTTTTTAAGTATTTTTTCTATTCATAGAAAATTGGATGTTTTCAGAAAATTTCAAAAAATTCAACTTAGGATAATTTCAATATTCCGAATACAAAAATGATGTCCATTTTGAAATATAAAATTTTCATAATTTCAAAATGTTGGTATTACTATTCATAACGACTACTTTTATTGGTCGCGGTGTGTTAGAAGTTGAGGTTGCGTACAACACACGTTGCTCTATTATTCAAAGAGAAGCGTACCATGGAAGATTGGGGTGTTACATTATCCCTTCCTTAAATAAATTGAGTCCTCACAATTTGAAAATGTTCTTCAAAAATGAAAGGGTGAAAATAGAAAATGCCTTTGTGGAAAACCCACATCGGAAACAGGGTTAATAAAATTTAGCCTTAATATGAGGGAAAGGGAAATTAAAAAGTCACCACTAAATTATGATCATAATTAGGAGAAAATTGGTGGAAATTAGAGACATATAATTGGAGGAAAAATTTAAATATTTATAGGGTGTGATTGAGGTCATCAATCACAAACATGTTTAAAATTGAGGGCCTCGAAGCCATCAATCTATGATAAAAAAATTACCAGTTCAACAAAACATAAGTTATTAGGATAACAAATTTTTTTAATATCCCTTAACTAATCATTGAGAATTAATTTATTTATAGAATAATAGAGAGGTATATATATATATATAATTGAAAATTAGAGTTTCAACCCAAAACTAATTTCTAACACAAACTCATCTTTCACTCAAAAAGATAATAGAACTCAAAAATGTTAAATTTATCCTAATCTTATAGGGTTCCATATATTAACACATACCATTTAGATCAGGAAAACTATTTTATAATAACCAGGGACTTCATGTTGGATAGTGGTAGGTAATAATGGCATGTCGCACTATGAATGTGGGTTTGATTCCTACAGCATTGTTCGACGTGATGGGTTATCCCCTGACCTGCAGGTTATCCTTTTCCTAAAAATATAGTATTATAGTATTCCAAAAATAATCTTCAGAAATGTTTTAACCTTAAACAATACTATCCAAAGTTAATCTTAATCCATTCCAACAGTTATAGTTATCCAAAATATCTTTTTCTAGACTTTCTCTAAAAGGTCTATAAATTCCAAGATCAATTGTAACATCAGATTCCCCAAACAGGGTAAAGTTTCTCTTATTATCACATACTAAAAATATGATTTCCTTCATCATATTAAAACCTTAATGAAAACAACAAGTACTGCAGTACAATCCTTACATATATCACATTATTCTTTTAACCAGAATATAATCCTTGAGTCCAAAAGCACCAATACATTAATTATTCCCGTAAAACTGTATTAACAACATAATATTGGCCTTGATCCCATGGTATTTTCTGAGGTAAGTTTCCCTGATGCTTAGGACATTCATTTTTATAATGCCCCATTTCCCTACAATTATAGCATTCAACATTAATAGCCTCTTTCTTTCCCTTGCAATCACGATCCTGGTGACCTTTTTCACCACATTTATAACAAACTCCCATTCCTTTTAGGCATGTATTGGGATGATTCTTCCCACAATTATCGCATGATGGAAAATACTTCTTTCCCTTTTTCCCTTTATCATTCTTTTGTTCCACTGTTCTCTTCTTCACTTGCATTACTTTATTGTCATAAGATTTAGAGAATTCTTTTTCATTCTTGATATAACACGAGACAGTGTCTTCGTACGATGAGAAGGATTGTTATACTAATGCTTGACAGAGAAATAGTTTTAAACCGTCAAAGAAACAATCAATATTACATCTTGGGTTACATATATAATCTTCAGCATGTCTCTCTAACCTTGTAAATTTGGCCTCATACTTTGCGATATTCTCATCCTCCTTTTGTCTCAAACTCAGAAATTGCATTTCTATATCTGCTTGATGGTCACGAGGAATGTATTTTTCTAAGAAAATCTCTTTGAACTCCCTCCATTCAATATTTTATACTTCATCATCTTCTTTTGTGTTTTGAATCAATGAACACCATTGATCAGCATCTCCAGTGAGGCGGTAAACTTCCATGATAACCTTTTCCCTTTCCCTACTCCCCATGGAATGGAATATTTTCTCTAAGGAATTTATCCTTTCCTCAACTACTAAGGTATTTTTACTCCCATTGAATGTTGGTGGTTGTTTCCTCATGAAGTGGTCTAACATTGATCCTCCACATTGCGGATCAGGGTTCCCCATACGAGTAAGGTTATTATTCATAACCTTAGTGAGTAGTCCCAGTATGGTGATAAGCTGATTAGCACTATTTGTGTCACCAACTCCATTATAATTATCTTGAGTATGAGGGAAATCCCTATATGGAGTGCGTGTATTGATACGGTTTCCACTCCTTCCACTAGGCGCCATTTCTAAACAATGTCATAAACTACATTTTTTTATGAATTGAAATACATAATAACAAACTTCAACAACACTTAACATAAATTGAACTATTTATGGATATAATCCATAATCATAAAAAAATTTCTTTTAGGAAGTATATACTCAAAAACCCTTCATAATGGTTTGTCAAAAAATTGAGAATTATCCTAATCATATCCCCCGAGAGTGTCGTAACCAAAAGTGAAGCAAGGCCCATTGTCGTGCACCAGTTCCCATTTGAGTCTAGCTCAAACCGGTGTTTTCGGGATTTACCCCTAGGTACATCTATTCCAGAGCCGCCTCTACCTGCTCGTATCCAGACAAGGATGTATTGCTTTGAAAACTCAAAAAATCTCTATAATACCAAAATTCTAGTAAGTTATTCTATAATAATCCTCAAAGTCTATATTAGGGCTATGTGCTCTAATCAGAGTTTATCTAAATCTAGCTTCCAAGGTTAGTAACGAACTGCCTCTGATACCAACTGTAATTCCTCGACCCCAGTTACCCAGAGTTGGTGCATTATTACGTAACATTGGAATGATCACAAAAGATCATGTCTCGAAACACCGATTAGTTTAGTATCCTTGGAAGCACAAGATAAATTCATAAATGTTACATTACATCATAAAGTGAAAAACTACAATAACATTGTCTCCAATGTCCACACTCTTATCCCCTTCAGACTATCCTTGTAGGTCAGTCATAAAATATTTCTTCACATCCTTGGAAAATAAAACATATAAAGGGGTGAGATCAGATGCTTAGTAAGGATAACAATATAGTGGAAACTTTCATAAATAAACATAAAAATATAAGGAAATGTATAACTAAAAGAAAATCCTTTTAAACATGAACTTCAACATAATATGGAAAAAATAAAATGAAGTAATAACATTTACATATTCACATGGATATTCTACTAGTCGAATAATCACATGCAAAATCAATAACCACCTTCATAATGATGGGATGCATAATGCCAGACTATCATAACCATGTAGCCAAGGCCTTGGGCCAAGACTACAAATATGATTTTGTCAAGGCCTCATGACAAGACACTAGTTTGTCTCATGAGACCTACCGATGCATCGGGGAGCTATAGCGGGCTCCACCCATCACTTATTAAATCCAATGCATTCCTTATATGAAAAGGTTTAAACATATCATAAACCATAACATAATCGTATCACATAAAACATGCATAAAAGAAACATAACATTTCCACTTTTCAATAAAAATATATCAATAAAACTCATTGATATAATAAAAAATTTATCAATACCATTTTCAATACCAAAATAAAAGAAATCTAAAACATGGTATTTATTTTTCATTTTTTAAAAAGTTATGGCTTGTAGTGGAAGCCAAAACTCAAATAATGGTCATGGCAGTGGTGAAGTCGTTGTCGCCGCATAAGAATGACAAAAAAAATTTCCCTTTTTTTGTTTAGTAAAACTCTTTGTATAAAAAATATTGCTTTTGAATAAATATAAAAGTCAAAGGGGTTTATACACCGTATAAAATATTGTTGTGTATAAAACAAAATATGCCTCAATGAAAGGAGATTGAGATGATGTCCCTTAAAAAGATCATTTTTTTAAATAAAATAGATATATTATCTGTATTCACTATAATTACACATTATTAAAGTACAAATACAAGATAGGTCATAATAATATCATGACATAATTTGAAAGTATGAGATTAACCCAAAGAATAGAAATTGGGTTAAGAATTTCCCTAACCTCATGTACGACTTGACTCGGTCGTTCTTTAATCTCCTGAATAATAAACTAGAGTTAATATATACTTTCATAAGAACTTTTTTCAAGTTCATTATTCCTTTTATATCACTTATTACCATGTTATGAACATTATGTAGTTATTTATGTTAATAATAGTCGTTTTTTCGATCTTTGGTACTTCAGTCCAAAATAAACTTCTAATAATTACAAGTTTTTCATGTGGTAAAATATCCATATCTCCAGAAACATACTCATGATTTAGATATCATATATATCATATATATCCAGTAGATACATGAATTTATAATATTACATAACATTTAGAGGTAAGAAATTAAATGCACCGTTGATGGAGATGGTAAGCGGTACGTATGCATGAACACTATGTTCATTTCTATTTCGTATTAAATGGAATGAAATCATAATGATATAAAGGTATATTATAATTCCAGTATAATATCATATATACTATCATCAACTCCATCCTTTATACGTCCCACATATGGCATTAACGATTCAAATCACTTTGAGGGGGCGGTAGTCCGCACTTCCTAAAATGAAATTATCACGTTTACCCATTATGGAAATAATAAAGGTATGCCATAATTGAAAAATAATGAAGCATAAGGAAAACATAAACATAATATAAATCATATATAAATATTGTTACATCTTAATGGCCACCATGAGAGGTGTTAAAAGATGATTGAACAATCATTATTTTGTGAGGCAGTAATTCACCACCCACAGAAATAGTATGCTCTTTAACCATTTAACAAAGGTGTGTGTATGTTTAAATCAAATAATATTCATAAAAACATCCTAGTATATTGAATATTCTGGTTTTGTTACAAAATAATTGAATAAAAAGAGAATAAGGTGTTGGAGAAGCAAAATAAAACAAAAGAACATAAGAGGAGACATTACCTTAAAACCGGGATACTCTTTTTGATTTGAGCCAAAGGATTCTAGGGAAGACTTCTTCCCAAAGTGAGGCTTCTAGGACTAATATAGAAAAGTTTAAAGAGTATTTGGGTAGAGTTTGGCCGAGAAATATGGCTTTGAAGGTGTGAATAAGGTGGTAGAGGTGGGGGCCTTTTATAAGAGGAGAGGAGGGGCACTCTTGGAAAGTCATGAAATGTTACACTATTATATAATAAGTATAGGATTTTAATGTTCCCAAAATTATATATTTCTAATATTAGGTGATAAGGGTTCGAAATATACTCATCCAGTAGGTTTTTGACAAGTGTTAGTCTTAGGGTTTACATTATCTTTTAATTTTATTTAAATCGTTAATTAATGAGGTAATCGCAACATCATCACGGTGTCATAAAATATTTAATTTATTTAATGTATAAAAATTATAAAAAAAATACAATTATGTAGGATATATTTTTATATTTCTAATGAATATTTATAGTCAACATTATAACTTATATACCCCCATGTAATAATTGTATTAGTATAACAACACTTGTTTGTGGCAATTTTATTTTTACTTTAAATAAAAAGTTATTACTGTCATTTTCATACCCAAGTGGCTCCCTGGGGTCCTCAAGTTGACCCATGGATTATCTTGGTCTTCCATGACTCATCCAATAATTGTAGGACAAGTGTAAAAGTAATTGCATATTATTATAACATTATTTTTACCTTAAATTACAATAATTAACATTAATCACGATTAATAGAACTTAAAAGTTACTATTCACAAAAAATTATTTTAATCCCATTGAACCACATTTTACTTCTTAATGACAATGATGTATGTTGGATTATTGATATTCAATTCACATAAGTGATAAAATTTCATTTAAACGAAAAATCAGTTTTTTAAATACCACTTAGTGGTTTCACTATTCATCAAAAATTGAAGGTTCTCAGAAAAATACAAAAAATTCACCCTAAAATATAATTAATATTATGTATTAAAAAATGATTTCTTTTTTACAAAATTAAAAAATTATATGTTTCATTAATTAATTTTATAATTAATTCTCACTGTCAAAACAAATAGCATGTTTTTAAGAAACAATATCAATCAAAAGATTGACAATTGTTTATGTCCAATTTCATAGTGAAATAAATTCTTAAAACCACCATTGGATAAAATGTTAAAAGAATTTTTTAATTATACATTAAAACCACTCAATAGTATAATTTATCACTATAAATTATTATGATTAAAAATTTTGTTTTTAAGTATTTTTTCTATTCATAGAAAATTGGATGTTCTCGGAAAATTACAAAAAATTCAACTTAAGATAATTTCGATATTACGAATACAAAAGTAAAGTCCATTTTGAAATATAAAATTTATAGAATTTCAAAAGGTGGGTATTACTATTCATAACGGCTACTTTGATTGGTTGTGGTGTGTTAGATGTTGAGGTTGCGTACAACACACACTGCTCTATTATTAAAAGAGAAGGGTACCATGGAAACTTGGGGTGTTACATGACTTGACCGGATAAATTGTGAATGATTATCGGGTTTCATGTCCATATCACCCCTTACCAAATTAATGGAAGGTAGAAGAATGGATCTTAATTATTAAACATGATTTAAATGGAATTAACTAAGGTTGTATTCTACTTGGCCTTGTCACATTAATAAAAGTAAAGGAAGGGAAAAAATTAACTTATTGATTAATTATGACTTGATTACAATGTTGCATGATACATGACCTTGTCACACTAATGAAAATAATGTCTTGAAACCAATGAAATATGACATGACTTAAACATCAAATAGTAGTGCCTTGACTCAATCTCAACATAAATATTTATAGGGGAATCCCATGAACACTCAGGAACCCCATTTTGATTCAAGGATATGACTTTTTTAGGTTGATATCCACCTAGATATCAATCCATGTATATTATATTAATTCCCGGTATGACACCATAGGATCCCTTAAATATCATTACATGATGCTTTGGATACACTCCTTCGATATAACATTTAAAATTAGGTTCCATGGTAAAATCCCATCCGGCCCAATCACTACTTTGCCCCAATTTACCGCGGAAGAACTCCCTAGACTCGGTAAGCATCTGATTGTGGAGTGCCTTAGACAATACTTCTTGTATTACACTCTTACCCCATGAGAGTCTATAAGAATTATTGAGTTAATGAACCTTGAGGTATATGTTTCCTTGGTTATTAACATTGAACTTCATTATTAAATTCCATTACAGGTTACCCTTTCATAACTTGGAACGTTCACTTTTTTTAACATGTGAATTATTTATAAATTTCTAATAACAAATTAATGGATTGGTTATGTCCAGACACCAGTCAATGGATGAAGCACGAACTTGGAAATTTAGATACATTGTACTTATTTACTTTATATATCTATGATTTCGCACTATTACATTTCCATTACATGGTCTTCATGTTATAACCACCATTGGTGGGGGCCCACTGAGATTTATCTCACACTATCACTAGGTTCTGTTTTGTACCCTGATTAGATTACATGGTTTTAGGTTTTGAAAAATGGAATCATATGGCTTCAAACACATGATTTTATATTGATTAGTATGGATCTTGAAAGTAGATGACCATGTTGGAGTTCAGGATTCTTGGGATAGTCTTTGATTTCCTTTATACTTATGTGGAATTTTGTTATACATACTATCTTGTATCTATGTTTTCTAATTTTATAGTGACATAACATATCATCAGATGTTTAATTATATACCAATTGTTTTAGTTATTGTTTCTATTATCTCTATTTTTACATTTT
Source organism: Viscum album (assembly GCA_963277665.1). NCBI lineage: Eukaryota > Viridiplantae > Streptophyta > Magnoliopsida > Santalales > Viscaceae > Viscum > Viscum album. The sequence continues at coordinate 740,938,809 of OY728134.1, read as the reverse complement.
GACTTATGTTTACTTATATTTCATCCGTTATTTTCATCTTTTTATATTCATAAAATGAAACTCACTTTAGTAATGAGGCCATAGTCTCCCCACTGACACACCCTAGGCCCTCATTATTCATTGGCTGCCTCTTGTGTTAGGGGATATGCACTTGAGTCCATTTGGTCCACTGGGCTTGGGGAACCTATTAAGTGGAATCACAGTCCCTAACATCACATCTGAGATACATATCAAACAACCCACAATAGATTCCTTATAGAGTAATTTTGGAACCCACATGCGATGAGAATGATTACATGTTATCCCTTGTTTCTAACAGTGAGAATGGTTCCTGTGAGGTTTGGTATTTTCAATAATAATCTCAATAATTCTAATGGGAACCATTGTGGGTTTATGAGGATGAAAAAATGGTGAAACCAACATGAATGACTGTACAAACAAAAAATCCGCCCACAATCATCCATAGATCCAAAATGAAGGTCCCATTTCCTAAGAAATAATTATGACCCCAACTTGAATGATTTTATAGACATCAAACACTCCTCAATTAGTAATTAGTAAAAACCGAGCATAAGGTTTCCCATGAAACAAAAATAATGAAGTCGATGTGAATCTCTCAAATAAGAAAATTGTAACATCCCAAATGTTTTATCAATGGAAATAGCCTTTTATAATTAGACCACAAATTATAATCAAATTTGGAAACATAATTAATTATTATGATAACAAATACTATGCAACCATTACACATAATATTTCCACTGACATGTCCTGAGTTTAAAAAATATAACTTACGTGATTGATTTTATTGTGATATTTGGGGTCTGATGGAACGAAATAATTTTTTTCATTGAATAGTGACATACCCTTATGAATAGTAACTTACCCTTATGAATAGAAATATGACCCTTATGATTATTAAATCAATAAAAATAATAGTAAACTCACCTTTGAATGTATAAATAAAATCTACGCATCTTCTAAATCATTTATAAGACATTATTCAATTTTTTAAAAGCATTATAAAATCATTTAAAGTTTTAAAATATGTATTTTTCAAGTAAATTATGATTTCAATTAAAAATTTAATTATTCATATTTAGAAAATTATTTTCATAAAAACAGATTCCATTTATGGGATTATACATGTTGAAAAATGGTTAGGTTGAATTTTTGGGATTTTTTTAAAATACATGAATTTTTTATGAATAAATAAATATGATAATTTACAAAATAAGATAAATACATTAATTATTGAGCCATGGGTGATGTTATGATAATGTAATCACCATTTGTTCGAAATAACATGAAAATATTACTATTTTTGGTCATGTAGACATCACTATTGATTGTATTATGGAAAAATAATAAACTAATGATTTAAATATTAAGAACACCCTCCTCCCCTCCACTATAGAAACCACCCACACTCTCCACTTTTCTTCACGCCTCTTAAGAATTGTGACTTGCTTAAATTTTACTCAAATATCGCCCATGTCTATTATCCATTTTCCGCCTCAAAATACCAAATCCTCAACACTTAAGTGGCTCTTAGGATGATAAATTCAAGATATAAATTCGCCTTTCCAATTTGTTTAATTTCCTTTCTAGTTCATTTCTTTTCATTTCTATACGTACCTATCCTCATCCAAATGTTATGAAAACTATAGTAAATTATATTTACTAGAATATTGTTATGATAATGGAATAATTTATTATTATCTCTCTTTTACCCTTATTTTATACTGTTAGTAAAAACACCACCTGAGATGTGTTAATTTACCACATTCAAGGATGATTGGTTTTCAATTTCCATTACCATCATAAATTCTGGGCATGAAAAAATTATTATGTTAAAAAAAAGACTATAATATCTATATTATGTTTCCTATATGGCTCTTTTATTAATTTTTATGCATGTTTCTGATTTATAAAGCAAAATGTGTTCATTGTGATCAAAAACCAACAATTGACCAAAAAGGTTTTCACTAATGTTTTATATAATGATTAATCTTCACTCAAAGTAAAAAAATGAAATTTACAACAATGAAACCTTATATATTGTCAATTATACAATTACAATTCTATAAAACCATCTAAATATTACATGATTATCTGTTCTGTATATAAGTAAACCGAGCATGAAACAAACGGACCCGAACAATGAAATAGAACCTCATAACCAATCAAAAAGGATATGTATGAACTAAAAAAGGTTATATTAAATCCATTAAATGTATAATAGGTTCATAAAATATTAATTAATTAACCTAAGTTATTTATTAATGTCATTAATAACAAGTGGATAACACCATTAGACATAAGGTAAGGGATTCTACCTGAACCTCCATTTTTTCCTTCAGGTTGTTCTTACTCTCTTTTTACCTGAATGAAAACCCATATTATTTTTATGTAAATCTTATAATTTCTAGTTATATGTCCCAAATCGTTTATCATGATCAACTAATCATTCTATTTTGGGGATATACAATCTTTTATGTGATTCCCTCTTCAATACTCCCCGAAAAGCAAACCCATTTTGAGGGAACTTCCTAAATTTTTACCAAATTTCAAGTGAACTCTACCATATGCTTTAACCTGACATTATTTTATTAAAATCAGTCATTATATTATTAAAACCTTATTCTTTCACTTCTGGTTTTATATAAATTATTATTCCCTTTTCAATTTAAAATTCTCTTTAGTATTTTCCTTAAAACCACACTAAAATGTTTTAATGATAAAATTTCATAAATACTCTTTTTACATGATATCACTTATAATTGACATTAATTACGATGATATATGACAATTTATGTACTAATTACTTTAATTCATGGATAATTGTATGATACTCCTAGTAAATTAAGCTTTATTACATGATTATAATACCCATTTCTCTCTATGGGTAGCATTATGTTTATATATGATTGATTATGTATGATTCATTATGTGGGAAGAAAACTCATGATCATGTTTAGATGAGTACACCTAGATATCACTCTTATGAATTGGGTAATTTTTTGTCTAATGAGATGTTATGTGCAACAGTCTTAGAGGTTAGCCTTGACTTGTGCTACCACGTTCAATGGTATTGGCGGTTAGCCTTGACTTGTGCTACTATGTGCAATAGTCTTGGTGGTTAACCTTGAATTATGATCCTATAAGTACAATTATCCTTGAATCATGCTAAATTAATGTTTTATGTTTATTCCAATTTACAATTATCCCATGTATATATGATCTCAAGTTATACATTTCATGGATCCATATGTTCAATTATGCTATATGTCTTTTTATATCATTTTTTATGATTCTTAACTAATGTGATGAAGATTTATTCTTATGATTATTCCATTATAGATATTTTTAGATGACACATTTATTCATGTTATCCCTATGTTATCCTATGCCAATTTATGATCACGATGGAAGTTAGGAGATTAATATTAAGATTAAATAAATTTTTTTTATGTTTTTAGTTTTATATACCTAGTCTTCAATGAACCTAGGATTCATGATAAATGGATTGTTTTTTGATGTAAAATTATGTATAAATTCAAGTGATGTTATTTGAAAAATGTCTAAGGTCACTCTAAAATGATTTTTTCACCATGTGTTTGGATTGTTCTCTTCTATATTGTTTATAATCAAAATAGTATCACCTGATGTGAATCTCACAAAAAAATGATTGGTTGATCTTATGTAGCTGGGTTCCTCATCAAATAAGTCCATCATTTATTTGATATGTACACATGGGAAGAATGACCAAACTGATAAAAAGAATGTAAAATTGTATTACCCATGCATATCTTATTGAGAACACATCATGGCTATGGTAATGAACTGATTGAGGATCTTGTTCATTGTTGACTTCATGACTGTAGATACATTCATCACAAACAACACCTGACCTGAGTTATTATCTTCATCTAGGGACTATTCCAGAAAATCATCTATGGCTACAACCCTTTATATCCACCTAAGGACCTCACCCACCTTACATATTTAGCTCCATGTAGTGAATGTAATTAAATGGGAATACCACCAACACAATATAATCTCGACCCTCATTGCTGCATGCATGGTTCATCAGATGCTCAATCTAAAAATTCTCCATCATCCAAAGAAACATGCATTGAAATTAGTGTCTCTATTTTATATTTCCAGCTTCTTTAGAAGATTATCTCTATATTTTGAAAATAACCACCTTCATGATCTAATGAATGTGGATCAATGAGTCAATTATGGCTCCAAACTAGTTCAAAGGACATAGATACATGATCCAATAAACTATAGTAACTAATGTCCTCACAATGGTTCCACCTATTCTCCTTTCGGGGGAACCACCAAAACATTTTCACCACTTATTCCCATACATGGGAACCAAGGAAGATACTTCAGGAACAAAAATAGTTGGGTAACCTAGAGTTGGATCATATCAGTACTTCCACTAATGATGTTCAATTGAAAATTCCAGTGTTATCCAGTGGGTGGTCACATAACATTTCCCATTCGGAGAATTTTCGAAAGAATATTATTATAAAAATATTTTGGGAGGTGCATATTCCTACCCCCATTCATGAATCCTATCTGAATATTCTTTTGGAACAAGGAATATAGAAGAGGGTTCATATTCCCTCTTATATTGAAGATATTTACAAGTTTATATTGGAGTCAAAAAATGTTCATGCCTACATTTCTATACACACTTATAGAATATCAGTAAATCATATAAAAATATTAAGAAATATTCAAGAATATTCCATCATATATATAGAAACAAGGAATGGTCATATTCCAATCCCTAAATCCAGGGAACCATAACACTATGATCATCATGAACAAGTGGCTGCTCTAGAGAAAACATACACTCATTATCTTTTCCAGGATGATTACTTGCATATTATGGTAAATGACGAAGAAAAAAAACAGGATCATTATCCCATTACAAATAGGGATCACCAAGAGATAGCGACGCAAGCCTCGGGATAGGGGAACATTACAATCAAAAAATAATGATGACATACACCAAATCCATTATATCTTGATGATGTTACATTTCTAACCCTGACTCACCAAGTGAGAGATTCGCATACCTTGGGATTGGATCATATCCCTATCGACATGCCATTTTAATATTCGAATGGTAGATGATAATGTTCGTTTCCCCACTCCAATAGAGTCCCAATATGTGTGGTTATCACATTCCACATGAAAAGATCATACTTCTATCAGTAAAGCTGCTTAGCATATTCTAGTTCCACACTGATGCTGGGAGTATATCTCTATTTCAATAGATGAATAAGTATACTAGAATCCATTATAGGATATAAAGGAGGAGGATAGTATTCATTCCCCCTTCCAAAGTTCCATCAGTATATTCAGGTTGAGAATGCATATATCAACTGAAATCATATTCCCGCATCATCCAAGGTTGAACGACTTATCCCGAAAACCACCCACATGAAGGCTCATATTCCATCAAATAATGAAGAATATAATTGGAATACTTAAACAACTTTTGAACAGGAGACTCATTTTTCCATAACAACGTAACGTTATCAATATATTCTGGTAGCCATTATTCAAAAGACAAACATCCACTCCCAATATCAAAATCCAATTCTATATATTCTAAACATGATACCGAATGAGGCTTACATCCATAATCTAATCAATGACAATCTCCTTGAAGATATTTGAGACACATTATCACCTCCTCAAGATTCAGTCTACTCTTAAACCAAAGAAAAAGGCAACCAGTTCCTCAATAGTCACCCTCATTATAGTGTGGAGATGGTTCATAAGTACTTTTCTCCTAATGTCCGTCTGGTTCAATGTCCCCACAGTAATATATCACTCAAATAACATATTTTCCACTTTCCTAGACAACTATATATAGTTAGTTTCTCAAATAATATATGCATCCATTTAGAGATGCTGTCAAAACACCATGGTTAACTGTATATAGTTAACCACCAGCTACTGACAAACCTTCACCATGGCTAGTAGGTTACCCCAAGAATCAACGTCTGTTGTTAAACAAAATGTAGCTGTGTGAGTCATATGAAGAGGTTCCTAAAATTGAAATATATAGAGAGTTAGCAGGAAACAACCTCTCAACCATGTTTTTCACCTTTTTAAATCAAAATATGAGACCCTATCTTATATAGAAAATGATTTCATGACTTACTGGGGCCGAAATATATGGGAAACTCACCTTCTATTTAGTTCTAGACACCACCATTATCTAGGATGTGATTTTTAACTTCAAACCATCAATATACTCTATTGTCACCTCGACCTAGATACTATCACCATGGCCTAAGACCCAAAAATAGAAAAACATATTTTAAATTTAAAACATTGTTAACACTATTTCATCAAGAAACTTCGACAGTCAATCCCCATATCCTCCTCATGTATCTCTATTAGATGGTGGGGAAATTATAAAGTGTTTTACTTCACCATAACCCTAGAACAGGAGAACTCCCAAAATTTGTTGCCCAATAATTTCATAGACTTTAGAGAAATAAATGGATTGGGTAATTCATGAGAAAGTTGGTCACTACAATATAATTATTCCACAATAATTATGTATTGAAATCACGAAAATATAAAGAGGGCTACCATCAGTTTGTTGAACCAGGACCCTTGATGAAAATGGGAATCTGTTTTAGAAATGGAAACTAATGTAATGATCAAACCATTAACATAACGTAATTAATGAATCCCATACTTGGATACAATTGAACCCAAACTCTACACAAGAATAAATATGCCAAATTGAGTGGGTCGTAGTATCATCTTCCATTTAAACTCTCTAGGAGTCAACCCATCCCCCCCAGGCTAGTGTAAAAGGAAAATCCAGTCCAACCTAACTGATAGAGATGGGGGAATTGATAACTCAATCACCATCACTATGTATTTTACATATTTAGAGGGTCCTAGAGAAATCAATGGTGATTTCGGAGCAACCCAATCCTCTTAGGAATGGGAAATTTATATATCAGTGTCCATACCATGAGTCATAAAATCCTGAATGAGAATCACCATATCCTAAATAATAGGATCAAAAAATATAATTGATACCCCAAATAGTCCCCAACCAAAAGGATTGGGGCATTTTAATCAGCATTATAACCACTAATGGAATCCACCATCTCTATATTGGGTGTTATATATTAGTAGTTAACATCCCATCTTCCCTAAGAAGAAGTTATTTTATTTGGGGCCCATTCGAGAAGCATGACTAGAAACTCTCTCAATTTCACTATTCATAGGCTGGGATAGGAGGAACATACAAAAAATAAAAATAAAACCACTTAGGGGGTTTAAAACCAAAAAGTATAATAAGGAAAAGGGTTCAAAAAATTGCACTAATGCAGGTAGAACAGAATCATCAGTTTGCATTGACCATAATTAGATAAAACCATTTCTCGATACAATTCTTTTAATGTTGTTACCATCAACACAACTGATAATATGGATCAAGTCGAAAATTCATAACGAAGCAATATGGAAAATATATCATGCGGGAAAGGTGATATGGATGCAACAACAATTGTGGCACACACACAGAACTAGAGGATAATCCAAAACCTAGAACCTCTAAATATTTAGTTTTCACCTCGTTAATGGAACACTACCAAAGATAATGGGAATGAATTGGTCATATACCAATTTTTCCCCAAAATATTTTATGTTCCATCCACAAAGGATTAGTTGGAATAGTATGAGTATGAGATAAAAAATCTTAGAAAACTCAATGAGGAACTACTCTGGGGAAGAATTCAAACTGGGTATTTGTTTTGAAGAATAAGAGATGACCAAGGAATCCCTTTATGGAGTGGTGTTTGGTTAGGCCTAACAATTGATTTGGATGGGTGTTCATTTCATGAAAAATTATTGACATTAGGACACCATTCTCATTATTAATAGAAAATACCAGTGATTCCATCATACATAATTGGCTATAGGACTACATTATAAAGGAAGGTGACCAATTGAGGTTTGAAACCCAACAAAACATATGGATTCACATCAGTCGAGAGGATGAGAGGTTGGGCTCATATCACCCTTTAGAGAGGAATTTTTTTCCTGCTCTGATACTCTCTTATATATTAAAGATATGTTCACGAATCAATTCCAAATCATAGTATGAAACTGATTACCCTAACAAATTGATTATAGATTAATTCTCATTATATAATAAATAAAGTGGATATCATTGATGACCAATGGAAATGGGATCTCATAAATGAATCCTTATGTATGTATATGAGGTTCTTTATCCATTTATGAGTGTTGGATTGTTGATTTATATATTAATGTTTTATAATGAGTTACTTTATAAATTATTTCCATGTAATGAGGAATTTCATATTTTGAGGAGTTGATAAAGCGATTATGAGGCATCATACATATCTTAGTTATTGTATTAATCAAAACCCAAGTAGTTCATTAAACCCATGAGGTTTTCTTCATGTGGAGAGTCCATGTATGTCTACACTTAGGAACTGAATTATTTAGCTTTAGGCTCGTTGAGACATCCCATGTATCCTTATTATTGAAGTAATCATAGTTATCGTAGTTCAATCATGCACTTATGACTGAAAGTATGTTAGATTCTCAAATGTGTAGGGGTGTCTATATCAAACCACTCATTGCATCTTACATATTAGGATTTCCATAGATTATCAAGCATAATTATTCCAACGAGGTGATCATTAAAACTCCATAAACCCACAAGCTATATGCTCAGTGTGATAAACAAGGGGTAGAATGTAGTCATTGTCATTTCATATAGATGTGGGGTTTGTGTGTTTGGACTATCCTTGGGATGTTCAATATGGAACTCAAACCTCAAATATGCATCCTAGCTATCATTATTATCATATGAATTTGAGTCATTTTAGTTCATTTGATTTATCAACCCACTGAGGGATGAGTTAGAGTGATAATACTAGGGTAATTATTAGGTCTTGATGGTTGAAATATTAGAGACTAGGGGATTACATAAAAATTGATGTTAATTTGAGCTTGAGCCTTAAGAAAGAATTCAACATATCCTAGTTTTTATTGGATTTAGATTTATGATAATTAAGTAGATTTCTCATTCTACTAAGGGATGATATAGAGTGGTCATCCCATTAAATTAATTAGGGTCTAATGGTTGAAATGTTAGAGACAACGGTATTACATCAAAATGGATGTATATAGGAGAGTTGGCCTTATGAAAGTGTCCGATGTATCCTGGTTATTGAAGGAATATGAGTTATCATAGTTTAGTAGAACGGAGATTACACACTCACATTTCCTTATAGTCATGACATGTAATGATATACCACTAATTTGGGCTTACACTTTGAGGTTTTCCTTGCCTTGGTAAAGTCTTATGATGTAAATTATATGATCATTTCAATTCCCTAAGCCCATATGATCAATGCTAAGTGAGAGAAATAAGGGATAAAAAATGACCAGTCTCAATACCTATGGATATGGGACTTATAATCTAAGACATATCTATGAATGTTTGATATGGATATCGAGCCTTAAGAAGGCATCCAACGTATCCTGGTTATGGAATGAATCAGAGTTCTCTTTTTTAATTTGATCGGTGCTTACACACTTACATTTTCCATGTATGGGGAGATTATCATATTATGTCTCTATTTGGGGATAACACCATGATGTTTCCATTTATTCAAGGCCTATATATCATGCCTATAAACTTATATCAATCCTTGGGATTCCCTACATGACCCGACCTACTTTCCCTCCTGACATGCATTGATTTTCCAATTGACATGCCTTGATTGCATGATTGACATGTGAGAGAGTTTCTAACTGACTTGTCGACAGACAATTATATAATCCAATTTAATCATATGAGGTACATCACATATCCTCGATGGAATGTATGAGGGTTTTCTCATGATCAAGGAGGAATCATCTAGAATACATTGTAAGAGTTGGTCAGTCAACATTAGAATCCATCCCGGAGCCTGACTGATCTGTTCATAGGGTGTCTCATGATCTAGTTAATTTACTTAGAATTAATTAAAGATATGGATATCACACATGGAGGGAATAAAAATAGTCAAGGTGAAATGTCTCGGAGTGTGTCACATGTCCTGATTGACATGTCTTAATGGCATTGCGAGACCTGGTTGACAGACCCATAGGGCGTCATTAGAGCAAGTTGACAACCTCAGGTGCTTCTGCGAGGATCATATACCATGTTCTAGTTCCAATATATGAGTAAATATACTTGTATTAAGGACCAAAAAAAAAACATTAATGAATAATCCATATGATTTCATGAGACATCAGTGGAATGCATGTGGGGCATCATGCGACATTCTTCAACATTTCTGGAGGACTTTTAATGACCTAAATAATATACCAAAGACACAACTCATGATCTGAGCTACAAGCTAGAGTGTTGTTTCATGTCTTAAGAGGCTCACATGATGAAAATGAGTGTAATCAATTATATCATGTGCATATGTATCCCACATTTAGTCAATTTTATAGGCTTTATATTGTGAATTCCTTAGATTGTTTCAATATTAGTTTTCATTATGTCTCACGGGATCAAGTAAGATTACATGATGTCCTTTTCATGTCCATCTAGAATTATTTCTTGTGATCTTTGTGTGATAACATGAAGCACCTATGTGTGTTGAAATATTTCTCATGTTGTTCGTTAATATTTTACTCGATTGAAGACTGGATGGGTTCATGATCATCCACTACAAGAAATCTTCTCAAGAACGTGTACGAAGTTCCCAGAGTTTGTCCATCCATATATATTCAACCTCTTAATTAATATTGGTAGTGGTGGTGCTTTTTTCATGATGTGATGTGGGATTTATATGACTCACCAACATAAGAATTCTTTATTTTTCATGGAATGTATAGAGTGAATCAAGGATGGAGTCAAGAAAGGGATTCAGCGTTATACATCTTTGTGAGTCTCTATCATGGATCACTCTAAGGGAATCAACTGATTTTCAGTGACCATGACACCATCCTATCAACTCATAATTTATTGGATTATTTCTCAGTAATGGGGACTCATTTAATTATGATATTATTCTAAATAAATTCCGTGTTGTGATATTCACATGTCCAAGGGATTCATGAGCTCAGGGATCCTTTATATGGCCTCCACATGATCTTAGGAGACCATTATGATAATTTTCATGAGAAAAAGATGTCTTGTCAACGGGATTATGAAGGATCATGCCAACATGTCAAGGAGTATCATGATACCATGTTAAAAATTTCCTTATCACATCGTAAAATTTTTTGGACCATGAGCATCTCCCACCTCCTCTTTTTTATTTCCTTAGTTTGTTTACAAAGGTAAGGAATCATCCAAGATTTCATGAGTATTGTAAAAGATTAATTATATTAATCTTGGAGATGCATCACATTACCATCAACAATCCTATGTGGATGTGTGATAATTTCATAGAAAAATACATTTTCATTTCCTTAGGGATCCAAAGGAGGAGTTCAAGGTCACCTGGACCTAACTGATGCTCTTTGCGTGATGAGTATGACATTCCAATAAGCTTTTCTAAAATGAAGAATACATGTCATCAGGGGCACAATTCATGATGATTGTGACCACGAGTGGATCCCTCCTCCTCCCCTATTTCCATTTTTAATTTTCTGAAAACGATCAGGGGTTTCATAAGTTTTATCAAACGTTATCAATGATAATCATTATCTCTATCAGTGATCCATAGTTTGAGTTTTATGACTACAAGAGGCCTCCAATTCTTGGTTATATTACTATTATTTCGGAAGGATTATTAGGTGGGTTGTTCGGATCATCTCCATTTGACAACCCGCATAGTATGAGGGTGTTTATTTAGTTGCTAATGTGTAACCATTGGTTGTCTTGGGCAACTTTATGAGAGAAGAAGTACTTGTCAAAGAGACTCCACATGATCGTCTATATTCTATTCAATACACATGGTGCCTTCACATAACTTCATCATGGTAACACAATCACACATCACTTAAAGGCTCATGAAATCCATAATTCACTTCCACCTTATTATTCCATGATTTTTTGGGGAAAATAATACCCATATATATGAATTTATTCCTTTTTGAACATGTCAATGCTCATTTGGTGGGTGTTAAACCCCCCCAGGAGCGATGTACGAGGGTACAAGGGATCAATTATGAGGTATGTAAATGCCTTCTGAAGTTTTTGGTGCTATCATGAATCTATGTATTAGGTGAATTATGGTATTCCATGCGACATATGGTATTATATAGATTACCCTATATACATATCAGATGAGATACATTCATTTAACTAACTAATCACTCATCCAGAGTCCTCTCACTTTGATTCTGCCATTTTCTCTCACCGGAGACCATTCTTCAAGACCTCATCATGAGACCCCTCCATGAATTTTCATTCAATAGATGTATTCCAAAATATCATTTTTTTCTCATGTTCTCATTTGAATCAACTATGAACTATATTTTGATAAATTTGTAAACATGGCCATTATTATTGTGTTTTCCTATAGGATTTCACGTGGTCTACTAACTTGATCATATGATAGATTAACAATGATGCGACTCACATGACTATGTCCATGCTATGTGATTATGAGTCTCAAAAGGGTCATGCGATTGTGCGATTCCCTACAGGGTTATGTGACCTGAATGATTTATGGGAGTTAAGATATTCTTGATCCCTTTAGTTTATTTCTGAATCTGTTGCTGAATCAAATGATGAACATGCAACTAATAGTTTATGTATTTCAGTTTAAAATATTTTATATCATATTCCTAACATATCCCACTTATATAATTTTAGATGCCTTTTCATTCAAGATGATCTTAAGATGTAGACAATCAAAGGAAAATGATTTCTAAAAACCAAAACACAGACCCCCGATATCACATGGATTCTAATAAAAAATTTTGAAGAGGTTTCACTGGTCTATGATTTAGGATTACATTTTATCCGAGAAACATACTCTAGACATGATATGTTTGCTGGATAATGTTATCATTCATTCTTTAGACTTCAGTTGTATCAAATTTTAATGATAGTTTTCAGATAACAATTACTGTGATGGATTTCTAGTTGCATCTCCATCTCAAGGATTTTCTTATTTGTAGGAAAAAAATCCCTTGGATCTATATGGAGTATATTTCTCTCATAATCAATTTTCTCTGAGATACTCAAGTATATAATCATCTTATATAATCAATCTGGGCAGTGGATGGAGCTTAAAATGGGATCTCCATCATAGTTGTAATTTTTCTATGGAATGGGTGTGCCCAAATAGCTCATGAAATTATATATAGAATTTTTTGATCAGTTATACATGTTTCACAATTATGATACCATGTGGATTTACCAATTAATAATATATCATCAGCCCAATATCTTTCATGAAATGATTAGTTTTTTGTGACCTAGTACAAACAAAATTCATTTGTCCCATGGTGAATTTGGAATCAACCTATGAGACATAATCCAATTATGTGGGATTAACCCTCTCAATGATATGTATGATGATTTTCTTCCTGCCACATATTCTTCGAATGATTCCTCGTAGACTCCAATGTTTGTGAAAGAGATGATTACCATTGAGAAGGAGAAAGTGAAGAAAGAGCTGAAGATGAGCTTTCTCATTCATTTTAAGGACTAGATTAATATTTTTCTCTATTATGGTGAGGTTATTAATACTACCATACACCCACATTGATTCCCTTCTTTGTAGGTCTAAAATAGTTCTTGCTTATATTATGCCATCATTTAATTTGGGGTCCATACCTCTTGGGGATACCGAGTTAACTCAATGATCTACCTACACCTTAGACCAGATGTATTTACAATCATGTTTTTGAATGGATGGATTTTCCCAAAATGGGATAAACATTAATGGATTTGTGTTAGAATGCTGGTGATCACAACAAAGATTTCATAAGGACAGTGCAATAATTTTATCCACCAATCCATACATGCCTTTATCAAATCTTGGGCTGTAATCAAAATGGTTAAACCACTTACACGATCATTTGTCCTCTCACGAATCTTTTGGATAGATAAGGAATAATTTTTATTGTTATGAATATTATGATGCCACTAGGATCCCAAATGCCTTATCCCATCATATAATACTGAATATATCTAGGTTTGGAACCATGTCATTGAGACCTAACAAGGTTAACTGTATGCTGATCGAATTTAATATCATTGATTTTACTGCTGTAATTCATCGGTTAGGCCGATTATTGATAACGTCAGTGGTTCCCATGATGAAAGGTCTTATATGATCTTGATTTGGGATGGGGTCCATATATCCAGGGTGTAAGCACTAGTCATATTAGAGGATTATATTCCATATTAATTTTCTTATCTGTTTTGATACACCCAAATGGTCCCCCTCCTCCCTTGGTTCGGGTATTTGGAGAGTGGGTTTTTTGTGGCCATCCTCTAATTTTGGATAATAATGGCTTGTGAAGATGCTGAGGCTGAGATCATACTTACAACAACTCATTATACTAGCTTCCTTACAAAGGAAGTTTACCAATCTTGGGTAGCATCTTAGCTTGGTGGCACACTAAGACGACTAGGAAATCATATAGGAAACCCATTTTCTTTGCCAATTCCTCCATATGTGTTGAAAATAATATTTTTTAGTACATGGTATAAACATTGAGGAATCACATTCATATCAATGATAAATCCCTTGATAATGGGATAAATTTTTTTGAGGAGGATATCCCTCTAGAAAAGGCTACAAATGATATGATAGTTAGGAGAATAACAAATGAGGCTTATTCTCCTACTTTTTTACATGGTCAAATAGTTGTTCCTCATTATGTTTTAGCTTATCCATTAATCACGGAGGCTCATATGCAACAAAGGATAATCTTGAAACAGCTTCACACCTTGATTAATAATACTCCCTTGGAATTATTTTGTGACCAAGGGGACAACCTCCATTAGTTTTTTCATGACTCAGGGTTGTTGGTTTTGATCAACAACCATTATATGACATCATGATGAAACTTGTCCTGACTCGGTATGCTTTTTCAATCAATGAGATGAACTGGAAAGATTTTTTAAAAGAGATTACCCACCCAGAGTATATAAACAAGGTGTTAGAGGCATTGAAGTAGGGTCTCCTATTGGGATCTAAACTACAAGTTGAGATAGATTCCTAGACTGCACATATACAGATATGGAAGGAAATAATTACTGGCCTGAGGTCTGAACATTCAATTTCAGCTTCCTCATTGGAAAATACTCAAAATAGAGTTGGGTATATGACCACTTTTGATGAGACTCTCCATACTAGTGAAAAAGCAGAAGAGGTGGGGAGAGACACTGCGACATTGGGTCAATGCTTCTTGCCAAACTCTTGCCAACCCTTCTAACTCAGATGACCAAATATTATTATAATTTTATCTTTAAAATGAATCATGTGTTCGATGAGACCCTTTATGAACCTGTAAAATGTAAGGATTCCTCAAATTTAACACTTTATAAATGAATAAATGTTATTAATTTATATTAATTTTTCAGTTTTCTTTCATTCATGATTTTCATTACATATATCTACTTTGATATCATATGAATCACTAGTGGTTTCCATTATTTTCATAATATCAGGTAAACATGAATATTAGGATTTTAATGAAGAAATTATAATGTATTTATCTTGGTAAATGATAATTGATTCTCAGCAGCATGATATTATTCATTGATAATATGTTATAGCTATCTTGAAGTCCCGTGTTTAAAAAATGAAAAAATGGGTAGGATATGTGTCAAGAAAGGGGGATTCTCTTTAATTTTATGAATCTAATAGGTTTTTAAAGTGTAGTATGATTTCTTATAAGTCCATATGATGATCCTTACAAGATTTTGTAGGAAATATTTCTATTGTGTTGTAGTTTTGGGCTTTTTATCTTGGACCTTATATTATATTAGTATGATGTCCTTTATCTTATAACTTCCACCACTATAGTTTAGATTATTTTAGCTTGGACCTTTTATTAAATTATTTTAGGGTGTTTTATGTCAAACATTTTGTTACATTACTTTAGGGTATTTTTAATCAGAACTTCATTTTTTGTAGTTTAATGTATCTTATCTCATAACTTATATTGTTTTAGTTTAGGTTCTTTTAAATCGATCCTTCTTTTATTTTCTATTTTTGGAAATACTTGATCAAATACTATATTTCAATGGATTATGGTCTTTTATCTCCTACCTTCTGTTGTTGTAGTTTAATTTTTTTTATCTCAGACCTTCTATCGTGGTAGTTTATTGTCTTCTAGCTTAGAACTTCTATCAATGTAGTTTAGAGTCTTCTAGATTATAAATTTTACTACTTTAATTTATGGTATTTTAGCTCAGATCTAATTGATGATCATGGAATATGGTGAAAATATGCTAGGAATGTCCCAAAAAACACTAAAGTGATGGGTTCTTCTATAGTTTTGTCGAGGCTCATGAGGATTAGAAAGAACTTTTTTGGAGTGATGCATTTTTTCCATGACCATAAGTGCATATTTGGGAGACATAGACATGTATGAATAGTCAATAAAATGGTCTCCTGAAGTTGGGAATCTTTTCTAGGGGATATAGAATATTTATTGAAGAATATTTGTTGAGGTCCAAATACAAGGGATACTAGGTATGCTTGGATAGTTGGAGTATAGGTGGTGTAAGTTATAAACCAAGAGTTATCATCAATGAATATGACATGGGGAAAACATATTGTCTTTGTCACACCAACATTTTGAGATGTCATGTTCAACTACAGTGTTGTTGGGGCTCAGAAACATTGAAGATTCTTTCTGGAATGGAGGAGATACCTTTAGTTGGGGGGTCTAGGCCCTTATGTGTTAGTAGCATGGTCAATAAAAATATGTTCTCCACTCTTTCCCTAGGGTCATGCAATATATTTGAGGAATCCTCTAACCATATGATGAGGATGGGTATGGGAATAAAGATATCATGGATGGGTTTTGGCACCATAGATAAATTCATCTATTGATTATAATGCCCGAGCCCTATGCCTTGTGGTTTCATAATCATGAGATTTTGGACACCAAAGGTTCAGGAATGGATTTTTTCCTGTTTTACATGAGAAAGGGTACAAACTATGGTGACATAACATCTACTACATTGAATATTCTTGGATAGTTTCGTACGAGGTTGTGAATCATGGTTAAATGTGCTCAGGTGAGGAGAATGATATGGTATAGTTATGTTGGGAGAAGTTATGATCACAATGATGTATTGTGTTGTCCCAAAATGATGTCTGGATTCGTGAGGATAGGATCAAAATTTTTGTTGAGTGACACATTTTTTTGGTGACCATAGGCACATATTCCTGATCCATATGCATACATGAATAGTCCAACAAAGGGTCCCTTGAATACATGAATCCATTACATGTGTTGTGGGGGATTTCAGTGATCTGGTGCTCCCCAAATCAAAAAGTGTGATTTGAGGAAGGTTTTTATCTAATATGGGTTTGAATACCCTAAATTGTTTGTCACAACCCAGTGAACACTTTCTCAAGGCTAGTAGATGTGGAAAATTACTACTCTAAATTTTGCAGAACCAGGGGGTACAATGAGCATAGATTGGATTTTACTAGAGAAATATTATAGACCAAATGATATTTGTCCCTTATTTATTTATGCCAAGATTATTTTCTAAACTCATAATATTAAGAGATTATCAAGCGAATAATAAATTTTTCTCAGGTTAAACTTTGTGGGGTTTTTAACCAGATTTTGTGTGTGTTTCTTTTGCTATTAGTTTAAATCCATGCGATCTGAACCATTATAGGAAATAGTTTAAGTTCATATAGCATTAAAAAATAGTTCATGTAGTTTAAGGTCATGAAACTCATGGACCCAATATGGGGGACGATACACAAGATCCTAATTAGGAAAACTAGGGTTAAGATTAACCCAAAATATTCTCAAGAGGGAGATGAAAAATATTGTAAATAATTAATTAAGGTTCTTAATTCATGATTTATGATAGCATAAAACCATATTAGTAGTATTTCATATCATAATAAGGTGTTTATCTCTCCCATAGTGATGTCTGGGCTCATAAGGATTTGAAATCCTCTTTTGTAGAGTGGAACATTTGGTTGATTACCATAGGCACATATAATGGATCTACATCTGTACATGCTATTTAAGTATAGGGTACCTTGAAGATGGGTATCCTTTTTAAGGGATATGGATGGTTTTGAAAAACCTAAACCACCTAAGGCATGAAGTGTGGTGTATGGATTAAGGTCTTTTAAAAGTTGATGGAAACACCTCTTACTATAGCTGACCAGGGAAAGTATATTGTGGTCCCTTGATAGGGGAAAAATAATGGGTGATGACTGTATAGTTTATAGTCATGTATTGGGAATGTTCTTTTTTTGTAAATTTTGACATCAATCATTAAAAAAAGATTCATGTAGTTTAATTTCCTATGATAAGGTCATTATTGTTGTCTATTTTTATTGTCATATGACCATGAGATTGGCCTTTTAGTTTAATATCATGTGGTAAGGATGTACTTCCCTTCAGTTTAATGTCTTGTGTTAAGGATGTGGGAACCAATGTGAAAAATTGTGTTTTGTATTTTATATGTGTAATTAGTCAGTGCGTAGATCTAACTCATATGTAGGAATAATGAAATTATGTTACCCTAATCCCTATGATGTTTTGGGTGAATTTTGATATTGTTTTTCATAGTTGGGCCCAATATTGAGGATCTAGACATCAATACATATCATGTTGTGGTAGGAATCAAGCCACACATAGTTCGTGAGTGAGAAATACATTACTGGTCTAGCCTATGAGTAGAGGAGGGAATTGTTTTCATTAATCATTGTAGCTAGGCCAAGTATTGGAGATCCAGACGTCACTATGTATACAATGATGATAGGAATCCAGCCACACATTGTTCTTGAGGAACCATATAGTTTAATGACATGTGGAAATGATGTTGGATTACTGATTTAAAATGTGAATTGTGGCTGGACCTATGGATAAACATTTGGTGTCACTACATATCCTATGAAAATCGGAATCAATCCATATATAGTTCTAGGAATCCTACATAGTTTAAGGTCATGTAGTTGGAAAGAATATGAATCGACATAAATGAATGAAAATGTTGCACTGGGGCCTAAGGGTGGATGTCTGGGAACCAATAAGTACCCCATGAAAATGAGAATTAGTCTACAAATATTTATTGCATAATGACCCTCCTATGCATGTATTTCCTAAACACATAGAAGGGGGAATTTTATATTTTTCATGAATATACTTGAAATTGAAGATCTGAGTCTCCCTATGTATCCTGAGATGTTAGTAATCAAGTAATTTATAGTTCTTGGATGAAAGTGTGGTAGGAGACCAACACTAGAACTAGTGGTCCTCTTTGTTATGGTCCGTAGGAATGTATTGTTTTATGTCATGTAAGGGAAATTTGACATGATGTTTAACATCATGAAGAAAAGACACAAATTATGACTCTTATGGTATTTCATCCAGTACCATGATGATTCTTTCATAATTATTTGTGGCCTTTTTGTTTGGGGAAACCCTTACTGAAATTTTTATGCCCATGTGAGCTATGCTTGGTTTGAGAAATAAGGAATTAATAGGGTTACTCTCACTATACAGAGTAAATTAGGGATATAAAAGGGTATTTTGAATTGTATGGTGGTTGGACCAAGATATAGGATCATGGTGCCCAATCATATCTCACTGAAAGTGAGAATCAATCCATACGTAGTCCTAAAAACCCATAGAGTATAATGTCATGCAAAAACAAATTATACATGAAGTTTAATGTGTTATGGAAAGGAAATAGATTTCACAATGTGGAGGAAAACTAAGACAATGGCTTGGCCCAAAACTACAGGTTTGGGCATCACTGCGTATCCTTAAATTGTAAAAATCATGCCATATATAGTTCCTAAGAAAAAATCTAGTTTAACATCACATGGAAAGAACATAACCCATGTAATTTAATGTCATGCAGTAAGGAAATGGGAAGTTGTGTAGTTTGATGTATTGTTGTTAGGAATTCTTTATATAGTTTAAATTCATGTGGTAAGGATGATCTTGTAAATTTTAACGTCATGTAACTAGGACAATGTTGTATAGTTTTACAATATGTAACTAGGATAAGATTGTATAGTTTAATGTCATTTAACCAAGAAAAGTTTGTGGGACTTAGACTATGGTGGATTCCCTTATTAGAAAAACTATGAAGATTATTTCTATAGAACATAATTCTGTGTTGTTTTCCATCAATATTATTTAAGGGACCATGAGCCAAGTGATGATATTGTAAATTATGATGTTTATGATAATATTTTATCAAAATTCATTGAGGGGTATTTCCTCTTCCCATTTTTAGGAAACTTTAGTAGTAGCATAGATTTACTTGAACAGATTAGATGTGGATGGAGGATATGGTCCAACGAAATCCTTTCCCTAAATATCAAACAATTAAGAATATTTGGTTGTATGCATAAATTACAAGGGTTGATAAATGATGTTTTTATTGATCTATATTACATTAAATTTCTTTGTGAATGCCACATAGTCCTATATCATGGTTTTCTAGTAATATCACAAACTCTTAAATTGTTGGGAGATCCTAGTCCTATATTAATGAGAATCACAGGAGCCTTCATGTAATTATTAAATTATGGAGAAAATCTATCCTTCTATTATCTATATGAGGAGGATTATATCCATAAAACTCTTCTTCAGGCATTTTTTCACATTTGGGCCACCTCGCAAGTTAAATTTCACTATAAGGTATTGAATTTTTACTCTTCTTGCTCGATCTGTTGGGATAATTCCTTTTTGAGGATTACTTATTATAAGCTCAATCCTTCTAGTGGTAGTTGTTAGTTTATCAAACTCTAGGGTGATGTTGGATTATATTATTTCTTCTATATCACATTTGATGATCGATTAGACCATTATTTTTGTGTGATACAAAATATTGCTTTTTCCTGATCAGGGTATACTTGGATGGTGGTTGCATTATCTAATTCATCAGCATTATAATTCTATGATCGAGTAACTTGATGTAATGTGGTCTCCAATGGTAACACTTCCATCAATCCCCTAATGTAGCCAACAATAGGGGATAAATAATCATTCCTGATGGAGTACTATCCATTGATCTGATTTATGACTTGTTTCAAATCCTCTTTAATATTTATGTAGTCTATGTTGGACTGCAGGGATAATTCCAAGCCAACAATGAGGACCTAGTAGTCTACCTCCTCATTTGTGCAGGGTTTGGATACTAAGAAAGTGTATGGGAAAGTAGTCTTTTCTAGATAGTCAATGACAATATTTAGAACAACCCGATTGAATCCATGGTTTTATATCCTTTTACCAATAAAACATTAGGATGATCTTTTAGAATAAATCTCTCATGTTTTGGGAGTTTCATGGGCATTGAAGACCTCATCATCTTGGAGATTGGTGTCCACAGATGTATTTTCTGGGGAAGAATGTGCTAGGACAAAATTAGCCAGGGATTTCTCCTTCACTAACTTCTAGGACATGAAATGAATGTAATATTACTGTAGAATGATGTCCCATCAGGACAAGAACCCAGTCAATATAGGGAGCCCAGGGATGTTCTTGAGTAGATTAATATGAGAAACTAGATGGAATTTGTGGTGTTTCAAGTAATTCCTTAGACATTTCACTATGAATATGAGTGTAAGGTAGTTTTTATCAACATCATAATGTTGTGTATTAGTACTTATCATGGTTTGTCTAAGGAACTAGATACTATTCTTTCTCCCCAAATCAATTTTATGTTTGAGGTGGGCACCCGATGAGTGTTCCATAGAGGCAAAAATATAAGATGAGTTATCTCCATTCCACTAGAGTCATTAGGACAGGTGTGTGTAGTGGATACTTCTTGAAATATTCAAAGGGTTATTTGAAATCATCATCCCATTGATAGGTGATTCAATTATTCATTATCCTCATCAAGCAGAGATATTTTATGCCAGGTTGGTAATGAATATCTGAATATAGGGAAGGTACCCTTAGATGCCTCTAATTTATTTGAGATTACTTGGGGGGTCACATTTCCATGATAACACTATTCTATTCCCGGTCAAGCTCAATGCTGTGGTGGAACACAAAATATCCAAGGAACTTCCCTTATGTTACCATAAAAGAGATTTTGAATGGATTTATCTCCAGAGTGTGCTACATAATCTTATTGAAGACTGCTTGAAGGTCCATGAAATGATCACATCACTATCAGTATTTTAACACTAGGTCATTGGACTAACATTTAGATATCTTTTCCTAGAATGGATTAAATATATGATTCATGGAACATTGATACGTTGCACCAGTTCACTTTAATCCAAAGGGCATGTCCTAATAGTAGAAGATCCCCTAGGGTGCTCTGAAGGATGTGGATTCCTCATCTTCAAGTGGAAACATTATATGAATTTACCTTGAATATCCATACATGATGTAAATGTATTCGAAGAAAAACATTAAATATATTAAGAGTTATATGATCTAAAATAGGAAATCATCCTTTGGGAGGTTCATATTAAGGTCTCTAAAATCAATGCAGACCCTAATCTAGAAATTTTTTTCATTACAGGGATGATGTTGGGAAGCCATATTGGATATTTCACTTCTTATAAAAAAAATTAATTGATTAAATTTTTAAACTCCATCTCCACATTGATATCATGATAGGGATTCAACCTCCTAGTTACTTACTTGATGCCTTGATGCTCATCGGGTAGACTGATATGGTGTATAGACACATCTGGATTCAGTCTGGGCAATTAGGTGTCGTTCCAAGTGAACACATTTCAGTGCTAATTCAAATATTTAATTTATATATCCTACTCATTAGGGGTCATGGAGGTAATTATTAGAGTAGGTTGTAGGTCTACTTATATTCCCAAATTTGTCTTCTTGTGCTCATCGATGGAGGTGGAGACACCTTCCATGAATGTGGGATGGGAGTTCTTAGGGTTATCCTAATAAGCTTACAATTCTAAGACTATGGATACACTTCCAGATGATGAAAATATAGGGGATCCTCCATCACTATCAGGGTGATGGATTCCATGAGAAGATATATTATCACCACCTACCTCTTGAATCATTGTAGAGATATACCATATATGTTTTTTATAATGACACTAAGGAAAGATGGGGCTTGTAACTCTAGGCTCTAGTCTACCACCATGACTAGATTAATGGGGATCACATAGTTTCCATTGATCATACTTCAGGGATTTTCATGGGAGGTCCCCAAGCCATTGGGGGATTAAACATGTGAGTTATAATTTAATATAGGTTGTTTTCTTCCCTTTTCATAGAATTAATCTTGAGAATATGTGGACTCTCAAGTATCTAAGGGGGAGATGTCATCATTTAGTAGGCCTACCTTTCTTATATTGGGGTATTTAAGACATTGATGGAATGTTGGAGGTACCTCCATGTGGCTTTAGAGCTAGTTACTTCCAAGAAGGACATTATATGTCATGTATCCTTAGAAAACCATAAACACAACAACATTTGTGTGCTCCCAAAACTATGCTTTTAGTTTGATATTCCCAGGGATTCTTTTTATCATTATTATTATAACCATGAATGGTCATCTTTGTGGGAGAAAAATACCCTTCTCTATATCCCAAATGTTGGTGGGTTTTGAAGCAGGATGAGGTTGATCGCAGAACCATTACCCATTAAGTCCATTTGAATGTTGAAATTATTGAGTCTTTTTGAAACCTATAGGGGCCTTATGAGAAATTGTATGATCTCTTTATGATCCTGATCAGTGAAAAATATGGTTCCTTGAAATTGTAATGGAATGGTATCCACTCAATAAAACTCAACTACACAAAATTATGTCTCAAAATCTATTAGGCTTTAGATTTATTAGAAACATTATTCCCTAAGTTCATTTGAAAAATGGAGTGTATCAAGGAATAATATATCAATTGGTAAAATAAATAAATGTTTTTGAACATCGTAGTTTTGTGACAGATGTTGGCACTTCATAATGTTGGGATGCTCCTAGATTTGTGGCTTAGGAATAACGGGATTTGAGGTAGAAAAACCTTTTTATTAAGTAGAATGTGATGCATTATCTACTTCCAGTGGTGATGTTCAGGTCAACCTTCCATGTTGCATGGGTTGATCAAATAATTTAACCAATGTTAAGGGATAATTTAATACAATTGGGTGCATATTACCATTGGAAAGTTCTTGGATGCCTTGATTCCTCTTTGGATCCTACAGGTGCACATTCCCAGGATTATCAACCACGTTTATGTTATCTATGAGTACATAACTAAAATATTGGGTCTAAAAACATCTCCATTATCCCATATATCCATAGTTACAAGATATGAGGCCTCTCGTTCCCTAGATGAATGCACAAAACTCATATTCATTGGCATATTAATCATTAGATAAGGGGTCTACCAAATATATCATAACGAAATAATTGGTTGGGCGGTGCCCATTTTTAGATGTGGAAGGGAATAAGTCTTCATGAGTTAGAGCTTTATTTGGGGAAAAATATAATTCTTCACCCTCTATTTCTTCTGGTTGTTAGTGGTAATTCCCACATTTGGTAGGAATTTATGATGTTTCCTCCTTGTGTGTTGGAGATATTGTGGGAATCTTCAACTATGCTCTCAGGAATCCATGAGCTCAGTCAACTGTTTTTCGAGTTATCCAGTTTTCAAACATTCGCTCATGCCTAGTCAGGTGTTTCAAGAAACCATCCAATTATTCTAGCTGGAAAATTGTTAAGGAAGTCACTTACTCTGAGGAGTTATCTAACATGAGTTATTTACAATTGACCATGCCTTGAATGATTTATTTGATTAAAAAACAATCCTAGATATTATCACCCAACCGTCTATTGATAGGCTAGTTGTAAGGATAGTCAGTGAGGTTGACCTTATTGAGATTACAAGGATATGGTACCATGATCATGTCATTGTCCATAGCTACTAGGATGTAATTGGGGACTTGATAATTTTAGATTTATTATAATTTATTCTTATGTTCCCCAATTATTAAGGGCCCTCATTTATTTTTTCATCTGGATAAGAAAAATTTTATGGTTTTCACCACTCGACAAGATGTGCTGTGTTGTTCTATAACATCTTGGGTGGTTGGATGGGCACTAATTCTTGCTTGAGAGTGACAATAATTTCTCATGATTCTCCTATATTTTTCCCCTGTGTTGTAGGCATGATTTTAGTTTTGGATTAGGTACATTGAATGGACTAATCATGATATTTTTCCAATTCAGAAAAATCTTGAAACCCACCTAGATACTTCATTGGAATTAGAGGTTATTGTACTCATCATGACGACTTTAATCATAGAGTTTCATTATTTTATCCTACAATAGAGGGATGTTGGTTGAATAGGTCAAACCTTTCCATCTATCTATAAAGGCATATTCCCTCTGGTTCTCTCATTTTTTCCAGTTAGTTATGGTGATGTTCATTGTTTTTCATAGCATGGAGCTGAGCCAATAAAAGAAATAATGACATAGGTCTTCCCATCCTATAATAGATCCTACTAAAAGGCTACATTACCATACAAAGGATGACCCTGTTAGATTCTATACCAAACACCGCATCCGTTTTTCCTCATATTAATCTCGAGGGACCAACATCTACCCACATTAGAACATGAAGTTTGTAAGATATTGTTGGGTTCTCCCACACTATCAAAATTGCAGAAGGTATGATTGATGATATTGGGTGAAGGTGGAGTATTAACCACCCATTCAGTATATAGATTCCTCTCTGGTTTCAAAGATGCACATCAGCCTTCCATGGCTTCCATTTGAGTATTATGGGACCCGATCACATTAAGTAGCTCTGGGGTCACTACAGTTTGATCCACCTCTGTCATACATGGAGTGGTTGAGGATCGATTATTTGTACATGCCTTTTTCGTCCTATTAATTTTTTATTTTTCCTAAGACAAAATCAATTCTGTAATTAGGTAGATGTTGTTTCCACAACAGAAGTATTTTATGATCATTTTCGAATTTATCATTTTTCTAGACTTGACACCAGGATCTAAATCATGTAGGATGGTCAGATATCTATCTTTCTAGTGGATCGTCTATAGGAGGGATAATAGTAATATTTTCCTAAATATGATTCCTAGTGGGAATATTTCCCCTGAGTAGATCCTCATTGAGTTGTCTAAGGGTTTGCATATCGCTCT
This sequence comes from Viscum album, assembly GCA_963277665.1. NCBI lineage: Eukaryota > Viridiplantae > Streptophyta > Magnoliopsida > Santalales > Viscaceae > Viscum > Viscum album. The sequence continues at coordinate 740,912,484 of OY728134.1, read as the reverse complement.
CATATTGTGAGAACTATTCCTATATGGAAGGAATATCATCCCATATGGGTGGCGTTTGAGATATAGTTGAATCATTCCATTTTTTCATTGGATGTGTTTCTCCATGGAGGTGAAAACTCTATATTCAAATGTTCCAAATTTTGGAGAATTATTTGGTTTCAGGTGTGTGCAGCCTTGTTTGGTGAATCAAAGTCACACTCCTCCGAGGTTACATTTTTCATTTTCCACCACACTTCATTTCCATCCTGATACATTATGTCTTCCATATTAACAGTGATTAAATTCAAAGAGGTATATCTATAAATGGTGGTTTTTCCATTACTTTCAATGAAAAAAGATGATTATGCACTACCTTTATCTAGGCTTTTAGTCAAACCCATGGCCATAATGGACCATTTTGTCTGGTGACCCCATAGGGGTATGATCACTTTGGTCATACATTTTTATTGTATTAGTATATAAAAAACGAATCTATGGGAGTTTTTTTATCATGGTTTCCAAGAGGGAACTGACCAGTAGAGGTTTGTTATGTGGTTCAAGGAACATGTGTGATACAGACTGTTGAAATTCCCCCCCCCCCCAATATAGAGAATAATGATTATCTTTGGGGTGGAAATGATGATAATAATTCCCCCAACCTTGTGCGGTGGGGGTTATTTGAGGCTGAAAATTCAATTTACAGTTCCTATTATTTAGGATCCAATGATTATAGTCAGAGATTTTATGACTATCAAGATAGACAAGAAGATACAAATTCCACCAGCGTAGTAGGATTATGTTGAACAAGAATTGGTGTTGATTTCTACATGAAGATATTAGGAGATGATGAACCTGGTGATAGTTATTGAGATATAAATTACCCAATCCCAGTGGAATGGGGTTTGTTTGCAACTGTCGTAGACATGTTATAGGTACTCTTGAAAATTGATGACTTCAGAGGTGTAGATAGTGGTAGATATTCCCTTGGTCCGATGGGCTAGGTGAAATCATAGTCAGCTAATATTTTAGCTACTACTGTGGACCATTAGACTCAGAGGAGTTTTTATCATGTTGGATTTGGGTGGAATTGAATCACGTGGTGGGAATCATTATTCCTGAGAGTATTTCGGGTTGATTGAAAATTCATCCTCTTTGTCTGATATGTATTCCTATTTCATTGAGGGGCATAGTTTGATTTCATGTTTTCATTCCTATCCCTATATCTAAGGGGTTCTAATATTCTAGGGGATCATAATAGTGTAACACTATTTATTTTACACATCCAAAATTATAGATGCATGATGTTGATTTATAGATAAGCTTCCATATAGTTGTGATGGAATGGAAATAAGTGTATTGTAGATTTGAATTATTCTTTTTGGGTTGTGGGTCCATATCTATGGAGATAGCATATACGTATAACTGACAAGAGATTATTTTTATTTTATGAAGTTGACCTTCATATCATGGAAAAGGGAGGTGTCTAGACTTAATTTGCAAATGAACAGCTCACATATTTTTTCATGGATAATCCTTGAACTCATTTTCTAGATCATCTAGATATCATATTCAGAATTTCAGATGGAAAGAACATGGATGAGAGGTTGTTTTTTCTTAACTCTATTTATATGTCAGTGGTGGCCTCCCTTGCATCAGACATAAACACCTCCATATAGTGATACCATTAAATATTCTTCAGAGGTTTCCCTACTGATTGAAGTGGACTACTATTGGATGTTTGTATGTAATTGTTTTTCATTGAGGTCATTTGATAGGTGTCCACTGATAGGAATATGATCCTTCCCAAGGCTTGATCCATTCTCACATTGCTAGACCCAGTTATAATGGGGATATGGGCCCAATAATGGGATTTTTGAGTATGCCTCTAGACTTATTCGACCAGAATATGAGTCTGTCTCAAGGAATATTCCCTTTTGAATTTGTGTGCCCTAGAAAGAATGGGGATATGATCTAGTTCTTGGGACTTCATAATATGACCATATACATCTTTTATAGGAATGTTCCCTTATTCTAAGGTATGTTCTGATCTCACAAGGGGATCCCCAATTGGAATGGGAGCATGAGAATGGTATGATTCCTCTTCCTTAATCAGACAATGCTAATAATCCTCCTGCATTGGAGAAAGAATATGAGCTTGCTCTGGTGTAGTAACTTGTTTAGGATGATCAAAGGGTTATGTTTTCAAGGCTATATGGATGTAAATATCAGCCTGTACCTTTATCTAAAATAGTGTAGGAATATGTCGTTGGATTTCTTAAGCTGTTGCTAAAATATAATGGCATTTTAGTAGAATGCAAGAAAGGATAAAAGAATTCACATTTTCCATATCCATTATACACTAGCTGATGTATTTGACTGATTTGGGGATATGCACCCACATATATCCTCCTTGTGCTAATGAAATATGCCTATGTAATTCATTCATATGGGTAAGGATATGTTCCAACCCCACCATTGTGGTTGTAATATTCCCACAGACTTGTTATGACCAAGTAAGGGTATTGGCATTCTCACTAGTTGCTTCCAAAATATGCTGACAGTTATCATGAACATGAGTGGGGATACAATCCCACTTCTAGATACTTGTTTCCTTCTTCACATGATGATCCTTCCAAGTTGCCTATACAAGGGTGTCAGAGCGGTAGTGTGCCGGGTGGTACCCTCAGTAGGAGAATAGTGGGTTTTGATGGTATGATGCTGGAAATAGTGGTTGACATGAGCCATATGGGGTGGCCCCTAAATGAGAATGGTGAAATATTTGGAATCTTGGCCCACCTTCTTTATATATTTAAAGTGGCAGTTTCTATGCAACAAGGATAAGCTCCCAAAGTGGCTGGCTGTGGCGATGAGGAAAACTATATCAACTACAACATTCACGTGGTGATGCAGACTCATCGGTTTTCATTATTGGAGAAACATATGGGAAACTTTTAGTGTAGGGATTTTACCATGCTATTGGTAATAGTTGACCATATTGTTCGCCACCCAACATTGGATTTCTCAAGAATGTGAGATCATTTTGCAACCCATGGGGGTATCAGCTATAGGTGATTGCTGGATGAAGAAGAAATTGTCTTAGATCCAGATGATGTCAGGGATAATAGTATTCGTAGACATGAAAATAATTAGATACAAGTTCATTTATTATTGAAATATTGTACTCATGATGTGATCAATCTCATAAGCATTATTAACATAATTTTCCTTTTTATTCCAATTCTTTCCATTCATTTAATTCGGACATATCAAAATGAGGATATAATTATTTTATGATAACCCTGGTTAGTAAATATTATCAATAAGATCGTTCTATTATCATTATATTTTCATGTAGTGATAAAAAACATAGTGAAATTATATATTATTAATCAATCATTATGTCATTTTATAGCTTCACATCATGATCGACATTTCTATTTGCATATAGTGTGAAAAAATTTCTTGTTGGATAATAACCAAATCATTTTTTTATTTGAGAGATTCATATCAAGTTCACCATTTATGGTTGTGTATAATGTGAAAATAAAAAAGCACCAATCTATAATAAGCTAATCATTTTTTATTTGATATTTTCATGTTGGGTTCCCCATTTCTATTTTGACTGAGAAGAGTTACCTGGGGAAAACCTCACAAAGGTGGGTTCAGTTGGGCATGGTAGTTGATTATGGGGGGTTCATTTCTTTCATAATTATTAATTTTGTGTCACCAATTTATTTCTTAACTGGAACTGCCAATTGTTCCCTCATCCCCAATTGGTTATAGACCAACTTTCCAAAGTCACTTGGCCAATTGTGATTTCAGAACCAACAGTGCTTAGGGACTCAAATAGGTTGAGAGGATGAGAGTTCAGGCTCACAACAAACTTTTTTTGGATAATTGTTTCCAACTCAGGGACACTCTTATAGATTTATGATATGTTTATGAATTTCTACCTAATCTCTCTACGAGAGCAGTTTCCCTAAAAAAATTGTTATTGGTTATTTCTATTTATATAAAAAATAAAGGGGACCTCAATGATGAAAAAAACAATGGTTATATCATTAATGAATCCATTTATATGTATATGTGGTTATTAATATTTTTCTAAGTTACATAAAGCTACATTATAAGACGAAGACATATAACTAGGTAATTCATAATTTTCTGCCACACATGGAAGTAATTAATATTCTGAGGAAAGGATTGAGCCATTAGTATGAATCATGTGTATCATGGTTAACATAGGAATCAAAACCCACATAGTTTTATAAATAATTTTAATTTAACATCATGTGGAGGGGAAATATATGTATGAACTAATGCACAAAATTCGTTATCTTAAGTCTTAAGGAGATATCCTATGTATCATGGTTATGATAGGAATTAGAGATATCATATTATGATCATTTCCTTGAGACAATACCTAAGTTATATGCCAATACATGTAGGAGTTTTTATTTCATGCCACTCAGTGAATCTTATATACAAGTATTTCCTTGGATTAGGGGGATTCATGATGCTAAAGAGGTGTTCGTTATGGATCCTTATTCTCACATGATCTATTCTCAGTGTGAAAAATATATGTTAGTAAGTATTCATAAACATTGCATATGGATGAAGGTATTATGTGTTAGTACTATCCTTGGGATGTTCAATATGGAACTCGGTCCATGGTGAGGCATCCTACAAATCCGGATTACGGTAAGAATCATATTCATATTAGTTCAGTTGATTTATCAATTCATTGAGGGATGGGGTATAGTGACCATCCCATGGGAATGATTGGGCCCCGATGAATCAAATTTTAGTGACATGATGATTACATCAATATAAGTGTTTGTTTAGCATGGTCCTTACGAAGGCGTGCTATGTAATGAACTGAAATTTAGAATAAATATTTTTTCCTATTTTTGTGTGTTATTTTATTTTTATACACAACAGAACTTTTTCATTTGATAACATGTGTATAATTAAAATGAGACTGTTGGGTTTCTACTATTATATGACCATTGGAAACCAAATTTAGCAATTATTGTCTATATATACAAGTGATATTGGTTAATTAATATAGAAAGAAGATTTGATGGCCTCATCTACTAGTATCGGGCCAATCGAAGCCCATCTAACAGAACATGGGAAGGAGGTAGCACCACTGGGCTTTGCTCTGGACAAAACCCAACCCGAACATCATTATGTGAATCTAGAACGTAATCGCCTTTGTAAGAAGTTCAAACTGATATAAATTACTACTCGTGCAATGTTGGCTGAGTGACCCTCATATTCTCTCACCTTAGCACATCATACAATTAGTTCCTATGATGGGGTTATAAGGGGCCATGTAAGGAGACCATAACTGCTTTGTGTAATCCTTTGAGATAAATAAAATTGTTTATTCTTCTTATGGGGATGTTTTTAAATTTTCAGATGTGCAGATAAATGTAGGATGTATATTATTAATGAATTTTAAAAAAAGATATTTAAAATTATTTTTTTAAACCTTAAATAATTAATGACTTGTAATGATTTTCAAAAAATGGTCTTCTGCAAATGTGTTCAGTATGAAATTTGGAGTCTAATTACATAAAAATAATTTTTGGTGAATTGTAATTTTGGAATAGTGAATTTATGCTTAGTATTAGTAAAGTGACCAAATGTATTAGTAATTTCACTTAAATAAAGTATTAATATAATATAGGCACCTTGATTAAGTAATGTAATACAATAAAATAGGTAAATAACTGTTTCATAAATTATTAGTCAAGAGTTAGTTTTTCAGGTGAATATTGTTTTTTAATAAAAAATTAAATTACAAATATTTAAAAAATTATTTTTATAAAATAGTCTTTATTTTTGAATTCAGAACATCGATATTATGTTAAGGTAAGTTTTGTGATTTTTTCTAAAAAAATGAATTTTCGGTGAATGGTGTTTTTAATTTAAAATTAAATAAAAAATATTTAGAATTTTTTTTATAAAATGGAGTTTATTTTTGAATTAATATCATTTATATTATGTTATGATAAATTATTGGGAGTTTTCTGAAAATGTAGTATTTTCAGTGAATAATAAAAATACAGTTTTAGGGTACTGGTTTGTTTAATGACATCATAACTGCATCATGATAATATCATGAGATATTTTAAGGGATTTTCGACTTATGAATAGTATGATAAGGTATGTGGTGTCCCAATTGGCCAATGCCATGTGGAAATACCGCATGTTTTTCCAATACCACCAATGAGGTGTCCTTTGACCATTAATGCCTTGTCCCTTCACTTCCCCTATAAATACCAAGACATTCTCTCATCCTTTCCATTAAAAAATCCTTCTCAACGAAATTCTGGTGACATTACCTCCAATGGAGTCCTCCCAAGGTTCCCTAAATCCCCTTAAGGTCCCAACCATCGAGTTTTAAGAGTTACGTTTTAAGGTAAGAGATTGTACCTCTCTTTTTCTTTCCATGTACTCTCTTTTATTTAATTTATTTTATACTCTATGTTATTATGTTGGGGGTTGTTATTTTATATTAATCCTACTATAATTTTCATGTTCATATGATTAGATACATCTTATTTCTCTCATCAATTAATTTTAATAATTTTTAAGTGGCGTCGTTAGGCTGCCGAATTTTTAAGGGATTATTTCACCCTTCTCGTTTTCAAGATCTATTTTCATGTCAAATCTTTCATTTTCCTTTTTATTATGTTGGGGCATGATCTATATATCTATAATACTGATCTTTTATGTTCATATGAATAGATACCCTATTTTCAATCATCAATTCATTTTATGAATTTTTAAGTGGCCCTGGTTGGCTACCGAATTGTTGTTAGGGATTCTTTCACCCTCCTCATTTCCAAGTTATATTTTCATGTCAAGTCTTTCAAGGTATTTTTATTATGTTGGGGAATGATATTCCTTATCCATAATTATTCAATTATTTATGTTCTTATGATGAGATACCCTATTTGATCTCATCAATTCATTTTTTTGATGTTTTCTGTGACGCCATTAGGCTGCTGAATTTTCATAAGAAAATCTTATTTTTGACTTCCTTTCAAGTTTTCTATATCATATGGTATGTCTTTAAAAATTCATTACCATATTATTATATACTTAATATTATTTCCCTATACTGTTTTATGGATCATTTATGAGAGGTTGACCCATATCCCCTCTCTTTTCAACATTTTCTAAAACCCTGTAACATAGACGTTATGCTGCAGAATTTTCATCTCAAAATATCTCTCACTTTGTGTCAAATTATTTTATTAAATTAATTGAATAGTCAATGTTTTTTCTTATAAATGGGTATTCACATATATATCAAAATGTTATATTTTAATTCTGGGATTTACATACACGAAACCCACTTTCCTTATCTGTGGTTTTAAAGGGACATAAAGATCTTGTCTTAAAACCAGTTTTTAGAACGTTATGATTATGAATTGAAACCCAATTATTTTATAACATATCAGTTATTTATTAAATTTTTTATGATGATATATCTATCTCACATGATATTAAATACAAATTAAGTGTGTTCCCTGATAGCGCTCCAATGCATTGGGTAAAGACTTAATCTCTACAGATGACTATTTTAACGATACCATGGTGAATAACCTTGGTATTTTTTTAAATGAATCATTGGGGATAGACATTGGTGATACAGAAATGATTGTATAAGTTAAATGATGTGTCCATATCTTCAAGTTATGAAACATTTTATTTTTATTATGATATTCCTCATAATCTCTTTCCCATGCCATAAAGTTATTTTTCATGACTTTTTGATGTATCTCAATTTCATATGTAAAATGTTTCCCTTGTTTCCCTTACTCGGCCTTCTGCTCACCCTTTCCTTTTATGTATGTTTCCAGGTTATGAGATGTTGTAATGAACATAGGATTAACAATGAATACTCCTTTTGTGTGTTTAAGAAGAATGATTTATGTTGTCATGTATTAAGTTCCTGGATTCTTGGAACCTAAGTCTTAAAATTCCTATGTTTTTTATAATGTAATAAAAGTTAATGTGATAAAAGGGAGGGATGTTATAGTTGGTATCAAAGTATGGTTTAGTTATTTTTGGAAAGTTGGATATGATATAATTTTGGAATAACCCTATAGAAAAGATTAAATATAGGAAATCTTCCTTGTATTTTGGTGAGTATTGAGTAAGTGGGTTCCAAAAAAATAAATCCATGTCTGGATACGAACAAGTAGAGGTTCCTGTGGAATAGATGTTCCTATGAGTGAATACTATGATAAGGTGTTTCGGGCTTGACACGTGGTAACCTGGTGCATGACAACTGGCCTTTCTGCACTCTTTGTTTGACACACCTGGGGGATATGCTTTGGTAAATTCATAAGCTTTGTACGAACCATTATTAAAAGGGAAAAGGTAAAATAAAATAAAGATTCACATAAGAATATATGATCATGGATAACATAGATTCGATCCTTGGGGATCACAATTTAGGGTATAATTTTTTCGACAATTTTATCCTTATATGCTTTATGTTTCCTTTTCATGATTATTGGCTAATTATTTAAGCCCCCCAATTATACTTTCTTTTCTTAGTTAATGGTACGAAATGGAAGAACATGTCCCAACAACCAATGTGATAGGAAATGTGATGATCGCCCTATTAATATGACAGAGATGATGAGGGATCAAGTTAAACATATTGTGGTTATGCCAAACCAGATATCAAAAATCACAATTAATAATTGGTACCTAGTTGAATGCCTAAATTAATCAAGGAAGAAGAAGATTGTGTCTCAAGTATTTTCATGTGATAAAATTGATAAGGGAAAGAAGACCCAATTTACTTTGTGAAAAATGTTTGGAAAGGGGCACCATGAAGAATGTCACAAAGGAACCAGGAGATGTTTTAAGTGTGGGGTGATAGGGAAGAAAGTATCCAATTTCTTTTAAAAAATGGATAATGTGGTGAATAGAGAAAAGGTTCAATCTAATGAACCTATACTTTTCAATGTCGTAAATGTGGAGAGGTTGGACATTATCCAAGGTAATGCTCTCTTGTAAGGGATGAGAAGCATGATGAGCATCAACAATCATCAAGGATAACGGAAGAATTTCAGTCCTATGCTGAGATGGATCATGATGACTAATGTACATGTAACATCTTCACAATAATTATCTATCTAATGTTGTATTCTAGTTCACACCCTATGAGAATATCTTTAATGTTTTCTAACAACATCGAGTCACTACCTAATATGGATTTATATCATTAAGGAAAACATCTATTGTTATGTACCACATGTTGATGTTGTGAAGCTGTTCTTCTTGAAAAAAATATGACTAGGGGATTAAAATATTATTATTATTTTCGTAGACGTTCACTATTTTGGTAACCCTATATGATCGAGGTAAATAGATTACTATGGTATTTTCATTGATGATAAAAGGTTGAATTATATTTTGAAGAATCGATTAATTTATGGAGAACTTATATTAATTTTGGTTAATTATGGAAATGATTAACCTATCTTGGAGAAAATATATTTAGGTTAGTTACTTTTGATATAAGATGTTAGGAGTGATTGATGTTGTTTGGAGATGAAAGATAAAGTTTATCTTGGAAGACTATGTTATAAACTCCTTATTGTATTTGGGTTTCAATCGTAGTTTGGTTTCTTTTGAGGAATTGTAAGGATAGTTATTTATGGAATGGTCTATGACGAACTTTGGGTAGTACCGTAAAATTTTGAAGATTTAAAAGTAGTTTCCCTTTCTATGGGGTTCTTTCTTTTTAAAGAGTTGTTTTATCTTACCCATTATATTTTTGGGATAATGTTTAAAGATAGAAGAAATAGATAGTAAATCTTTTGTAGATTATGTGAATCACTAGAAGATGATTCTTTTCGATTTTTATGGGACCAAGTGTTTTTGAATGCTCATCGTTTCGAGAAAATAATAGTCTTGGTAGAAACATTTTAAAGGATGAAACTATACTTGAAGTTAATTACTTTTCCTTGTGTTCATATTCTATTTAGTAAATGAATTCCTCAATATTTTTAACAGGAACGTAAAACAAAAATGTTGTTGGTTTCAGTTTCCAACTGGGTAATCAAAGACCGTTCACACACATCATACGTTTGTGATTTTATTGCGGTTAACTTTCTCCTAATCATGTTTTCTATCACTCTCCATCAGAACATGAACCTTTTTTTCTCTTCCATATCCATGATTCCCTATAGGGAATCCTAGTATGGGTTAACTCGGGTGACCTTTTTTACTTCCTTTTCTTTCTTTTAACGTAATAGTCTTACTGACTCCTTTTCTGATGTGGGACATTCAATGAAATTTCCAAGACCAATTTTAAAAATCCCACAGATGCAATTTCTTAAGGGGGGAAGAATGAAACAACCTGAAATTTTAAATAAATCTTGTTTCCTAATTTTGTGTTTTATTTTATTTTTATACTCAACAAAACTGTTTCATTTGATAACATGAGTATAATTAAAATGAGACTGTTGGGTTTCGACTGTTATATGACCATTGGTAAATATGACCATTGGAAACTAAATGTTGTGATTTTTGTCTCTAAATACAAGTGATCATGTTTAATTAATATAGATAGAAGTTTAGATGGACTCATCCAGTAGTCTTTGGCCAATTGAAGCCCATCTAACAGAACCTGGGAAGAAGGTAGCACCACTGGGCTTTTCTCTGGACCAAACCCATGCCGAACTTCATCATGTGACGCTAGAATGGAATCGCCTTTGCGATAAGTTCAAACTGATAGAAATTACAACTCGTGCAATGTTTGTCGAGCCGCCCTCAGATTATCTCACCTTAGCACCCCATTCACTAAGGTCCTATGATGGGGTTATAAGGGGATATTTAAGGAAACCGTAACTACTTTGTGTAATACTTTGAGATAAATAAAATTGTGTTTTCTTCTTATGGTGATGTTTGTAAATTTTCAAATGTATTGATAAATGTAGGATGTATATTATTGATGAATTTGAAAAAAAGGATATTTTAAAATATTTTTTGTAAACCTTAAATAATTAATGATGTGTAATGATTTTCAAAAAACGGTCTTCTGCAAATGTGTTCAGTAAGAAATTTGGAGTCTAATAAGATCAAATTAATTTTTGTGAATAGTAATTTATGAATAGTGATTTTCCTCTTAGGATTAATATTGTGACTAAATGGATTAGTAATATCACCTAAAGAAAGTATTAATATAGTATAGGCACCTTGATTATGTAATGTGATTCAATAAAATAGGTAAATAATTATTTCATAAATTATTAGTCAAGTATTAGTTTTTTCAGGTGAATCGTTTTTTTTAATCAAAAATTAAATAAAAAATATTTAGAAAATTATTTTTATAAAATGGACTTTATTTTTGAATTCAGAACATCGATATCATGTTAAGGTATGTTTTGGGGTTATTTTCTTAAAAAAATGAATTTTTGACGAACAATGTTTTTATTTAGTAATTAAATTAAAAATATTGAGAAAATTATTTTTTATAAAATGGAGTTTATTTTTGATTTCAGATCATTGATAATATGTTAAGGTAAAATTTTAGGAGTTTTCTGAAAAAGATGAATTTTCAGTGAATATTAAAAATACAGTTTTAGGGTTTCTGTATTTTTAATGACATCATAACTGCATCATGATGATTTCATGAGATATTTTAAGGGATGGTCGACTTATGAATAGTAATATACGGTATCAGGTTTCCCATGTGGCCAATACCTTGAGGAAATACCACTTGTTCTTCCAATACCACCAACGTGGTGTCCCTTGGCCATTAATGCCTTGTCCCCTAACTTTCCTTATAAATACCAAGCCATTATTTCAGCCATTCCATTCCAAAATCCTCCTCAACGATGTTCTGGTCTCCTTACCTGTCGAGGATTCCTCCCAAGGTTCCCTCAATCCCCTCATGTTCCCAACCATTGTGTTTTAAGAGTTACGTTTTAATGTAAGGGATCCTACCTCTCTCTTTCTTTCCAAGTACTTTCTTTTATGTCATTTCTTTTATGCTCTATGTTCATATGTTGGAGGATGTTATTTCATATTCATAATAATTTATTTTTAATGTTCATATTATTAGAGACCCCATATTTCTCTCATCAATTCATTTTAATAATGTTTATGTGGCGCCGTTAAGCTGCCAGATTTGTAAGGGATTCTTTCACCCTTCTCTTTTTCATGATCTATTTTCATTTCAAGTATTCCATGTTTCTTTTTATTATGTTGGGGTATGATCTATATATCTATCATACTGATATTTTATTTTCATATGATGATAGACCTTATTTCACTCAACAATTCATTATAATAATGTTTAAGTGGCACCGTTAGGCTGCCGAATTTTTGTTAGGGATTCTTTCACCCTTCTCATTTCCAAGTTATATTTTCATGTAAAGTCTTTCATGTTCCTTTTCATATGTTGGGTTATGATCTTCCATATCCATCATGATTCCATTCTTTATGTTCGTATGATAAGAGACCCTATTTTATCTTGTCGATTCATTTTTTTGATGTTTTAAATGACGTCATTAGGCTACCAAATTTCATAAGAGAAATCTTATTTTTGTCTTCCTATCATGTTTTTTCATTTCATATGGTATGGATTTAAAATTTCATTACCATGTTCTTATATTTTTTATATTATGTCCCTATAATATTTTATGGATCATTTATGAGAGGGTGACCCATGTCCCCTCTCTTTTAAATATTTTCTAAAACCTTGTAACAAAGCCTTATGCTGCAGAATTTCCGTCTCAAAATGTCTCTCTATTTGCCAAAAATTATTTTATTTTATTAAGTGAATACTCAATGATTTTTCTCCTAAAAGGGTATTCACATATATATATCAAAATGTTATATTTTAATTCTGTGATTTACATACATGAAACCCACTTTCCTTTTTTGTGGTTTTAAGGGGACATAAAGATCATGTCATAAAAGAAGTTTTTAAAATGTTTTGATTATGAAATGAAACCCATTTATTTTATGACATATGGGTTATTTATGAAATATTTGATGATGATATATGTTGATAACATGATAATAAATAAAAATTAAGTGTGTTCCCTGATAGCACTCCAATGCATTGGGTAAAGACTTAATCTCTAGAGATGACCATTTTAACGATACATAGGTGAATAACCTTGGTAATTTTTTTAATGAATCCTTTGGGATAGACCTTGGTGATATGGAAAGGACTATCTATGTTAAATGTTGTAGCCACATCTTCAAGTTATGAATCAAATTATATTTATTATAATATTCCTCATGATCTCTTTCTCATGCCTTGATGTCATATTTCATGACTTTTTGATGTATCTGAAGTTCACATGTAAAATGTTTCCATTGTTTCCCTTACGGGGCGTTATTCTCACCCTTTCCTTTTATGTATTCTCCCAGGTTATTAGATTCTGTAATGAACATAGGATGAATAATGAAGATTCCTTTCATGTTTTTAATAATAATGTTTTATGTTGTCAAGTATTAAGTTTCTGGTTTCCACGACACTAAGCCTTAAAGATCCTCAGTTTTGTATAACGTAATGATAGTGAATGTGATAAAGAGGCGGGATGCTATATGATATGTCTCCTAGTTATTATAGGAATCCAAGTTATCATAATTCATATGATTTCTTATTTGGTTAGGGGATGAGGTAGAGTGATAATCCAAAGTGAATGATTAGGTCCTTGTGGATGAAATGTTAGAGGAATGGGGTTTACATCAAAATTGAAATTTATTTGATCTTGAGCATTATGACAGAGTCATTTGAGTAATGGTTATTTCAGGAATCAGAGTTCTTATAGTTTAGATTATTGGTTCTTACAAAATGATGTAGACCAATAGTGAGGACATATCATGTTATGCTGTTGATTGAGGCTTACACTATAAGGTTTCCATTGTCTTGGTAGAGGCTTATAGTAAGATTTATGTTATCATTTTGGTTCATGAAGACAATGTGATACATTCTTGGTGTGAGAAATACGGGATTGAAAATGATCAGTATCAGTATTTATAGATGCAGGAATTATGTTCCAAGAATGCACTATAGAGGTATGATATAGAACTTGGGCCTTATGAAGGCATCCTATGTATCTTGGTTATGGTTTGAATATGAGTTATCATAGTTTATTAGATTGGTAAGTACAAACCGATGTTTCCCTAGTATTAGGGGGCATATCATATTAGGTATTTGTTGGGGGATTAGATATTGATTTTTACCTTTGGTCGAGTCTTACATACCATGGTTAGATAAATTTATTATTCTCTAAGTTTCAATACATGACCTATCCTTCTTGCTCTCCTGACATGCATTGATTATTTGCTCGATTTGCCTTGATTTCCTGGTTCTCATGTTGGAGGGTATCTTCCTGCCATACCCAATGAAAATTATATAATCGAGTTGACTCCTATGAGGTGTATCACATATCATCGAAGTTATGTCTGAGTGGGTTTCCATGATCAAGGATGAATTCTATAGGACATCAAAATACCTAGTCGGTCAACCCAAGATTCCATAACATGACCGGTGTAATTTTTTCAGTGGTTATCACAGGATCTAGCTGACATGCCTAGATTTTATCCTATGATCTCCCTGAAAGACATGGAGGGCATCAAAAGAGTCAGCATGACATGTCTTGGATGGTGTATCATGTCTTGGATGACATGTATGGATCTAATCAAAAGACCTAAATGACTTTACTAGAGGGCGTCGTGATATCCTGTGGACATGCCCGATGGATTTTGTGAGACTCAACTAACTTGTTATAGAGCCATTATATGATCCATTCGACACATTTTTAGGACATAATGAGAGTTTAATAATGAAGGAATATTATTTGTTGGACATGGTTGGAATGATATAGGGTCACCATGTGACTTTCTTCAACATGTATAGAGGAATCTTAATGACCCAAATAGTATATTGAAAGAGCATGATGAGATCAGGGTGACATGTCCTAGTGATGTCATGTTTTCTGGTCAGTTCATACCAAGAACATGAGGTTCAATGAGTATGTCATGTGAATAGGTCTCCCACATTTATTCTTTGTTCTAGAATTTATATTCTTAATTCCTTATATTTGTTTTATGTTAATTTGTATTTTTTCTCATGGGATCTTGAAGATTTTTGGGATGTCCTTCAAATTTCCTTCTAGAAGTCATTTATATGATCTATGGGTGATCATGATAAGTGCCTATACATGTTTCTTGATTGATCCAACTATTATTTAGTATATTAACTAAATTAATACTTTTCAATCACCTGGTAATCCACTTCGATAAATCCACACATAGGTAGGTGAGACATTCCTAGAGTTCATCAATCCTCATAGAGTCATCCTCATGTCTGAGATAGGTTTTGTTGGTCCTTTTTCATAATGCGGTGAGGGATTTATTACCATTTTATACCCTGATAATTCTCCATTTTCATGGAATATATCACACAAATACATACCAAAGTCGATGAGGGAATCAACATCACAACTCATTGTGAGTCTCGGTCTGAGATCGCTATGAGGGAATTTCCATATTTTCAGTAACTGCAATTCCCACCCATGAAAACCTCCTAATTGGATTATTTATAATTAATGGAGACTCATTTATTTATATGGGTATTCTAGTACATCCATATTTTCATATTGACATTTCCAAGGGTATGCACAAGATTAGAGTGGCTCTAGAAGGATTCTGCATGATCTTAGGTGATTTTCATAGGAATTTCTATGATAGATGAATGGGTTGTCAAGGGGAATTCATGAGATCAAAAAAAATGGAATGGACTCTCGTGAGACCATTATGCATACTTCCATATCATGTAGAAAAGATTTTATTATTGTGAGAGGTTTCAGCATCCAAACATTTTTATTTTCATTTTTATTTTACAATGTTTGGGAGTCATGAATGATTTCTTGAGTAAGGATAAAGAGAAATAATTTAGTACTTAGTGATGAGTTTTTTGACTAATAATGTTCCCACGAGGATTCATGATCATTTTATAGACAATTCCATCCATTTTTCTAAGGTATCCAATGGGGAAGTGTGAGGTCACCAGGACATACTTGATGTTCGTCACATGGTGAGAATAGCATGCCAGCAAGCTTTTGGGAGATGAGGAGGACATTTCGCTAGGGTATTTCAGTGCCTTGTGGGTCACTAGCGTTTTATCACATGATTTTAATGATCATAAATTTTTACAACCTCCTTCTCTTTTATTTCCTTTGATTTATTTTACAAATTCTCATGTGTTTCTCAATATTGCCTGAAGGTTGTCAAGGACAATCATTCACTCCATCATGTTATTTTTATGACCAAAATGGGCCTAATATGTTTTTTTATATTCTACATAGTTATGAAGGATTTTCAGATAGTTTATCATGTGATTCTCCACTTGAAATAATACATTTTCTATGGGAGTTTATTCTGCTATTGTCACATGACCACTAGTTGTCTGGGGTGACTTCATGTGAGGAAAAGGACTTGTTTAGGAGTCTTTGTGGGATTGTCTGCATGTTATTCACTATAAATGGTTCATTCACATGACCTCATGATGGTCACATAATAAAATATCCCTTTAAGTCTCATGTGATTCAGGGGTCTCAACCACTATCTTCTTTTATTTCTTTTGTTGGGAAAATAATAACAATATTTTGGTATTTCATAATTTTTGAATTTTCTGATGATCATTTAGTGGGTGTAAAAAATATTTTGGTTAATATTTTACATATATATCTCCTACTATACATGAGAAAGTAACCAAAATTCCTAAAATAGTACTATCTAAGCATTAGATTAGATCTTGATCTAGGTATTCAGTCTATATAAATGATGAAGTCAAAGATTATCATAAATTATCTTGATTATGGTGAAACCCCCTCCCTCACCAGGGAAAAAAATTAGTCTTTCCCTGGATGAAGAATAAATAGGAGATAAAAATTAGGCCACCTCATCATAATCCACCTGCTTCATGTAGTTGAGATGTGGATCAGACAAAAATTATTCTGAAATTTCTCATTTCCATTGATTTCATGGGTACTTGAATGTAAGCTATGTAATTGCGATGAACACCTATGTAGCCTGAGGGAAATATATATCCCAAATAGGTGGATAACACTTTTACCCCACCCAATTTAGGAAATGCTACATTGTGCACCACTAACATCACATGATACCCCATAAAACATCTCACTCACTTCATGTCCCAATGTGATCCAATGAGGTTTCCTTGTTATCAATATGATGAAACCAATATGTATCTTATTTAGAATCTTAGATAGATCCAACATTTATTTTGTACATCAACCTCCTAGATGGTTATATTTTGGGATGGAAAGACCATGATAATTAGTTCCTTAATCAATTCATTTCATCATTAAGGAATACATTATTTTTCGACCTGAAAATTGTAATTATTGAAAAAATTAGAGGGTTTATACCTAAATAGAAATATAGAAAGGATAAAACAATTCACTTATCATTCTACATTTACATATGAAATTTTCTGAACTCTAGGCTGAAAATCTCTAGGATGAGAAGTAGACTTCCTAGATCATGATGATGTATCCAGGTGAAATCAATGAGTATAAATAAATGGAACCAATTTTGGAATATTCCATTCATTGGAACCAATTTAAGGCTCAAAGCATTCCATTAGAGCATGGTAAAAGTCTAGGAAATGTGTATACTTATTCTTATACCCTATATCCTATAAAGGTTCCCATTCAAGAACCTAGGAAGGTCATGAACCACTTGGTTCCTCCTATCGAGTGTAACTAGTAGAAAATATTATCCTCATCCAGAAGAGAAAAGAGATCAATATCACCCTGGATTTAAGGAATGGATAAATAATGAACATTCCTTATGAATGAAAAAATCCCCATCCATTTACCTGTGTCCTTCAAAAATAACCATATGAAGCTACTGTAGCCTAGGAAACCTGATCTGGTCTACCACAATGATCACCCGAACTACATCTATTTTCATAGGAGGTTGTGTCACACCATATAGGATTGATTCATCTTCAAATATATCCTAAAAGGATAGGTTGATACTTGAAATATAAGGTTTTAAAAATCTCTCAAATAGGTGACCCATGTAATCGTTTCCCATTTATAAGGAGAATGAGATAATAAAAAAGTTCATGCCAGGCATGGGAAGAAGTTTTCTAATTGGATGAATCAAAATAGAGTGGAACATGATCATGCCACCTTGATATTATAGCTTCAATGAAACATAATGATTAATCCACCTAGGTATTTCAAAAAAATATTCCTAAAAAATGGTGGACGTATTTGTGGAACATGATAATAGGGAGAGGATTAAGGGTCATATTCATTGCCTACAAAAGTTATAACTATTGAAGAATTAATTTATGAGATATTATAAGCATAGATAAAACCCCAAAAAATTGAACCCTCCTCATAATAATATCTCATCTTTGGTTCTAGTAACAAAATACGTTTGGTATAACCCTTATCTGATGTTTAATGTGACTCTGATTATGAGTTCCCCATAACTATTTAGAAAATAGGAGGCTTCATGTGCCAAATTGAGGATACAGGGGGGGTTGCTAGCATAGTCAGAGAAAATATATCATTAATATAACCACAGTGGATATATATTCATATATGAAACATAGGAAAAAACTCCAATGAGATCAATAAAACCTTAGTGGTACCTCAATGAACTCCAATTTTATTTCTAGATTAGTTATTTTAAATGAAAATCTTGAAAGGATTTGATTTTCGGATCAGCCCAATAAATAAGGATGGTCAGTGAGACCTATGCACCCAAAAATAGATTCTCCCTCAACATCTACAAAAGCTTCGGTTCTTTCAGACTCAAACACATCAATATATGATATACATATTAATGAGAAACACCACCTTAGGATGCACCGAAATCTTGCACAAAGTTCTGGAAATATGAAATAGGTACAAATTTTCCTATCTATGATCTCAATTATGGATGCGCTCCATCTTTCAAAATAACTCAGAGAGGCACTCATCAAGTCCCACTAGATAGCATAGGATTTAAAGAAATAAGTATTTTTATCAAGGGATTATCGACTGGATATCAAATAATCAGAATTCAATTTATCCATCTCATCTATAGATCCGGGTATGGAAGAGGTCATATATAGACAGATAAGACCACTATATGTCTAAAAAAGACTTTATAATGTTGGAATCTGAAAGGGATTTAATACAAAATGGTTCTGGGATATACCTAATCTCGATATAAACCCTTCAAAATTTGTGATATTAATAAATTTAATTATCTCCAATAAATAATAACATTTAATTGAATGATTATAGTGGGTAAAGAACAATCGATAAGATCAAGCTCAAGGATTGGTTTGGGTAAATCACAACAAACACCAATTTCAAGGGTATATAGTAAGACACCAAATACGATGACCTTATCAGAATGGATTTCCTTAATATGGATACGATGATACCTTCAACATTTCATTAGCATTGAAAATACCACATTGACAGAATGTTTGGCATACGACATGGTGACACTTCACCCTTAGAGTCTTTTGATGCCACAAATTATAAGTAAGGTTTCTATAAAAGATAAAGAAAACATCCAATGGTGGATGCAAACATATAGTTTTTGGCCCCTAATAGCTAGGGGACTACCCCTATAAATCTCACGATTATGATCAATAGTTATTATATACTTCCAATTAATCGAATTAAGGCAGTAAACTTAATCCTAGATGTCCATACCACTTTTTCCCCTAATGACTGTGTAAAAAAACTATCATCTACAAATATCTCTACAATGAATCTAGTAGAAGGGGCTAACAATGTATCTTCCCATGGAATCTCTAATCCCAACAGTAATGGAGATGCCATTAGATTATCTACCATGACTAAAAATGCCTCTACAGACCCAGAGGTGGATGATGAAGCAAAGGACTGTATGAATTTCACTCCTTCATTTAATGAAGGTGTGTACACCACCATTGATCGGGTTATGAAGATACTTTTGGGAATATATTAATAACTTTAACCTGCATTAATTGGTGGAAACATTCCATAGGGTGAAATATATCAATATCACATTTGTAAATAAACATTGATATGTGTTCTCATGGAACAATATAGAAATTCTTGAACTCAATCTAGATATGGCTATGCACCATCTCAACTTTCCCGATGACAATCAAGGTTTTAATAAGGTATCCCGGAGGATGCACCCCTCCCGTGCTACTATATTAGGGTGACAATTTTTTAAATTGGTCAAATAATTTTTTTTATGGAAGGTGAAATAACCGTGATGGTTCATCAAAATCATCCCTATCAAGAAAAAGAAAGAGCATATTATGGTCTGCATTGATTTCATATATCTAAATCAAGACTACCCAATGGATGATTACTAATTTATGATCATAGAACTATTGATTGATTCAACTGCTGGCTTCTAAACCCTTTTACATAATGGACGGGTACTCAGGATACAATCAGATTAATATGACCCATGGGGATGAGGAATTCACATCCATTATATTACCTTAAGGGATCTTTGGTTTTTAGTTTAGGACCTTTGGTTAAAATAACTATGTTGATACTAATCAATGTACCATGATTCATATATTTCATCCCATAATTTGTTGAATAGTGGAATGTAACATCCAAGACTTATTATTCAAGTCTCTAAATTTATGTAATCACTTCAAGGACCTTTAAACAGTCTTTAACAAGTTGAAATAAAAGTCTAAAGATAAATCTTCCCAAATATTAATTTGTAGTAAAATTTAAAAAATTCCTTGGATTTTTGGAATGCCACCATGACATTGAATTCATCCCAAAAAATACTAGTCTAATTATGGAAATTTCACCCCCTCAAATTATCAAATTACTAATGGGGTCTAGGAGAACCTCACATACATTTGACGATTCATAGCCAACTTTGCCCTAAAATATCACACTTTCTCCAGTATAATGAAGAGGGTGTTTTCTATTAAGGTGATGATGAACTCCATAAAGCAATTGAGAGTCTTAAATAGTGCTTACATTACCCATAATTCATAATGTTGTTAGTGGCACTGAAACTAATCATCTAATATGTGGCTATTTGGAGAGATCAATTAGTTGTCTCCTCATGTGGAAGAATTATATAGGAAATGAAAACATTCTCTATTACCGTAGCTAAAAGATTCTACGAATTGGAATCTGATATTCTGATGTCAAGAAGAACTACCTTGCACTCATAATTACAGTAAAAAATTAAGTCATTAATTTTACCACCGTAAATTCCACCTAGTCTCTCATATCAACCTGATCAAGTACAGACATGGTCATCTTATGCTAACTAATAAATTTTTCCAATGTTCGGTCATTCTACAAAAGTATGGAATTTATTTCATGTCACAATATGTAGTGAATGGACATTCCATTGCTGATTTCCTTTTTGCACATCCCACCCCAAAAACAACACTAGAAGATATTAAAATTCTAGTTAAAGGGGTTTCCAAACCCATGACCATCCCCAAATAGGGGAGATGTATTTTGATGGTTCCTCTAAATGTCCCATTGACAATATTCTAGAAAATACAAAGTTCAATCATGTTGGAATATAGAATGTATTTTTATCTCAAGATAATTCATTTTTTTCTCACACTTTCTCACCATTCAAATGCTACATGAATAATGAGGCTCAATATCAAGACCACAACATTGGTTTGGAACATTCCTTTTAGTTTTAGATAACCTAACTAAACATAAAAAGGGGGATTTAGTGCTACTCATAAATATGATCAAGGGTAAATATGCAATAAAAAAGGATGAATTGATCCCTATCACTAGATATGTGAGAGGACTTATGTTAGAGTTCCCTTTTGAACCCACATTACATCATGTACCCTAATTAAAAAAATTTCATGCTGATGCACTAGCTATAGTTTTGGCCAACCCTGATAAGGAGGAGGTAATCATCCATATCACAAACTAAGTAATGGTCCCATCGAACATCATCTATGACATGGAATAAATCAATAAAAACAACACCACCACAATGTGTGATGAATTGATATTCACCCTTGGATATATGGAGTTCATAATTGCTTATCTCTAAAACAAGAACCTTCTAAAAGACTGAGTTAGAAGGGAACAAATTTGGTGCAATGAAATAAACATTTCCCATTAAGAAGGGCCTAATGGGAAAAAATACATCCATAAATAAATATTTGGTGGAATAAT
The DNA here is from genome assembly GCA_963277665.1 of Viscum album. Taxonomy (NCBI): domain Eukaryota; kingdom Viridiplantae; phylum Streptophyta; class Magnoliopsida; order Santalales; family Viscaceae; genus Viscum; species Viscum album. The sequence goes on along the minus strand of OY728134.1, from coordinate 740,890,273 downwards.
ATTTATATGAATATAATAAAATATAGGTTATACCATTCATGGAATACATCCATGGTGGATCTTGTGGAAATCACAAATCTCGGAACAGACACTCCCACTAAATCAGGAGGCTTGGTTACTACCTTCCAACCATGATAAAAGACTATTTATAATTAACCATGAATTTTTATGCATGTTATATTAATGAATTAATCATACTTGAATCCCTATAATTTCTATATATAGATAAATATTGATATCTAATTTTCATATGGGGGAGGGATGTTTTGGGGCCATATCCCCCAACCATATCCAAGTAGTTTAAGTGCATCCTTACTGCTACAGATATATTTTTAAAATGGGTTGAAAGAAATAAACCATAATGAATTAAGAATGAAGAAAATTATCTACTTAATGAATTTAATTATAATCACCATATTTGGATTCCCTCACATGTTTAGCGGACAATGGAATCATTGTCTATTCAACGAAGATGAAGAAATTTTTAAAGGAGTTTAACATCATGTCTAACTATTCATACTACTATCATAATGTGAAAAAATTGACATAAAGATTCATTCCATAAGACTCTGTCAAATATACTATAGATGATAGTGAATAAGGATATAATTTCCTAGCTAGACAGGCTCCTCCATGCGTTTTGGGCCTACCATACCACCATGCGTACTTATATACAAGAAACCCTATTTATATTAGCGTGGAAAATAAAGGAAGTGTTTCACATAAAATTCCAAATTCTATAACTCTGAATAGCCATTTATGAAAAACTCATAGGTGATGAGAAATTTCATAATTGGTTAGATGAACCGGAATGGATCATTAAGACAAGGTTGCATACACTACACAAAAAATGAATTCGATTACAATCAAATTCTATGGGCCCATAATAAAAATGAACAACTCCATTATTTCCTTCATGGAGAACTATTAATGGTTCTTAGGTCCCCTATAATTCTAGGAAGAAAATCTCCATTCCTAGAACCAATATTGGAAGGGCCTTATATCAGACATATGTTCTACCAAAACAGACCTTATTAATTTCACGCAATGGACGGGGAATGCGTAACCACCCCACCACACAAATGTGAGTTTTATTAAGATATAATTTTTTTGGATACTGTGAAAAATCATATTCATCCTAAATGAATTGTAATAAAATGCATGGAATTAGTCCAAACCACATGATGATAAACTATACAGAAGTCATCCTGATCACAAGAAGACAAACATTAAGAAATTCATCCAGACCACATACTGATAAATTGTATGAAGTTCTTCCTTGGAATCTGATAATAAACAGTATGAATGTTTTCCTATCCACATGATGATAACCTCTAAATAATTCATCATGATCTAATGATGTTAAAATGTATAGAAGTTATCCAAACTACATGGTGTCATACTAAATGGAATATGTCCTGATAATAAGATGTAAAATTGCACAACATATCATGTCCAAACGACATGATGTTAAACCGCATGGGATACATTCTCATCAAATGTCATTAAACTACATAGGAAGCATCATCTAACCTAAAATTCATCACATTCAATCTAGATCTATGAAAAATATAAATGATGTTCCCCATGTCCGTATGTGTGATTAAGATCCACATAGGGAATTCCTCATCCATTAACTATGAATGGATTGATTCTTTCTATAATAGGATACATAATGACACTTGGATCTCAATAATGGTCTCATCAATAATATATTTATCTCAATGAAAAGATATCAGACTATGAAATAATAGCCAGACCTTATTTTCTATGTTGGTCACCCCCTCCACACCGTAAGATGTTGAACTGAATGATTGGTGAACTTTCCAAATGACACAAAAATGCATGGTATCCTAGAACATAATATGGCTTGATACCTTATATTAAAGGATAATTAGTGACTCCTAGATCTCTAGTCTTAATCTGATCTATAATATTCCACTTATTTCACATTGAGTCTCCCACATATTTATGACCTAACATTAAACTTCATGGCGGATTTACTCGTTACATGACATTAAAAATCATGGTTTCACATAACTATGTATGGATTGATTCTCATTAAAATTAGGTACTCTAAGATTCAATGATACTATATCTTGTCCCAACCACCAAAAATACAAAATTACAATTTTTTTAATTTATTATGTTTGGTGAAAGAAACCTTTTTTTATTACCTGTTCGTCACACTGTGAATAGATCAAGATTACTTAGGAATTTTAGTAAGGGATTTCATGAATAACCATGGAAGATCTGGTGATTATAGTGCTAACATAACATTATATGCAATTATTTAAAATTCACACCATGTTTCCTCACCACATAATGATAAAATATAGTGTAGATGTCTCTCTGATGGAAAACATTGTGCATTACCATGAACCTCACTCAATAGAAAAACTATCCTTATGTTGGTCTCCCACCATACCACAATTCAATCACTATGTGTGGAGTGATTCCTTTAATCATAGTATACATAGTGTCACTAGGATATCAAGTATTTTTTCAATATTAAACAATCATTGAGAAAAATTACCACCTCTACAAATGGGACCGACCACTGTAGAGACTTTCCCATTTAAGAACTATGTGAGGTCTAATTACCATTATCACATGATACATATTGACTCTTCTATCTCTAATCACGGTTACATATTCAATAATCAATGTGAACAATTACCCTTTCTACTTCTTGGTCAAACCAGTATAGATTGTTCCCTGTATAAGAACTATGTGTGTCTTGTTTTTTATCATCACATGATATGTATTGATGCCCAGATTTCCAATATTGGGTCCAACTACAAAAATAAGTGGGAATAATGCCCCCATAAATGTATGGTACATACATATGTAGAGTGTTTTCTATTCACTAACTACGTGTGGCTTGATTACTTTCATCACAAGATTTGTAGTGAAACCCAAATTTTAATTCATCGGTCCATTTACAATATACATGCCTTACATCAAGGAGCCCATGTATTTTTTACATAATATGAAAAAAGGTTTTTCAAGAACTACATATATACTTATTCCTGTAATCATATGATAAAATGTGACACCCCAATCTCCAATCATGGGCCTAGATACAACAACAAATGCGACCAATTACCCCTCTATGTATGTGTGAAACATGTGTAGAGATTTTAATGTTCAATAAATATGTGTTCCATGATTCCTATTAACGTAGAATATATTGTGATGTCTGGATCGTTGATTATTGTGTATATCCATGATAATTAAATAATGAAACCCAAAATACTCATGGGCTATACATATGGTGGAAATTTTATAGCGACATGAAATTAAACTACACAAAAATATAAAATGTAAACCTCATTTCAAAGTGGTCTGAATCATTCACGATTGTTTTACCTATGCACAAGTCAAATCAATATATCACTTACTTGAACATGTGATAAACTTTTAAAATAAAGGATCTGACATATGGTTTAATACTATTAAGTCTACACATGGATATAATATGTTCCCTATATGTAAATTCCCTCTGCTAGTTCACTGTTCCCTCTGGGACATCTTGCACACTTTTCATGTCAATTCCTACGCCAATAATGCATGACATTAAAGTGAAAGAAATGAAAAATCTATTCACCATATGATGATAAACTACAAGGTTAATTTATTGCTTGCATGACATTAAAATGGAGACAAAAATATATCCCAATCACATGGTGTCAAAAGGTTCATGTCATCACCCATCATCATTCCTTATCAAAGGATATTAAGAGAATAACCTTGAGAAATAAGATAATGGGGTGCTTTCATTATCATTTAATCACCTCAACCTATAAATATCACTTCAAGTATGAGAAAATTATGTTTCCACCAAACATTCATGGACCTTGGAAAGGGAAACTATACTTGAAGGGACCATTTTTTTTAATATGCATGTTTTCCTCTGGTTCTTTCATATGCACCTATGGTCATAAACTAAATATGGAACAACTTATAAAAAATCCTATCTGATCCTTATAAACTTTGACTTCTCCATGGTGGAACTCAACAACTTAGAGTGTATTGTTTCATCCATGAAATGATTTACCCATTTTAATAATCATGTAATAATAACATCATTCTATGAATTAAATAAATTATACCCAAGATCAGAAGGATGTTGGAGTACTCCATGCATTGGGTATCATAATTGGTATCTTGTGTAACATTCCTTTAATATCAAGTCCATGTGTTTCATGCCCTTAAAATTCATACACTTTGGTAAAATTTGTATTACATTAAGATTTATAATTTGATGGTAAAAATTACAAGAACCTAAAATTATAGTGAAAGAGACACAAATATTTTCAAGATAAAAACCAAAAACAGAATCATGAGAAAAATTTAAGACTATGAATGTTATAATCATCATCTTTAGAGTTATGGAAAAATTTAGGGCATGAATAAAAAATCAATAAATCTCATAAGGACAAATTTAAGGCCCAATGAAAATTAGATATATTCTCACTGGTAACCTTGGTTTAGGAAAGTGTTAGAGTAATGATTTGTCACATCTAATAAAAATGATAATTTGTTCACTTGGTGTTGGCTCAAATTTTTGGTTTCGACAACCCTTCTTAAATAATACATCTTCTAAAAATTTTACATCATTTTTTGAGAACCATGGATCTCATAAACCTTTAATGTCCCTTAGAAAAGCATACCTAGCTTCAAGGGACACATTATTTGAAAATGCTTGTATGTCTAAGGCTTCTGAATATGTGCCTATAGTCATCAATGAAATGTTTCATAACATTTAAAAAAAGATTTCAGATCCCTCTTATAACTTACACCGTCATGGTGTGACTAAACACCTTATAGTGTTTTGGGACATCCTATTTATAAGTGTCCCATTTAACTACTCATGACCTATGAACCCAAGAACATGATTTATAATCACTATAACCAAAATATTCAAGAAAATTAGATATCATCTATGTTATGTCACCATGTTGTGTACCCTTTCAGAAATTAGAAATTTGACACTCCATTACTGAACCTTTTTATGATTTACACGATATGATTTGATACCATAGGGTGTAGGTACATGAGTCTCCCCATAAAATTTTAAACTTCTTTATGGTTCCCAATCCATTCCAAGATAGTCCTTCTCTCTATACCCAATTCATCATCCAGATTGTTTGAGTATTTCTAAATCATCCATCACCCCTAGAAAAGGGCATAAATCATCTTTTCTTGACCATGACATCAACACATAAGGGTCTTGACCAACCAACAAAAGTATTCACTTCCTTTTTTGAATGTAACTACAATCCATGCGTGCCTTGGTAATTCCAGTATAACACTCACCATATTGGTGTGTTTTGGGTCATCCCCTAGTTATCTGCCCCATTCAATACACATTGACTCAACCTTTTGGGTTATAACTTACTCAAAAAGTATTCCAACTATCCAGGTGGACTCCACTTCTCTAATATTTCCACCCTCAACCCATACTATTCCTATATAATATTTTTCGACCCTTGGAAATGAGTGGTGAAGAATCTATTTGAAAATAATAAGAATTCATAACGTGTTTGACCAAATACGTATAGGATTATTCTCCTTGATAGAAAGGAACTACATTCGTTGTGATCCCTAGAAACATCATGGTTGAACTCAACACCTTAGAGTTTATTGGGCCATCCCTTGCATGTCTTCCCATTTTTTCTTATTAACTAACAATGTTTTTAATTAATGAAACTAAACTAAATAGAAAATTTCCTCACCTCATGATGTTAATCTACACAAAAAATATCCTTACCACATGATATAAAACTGACTGGTAGATTCCCTTACCACATGACACTAACCTACTTGGAATATTTCCTTACCACATGATTTTAAAAGGAAATAAAGATACTACATTACAATATTATATTACCCTCAATAGAAGGTCTGCAATGAAAGGCCCTAAAAATAAATCAATAAATTATCCAATCTAGAATAATATAAACTAAATCACATTGATGATCTAGTTTTTAGTACCTTAAAATCATGATTAAATGAAAAAAGTCCCTAAAATCATAAGGGAGAAAAAACCCATAGTAGGGAATCCTGAGAAAAATGAAAGACCATTCCCTCTAAGCCTTACCCTATATAAATCTTATTAAAAACACTAGGCAATGATAAATAATGGAATTAAAATATTTTGGGAACCACTAAATAACCTTATAAAAAATATTTTTTATACATGCTATGTACACTGACTTCAACAAAAGATAGGTCACTCCCCCTCCAGGGAACATTTCACCAAAATTATCCTGTTATGACTCAGGTAATCTCAATATCAATGGAGCAGATACATCAATGAGGAATCTCATTTTTGTTGGAATTCATGTGCATTTCTCATGAAAAATATATTATAGTTTAAACATTCAAATCCATGCATTTTGGATTACATGATATTATACAAATATTGGGAATCATTTTTAATTAATAATACATGATATTAATGAAATACCATGCACATCATGAATGGTAAAAAAATAACCAATGATATATAATTTTTGGAAGATCTATTCATTGATATAATGAAAAAGAGGTACCACCACATTTCATATCCGCTATTAAGATTAAATAAAAAACCAAAATTGATAATCCGATTAAAATAAAATTTGACCAGATGAGCTGGCCAAATTAGATATAAATTGATGAGAAGTGTCGATTGAGAGCCAATGTGATTACAATACCAATTATTCCTATTATTCCTAAATAAAAAATAGTCATGATAAGAAAATAAAACAACCAAATGCTTATCTATGTTATTTATAATGAGGATGTTGATGTGAAAATGTCAGACATTGAGTGAGCTATGATCTTCTCATATCTCGCTATCTGTGTGGATATGAATTATATATGGGAACACAACATAGATATAATATTATTTACATGTTCCAATTACTTCTAATATTACCCGATTAGTATATCTAGGGGTGTCCAAAAAAATCATGCTTTCCCTAATCTCTTGTATCCAACTCTTTCTATGTCAGAATAATTTTTCAAATGATCACATATAATGGATAGCGGCTGAAGTTACCCACCTACATATCATGAAAGAGTTGGATAAGATTTTATTCATTATAAAAAAATCATATTAAGGGTTTCATAGTGATCAATGTAGGAATATTCCACCATATTACCCTACACCATGTCTGTTCCTCTGAAACTGCTAGGGTTTATACATTACAATTGGGAAAAATTGGATAATATGATGAGGAATGTGAGGGAGGAAGCCACATGTGCACTTATAGACGGCACAAATATATTGCACAAAATGGAGGGACGAAAAAGAAGGCTGGAACGCTACCTCGTGAAGCACCGACGCAAAGCGCCAACGCGAAGCACCACCGCGAAGCACCCCGGGCAGTGTGGTCTCACGAAGCTCCAGAGGCAGTAACTCTCCGTGAACGCATTTGACGTTCGCGAGCCCGCTGTGAAGCTCTAGAGGCGGTAACTCTCCGTGAACGCATTTGACGTTCGCGAGCCCGCTGCGAAGCTCTAGAGGCGGTAACTCTTCGCGGACGTAGTTGACGTTAGCGAGCGCGCCACGAAGCACCAGAGGCGGCGCGCGAGTTATGCTTCGCGGCGCCCTTTCCCTATAAATACTGAACTCCCCATGAGTCCCGAAGACGGACAATCCGACATTTTGGCTCTCCTCTCCCGAATCGCGAAGCACTCTTCGCCCTGAGAATCATGAGCTCTGCGGGGTACTTCTACTTCGCGGGTCGCCTTTGCTTTGTCTCGTTTTGAGCCCCTCTTCCTAGAGGGATGCCCTTCGCGAAGCTCATGGGAATTAGTGAAGCAAGGGGATTCCCAAGGGAACCCGGGCAACCGCAGATCGTTTATGCTTCGCGAACCACTCTACCCATACTAGTGATCCCTATGCTAAGGCAGGATCGCTCCATATCGCGAAGCACACTGCTTCGCAGGACCCTTCTTCGCGAGGCACCTCTTCTTCGCGAGGCAGTGCTCCACGAACACTGTTCCACTTCTCGAAGCACCTTACAGTCACACCTATGCCCCATGCTAAGGCCAAGGCACTCCACTTTGCGAAGGACACTCCTTTTCTTAGCAATTCTTCTTCCTGTGCGACCCTCCAGGTTTGCACGATGTGATTTCAATGTCCAATGGACAATACCACTCATATCGTTGCTTCACCTAATGAATCTTCGCATAGGAACGCTAATGGCTATTGCTTCATCGCATAGCCATGCTAATGTGGACCCCTTGATGGTTTGTTCCACAACCCCCCTTGACTATGGCATTACTAGTACCATCCCTTCCCCAAGGACCAGAGGGTACCGGTTATGTATGTCCTAGGGGTGCGGAGTGAACCCACCTCGTCCGAGCTGCAGGATGTTAAACTACCAAGAACTACGTCCTCAACACATGACGTTAAACTGTGACCTGACCTCATGCCTCTCACAAAGGGTCCCCCCAGCTCGAACATTTTTTTATGCCACTCGTCTCCACGGGAGTGGAATCACCCATTCAAAAGCGGTGATATCCTCCTTATTGGAGTGGCGTATGTTCTCAGGAGAAGGGTGACCCTAGTTCCCCAACGGATGGTTGAACCTCTACGTCTTTGTACTTCCCCACTACCAAGGTCAGTGGAGGGTGTGATAGGGAAAGAGGCACCTCCCATCATTGGTCCCAAATCCCTCTTTCGCTGTGCTTTGTCGCACTCTGGGCCTCCATCCTGGAGTAAGTCCCAGCACCATGGGCCTCCATCCTGGAGTAAATCCCAGCACCATGGGCTGCCTAACGCGTAAGCCCCTCTTCGCTTCTCACGGACGCATACTTCGCAACGTGATCTCCAGGTCCTTGCAACCTCTTGTTTCTCACACCGAGCATGACTCACGTGGTCTTAGAGTGAGCACCGACCCTGACCCCCACCCATAGTGAACGACGAGGTCTTTGATCCATGCCATGCATAGTACGTAGGAAGCCTCCATGAGGTTCAAGCCACATTATTAGGTCGTTCATTCACGTCGAGTTTCGCCCTCATCCAGCATGACGTTAAACTACATGCCCTCATCCTACATGACGTTAAACTGTATGCCTTCGCATCACAAGACATTGAACTACACACCCATCCCCCTATGAACTACGTGGTCTTTGATCCATGCCATGGTATGGTACGTAGGACGCCTTCCAGAGGTTCAATCCCACCACTCATTGGACCAAGGTCCAACTTCACGTCGGTTCACCAACGAAGCCCCCTTTGAACTACGAGGTCTTTGATCCATGTCATGGTGTGGTACGTAGGAAGCCTCCATGAGGTTCAAGCCCACCAGTCATCCAATTCACGTCAAGTTCTACCTGCGTCCAACATGACATTAAACTATATTCCACAACCCGAACTACGATGACTTTGATCTGTGTCAAGGCATGGTACGTATGAATCCTCCTAGTGGTTCAAGCCCATCTCCCATCGGACCAAGGTCCCACATGTACGTCGGTTCACCGATACCCACCGCCCATCATTCATTCACGTCAGGGTTCACTCTCATCCCTCATGACGTTAAACTGTATTGCATCATACGAACTATGAGGACTTTGATCCATGTCAAGGCATGGTACGTAGGAAACCTTCCTAAGGTTAAATCCCACCACTAGTGGACCCACCGGTCTACATTCATGTCAGTTCACCGATGAAACCCTTTGAACTACGAGGTCCTTGATCCATGTCATGGCGTGGTATGTTTGAATTCTCCATGAGGTTCAATCCCACCAGTCATCCAATTCACATCGAGTTCTACCTGCGTCAAACATGACGTTAAACTGTATTCCACAACCTGATCTACGAGGACTTTGATCCATGTCAAGGCATGGTATGTAGGAATCCTCCCAGAGGTTCAAGCCCATCTCCCAACGGACCAAGGTCCCTCATGTACGTCAGTTCACCGATACCCACCACTCGTTGTTCATTCACAGCAGGGTTCACTATTGTCCCGCATGACGTTAAACTATATTCCATCATCTGAACTACGGGGACTTTGATCCATGTCACGGCATGGTATGTAGGAAACCTTCCTAATGTTCAAGCCCACCACTAGTGGACCCACAGGTCTACTTTCACGTCGGTTCACCGATGAAACCCTTTAAACTACGAGGTCTTTGATCCTTGTCAAGGCATGGTACATAGGATGCCTCCCCGAGGTTCAAGCCCATCTTTCATCAGACCAAGGTCCAACTTCACGTCAGTACGCTGACGATGTCCATCGGACCAATGTCCACCATCACGTCGGTACGCTGACGATTTCCATCGGACCAAGGTCCACCTTCACGTTGGTTTGCTGATGACATTCATCGGGCCAAGGTCCACCTTCACGTCGGTTTACTAGCACCATCCCGAACTACGCGGACTTTGATTCACTACCACGGGGATAAGTAGGAAGCCTCTTCGAGGGTCAAGCCCAACTTCACCGTCGCCCCTTTGATGGTCCCATTTCAATCCCCCTCCACTCCATTCATCCACCTATCACCCATCCGGATTCACGCCCGGACCATCATATCTCGGTGAGACCATGTCGGTACGCTCTTCTTTACAGCCACCCATGGACTGGCCCCGGTATCGGCATCCCCTCAAGGGAAATCCCTCAATCCGATCTATTCTAGCTAATGTTCTGATCGGGTTGATCTGTCTCCACTGGACGTTCAAATCGTGGCGTACCCTGTGTTACACACAGGAAGTTGAGGAAAACCATAGATATGTGTCTATGACATATAATTCCCCACACTCGATGTGGGATTCCTTGGGCTTCCACGCCCTCGTGAAGCCCTGTGACCAGGGATAATAGACAGACATGCTAGGTTCCCCAGCATCTAGACACGCTACTGATGCCTCAACGTGACTACTCCACTGATTGAAGGTTGCTGCCCTGACTGAACCCTTGGGAATGTCCCGATAGAATTAGTGTAATTAACTGGAGCCCATGGAAACATGGTACTGGGAAGAGTTTCATGAACTACATATTAAATCTACGAGGGAGACCCGGACTAGGTGACGAGTTCTGAGGAGGAATCCACAGAAGGAAGAACCGACATCCCATCATCCCGTTCTGATCAAGGAGAAGACTTCCCGGAATAAGGAGCGAATGTCGATCGCCTTTGGAAAGCGGGAATGTGGGGCAACAAGCGCAGCACGTCCTCCTCCCGCGGACGGATGGATGCGCGCTCCCCGGAGAATGAGTCAGAAACAGAAATGATGAACCCGACGTGAATTTTATCTCCTCAATATGGAGATTAGTAGCATTCGAGACACCAGTAGATTGATGTGTCACCGTATCCAGATATCCAGCACCTGGTCCCACCATGCAAATAGCGGGCCTGTCGGGAAACTCACCAGAAGTCGGGGCAGTAGAACGTGGGGAACTCTGTTCTATAGCGTGTTGAAGTGGATCCTTATTAAAGACGTGGAGAATGGAAGGACACTGGGGTGCTGGTTGTCAATCCTTTTCTGTCTCAGTGCTGATGAGTTGATCCCTTCGTTTCTCAGGATCCAGGTTGCTATTACAGAGACGTGATCACCACCCGCTAGCCAACGCAGGGGCAGGGGAAACATCTCCACAGCCACCCCACATGGCGCCGCTACCGACACGAAGGCTGCCTCATCGCAGAATATGAGGCGCCCACGTCCCCTTTCCCCATCAGAGGTCATCCAAAGAAAGGTGATCAACAACCTCGTGCGCAGGTACGAGGAGGAATGGGTCATCCCAACTCGGTATATGGCCCGCCTGAACCTGGAGGCCTCCAGGCCCCGCCGTCAACGCCCCCCTAACAGGCCGCGCAGGGAGCCCCTTCTCCCCACCCCAACGTTCAACCATTTCAAGAGCCTGTCCCCGGAACGCCTTGACGACTCCTCGCCTTACGCCGAGGAGGCGGGCGCCGTCCGACTCAGCCCACTCAAGGTCCTGACACAAGGGACTTAGGCAAGAGCTCCCATCCGGCTGCATCAGCACCACCGTTCGACTCCGCAAGAAGAGTAGGCATGCCATGCCCCTGCACCACCTGCACCAGCTCGCCTGACCCGACGTCAGCGCCGGGCCCGGGCTGAGGACGCTCGACCAGGCGCGTCGATGTCGACAACTACAGTGGCCCGAGCCACCACCGACTTACATCATGAATCCCCCGCATACACCGAGCAGGGTAACTCCTTCACCCAACCAGGATCGAGACACCAACCACCCCACGGGCAGGCCGGGTTGACTCTACGAGTTGCAGGCCCAAGTGGTGATCACCGCGAACTAACCCGCGGTGATGTCACCCCGTACGGAGGTCCTTCGCGTACCACTACTCCACAGAGCATGGGCCTTCCCCGCTCCAAAGTTCATCACGGAGGTATGCCTCGTGCTACCCCCATCCCGAAGGAAGACTGGCCCCGCAGTAGTGACGCTCGGCGCGAAAACCTTTCCCGCACCCACTATACAGGGTATGGAGTCCATCCTCCAGCCCCCGACCGCCAATCTGAAGGCACTTTCCATCTAGTCCTTCTCCAATGTGGGGGCCCTCCCTATGTCCTCTCTACAACCGGCGAAGGTCCTCCTCGTCCCAGCAACTCGAGGAGTGAAGGTCAGCCTCGCTCTGCCCGCATCAATCATGGAGGTCCTCCCCATCCTCCTGCTGGTTCCAACAGAGGCTCCGCCCACATGGGTGTTGTACATGGAGGTCCATCCCATGTACCCTTCGACATTTGCCCCGGTGCCCCTCGAACCCCGGCTATTTCGAGTGGGGGTCCTCTCCGCCACGGCGCCAGCGCCGCCCCGAGACTCCATGATTGGGATCAACCCTGTCCTAAAGAGCCACCCCAGGGAAGGAGAGTGGGTCGTCGCCGCCACAAGAAGAATCCTAGGAAGGCTTGGGTGGAGATCAACCCTGCCGCATCTCTGAATCTGATGCGGAATGCGACTTGGTCATGGAAACTTCTCCCCACTCCTCCGTATCAAGGACTGGGGCAGGAACCAGATGTGTTAGCCACATTCTCTCGAAATATGAGGTCCACCGGATTCCGATCTCTCTCCGCAGGTACATCCAGGAGCAAGAAATCTTGGGAATTCCGCAGGTGTCGACCGCGCAATCACCTCCATTGTCATAAAAAACTCCCTCTACCTCTACCAGAGATCACAGAGAGCTATTTTGGGGGCCAATGGAGGTAGAGCGATGACATGACCGGTCGCCGGTAGCTACGATTCCTATGCCTGAAGTTGTGGCTATCATCATCTCATATCGTGACATCGTGGCCCGGCCACCTCACTCTTCGGAGGATGGCCCGGAATTCGGAGGCCTGTCAGCTCGTTCTCCATATTCTCCACCGCCAGGTTTGTTATCCCAGAGGTCCGCCTCTGTACCACTACCGGTCCTTCAACCTCCCCCGGTTGATGAGTGGGGCCATACAGGGCCAGACCCCGAGTCCGAACCCAGGAGCTTCTGGAGTATTCTTGCATCCGATTAATTCCCGGAGAAGTTCTGGCCGACGGCGGTGCTGAATTTTCCCATACCCGAGTCTCTTACCCCTGAAGAAGTGGGGTGATTTTGTCGAACCATATGGGAGAAACACTTCCACCTTCGTTACGAATGGGTGGTATACCCCAGAAGTCGAGAGCACTTCGACGAAATCGGCGAGCAGTGCCGCCTGATCGATTCGGCCGTACTCCTTGTGGCCGAGGGCCCCGAGTTGCCAGGTCGTCAGATCGCCCTTCAACGGAAATGCGTTCAGAGTTTTAAAGAACTCCGAAGAATCATCAGGGAAGCTACCCCCCATGTGCAAGTCCATGGTTGGGGACGCTATGTGGCTCTCCTGTTTGACCCTATCTGACGGCAGCCCGATTCACTATGAGATATCGAGGACATGCCCTCGAGAGGGGTCGCGATCCACATGGCCGACATTGTGGACAAGGAAGACGAGCTTGAACTCTTTGATGGATAATTACACCCTGAGGGTGTACCGCCACTGCTGGACCCCCTTAGGGAGAGTTACCCATAAGTAGAGGAACCTGCTAGGACTCCCAGTACCCACCGAGTCACTGGCACTCGGTCGAAACACCGGCAAGGATAAGGAGCACGTCAGAACTGTCAAGCACTCAGACCCATCCGCCTCTGTGCAGAAAACGTACGAAGATTCCGAGAAGGCCACGTTACGCCAGAAGATTACTGAGCAGAAGATGCTGGTTGACGAACTCTTGGCTGAGCGTGCCGCAGAGCAGCGACCCGACTATGGTAATCCCAGGCTGGGGCAGCAGGGGCAGGAACAATTTCACCCCGGTGAGATGCCTCCGGGCAACTCTGATAATGCTACTGCCACAGACAGGGCTGAGGCCGGAACATATGGCAAGAGGGCGCGATACGTTTCGCCAACCCCCCCCCCCCCCCCCCCCGAGCGACGGGGCAATCTGAAGAACCCACCCCGGGTTCCCCCAGTCACCCCACAGGTCGTTCCGCTAGTTGATCCACGAACGACCGAAGCCATCTACCATGTTGAAAAACCTGGCAATGCACTTGTGGTTAGGGATCCCCGTCAAGATAGGGACCCCAACCCGGATGATCTTATTGCAGCACTCACAGCTCGCCTCGAAGCGTTGGAAACGCGGCAGGTGGCGGTCCCACCGGATGGCAAGCCGTATCCCGCGTGGGCAGATGATAAGACCGCACCCCCGGGTTTTGGGAACCCCACTTTCTCGCCTTCCAACGGGAGAGGGGACCCTCCCCAGCACTTGGCACATTTTTCTTCCATGTGTGGCCCCATGCTGGGGACCCCAGCTCAGCAAGAAGCCTCCAAACTCTGGTGTTTCGTATAAACATTGGAAGGTCCAGCATTCGTCTGGTACAACTAGCTCCCTATCGGATCAGTGACTGATTGGGAGGACCTCCGACGGCAGTTCCTAAACCAGTTCAGCTCCACCACGCGTAAGACCAGAATTGCAGACCTCTTCAAGTGCAAGAAAAGGCCTGATGAGAGGGTTGCAGATTTCATCGCCCGGTGGAAGGGACTTACGTATTCCCTCGATATGCCACTGACTCATGAGTAATTACTGACGATGTGTGTGGGGAACGTCAAAAAAGAGCTGGTACCATCCTTTATTACCCTGAACTACACTGGAGGGTTCAGATATTTCTTAGATAAGGCTCAGCGCCTTGAGGAAGCCCTACAATAGGCTAGTCAGGCATGTTTATTGCACCCCATGATCCCGTCCAGGAGGACCGCCAGGGCTGAACCCACCACGGTGGCCCAAATAGAAGCCCCGAGGTAGCTGGAGTTACTGCCAGCGACACCATCCCCGCAACCCCACAGAGGTCCTCCACCTCAAGCACAGGCTCCTGCCCAGCAGCAACCGCCTCAGAACCGACAGGTTCCCCCATGAAATGCGCCACCGCAACCAAGGCGAGACAATCAGGTGCTGCCTCCTCGGCCAACCCCTCCGGCCCCTCGTCAGGGCCAGGCCCCCAAGGCCCCCTATCTGGAAAGAAGGCACCAGAATTATTCGTTCAACGAAAATCAGGTCCCTGGCTACTTCCGAAGCGCTCTAGAGCAAGGGATTATGCGCCTGCCCGTGTGCAGAAGGCCGGCAGAGGCGAATCTCACCGACCACCCCAACTACTGCCCTTATCATCGGATTTTGGGTAACACCCTCAAGAAATTATATGTGATTAAAGACTGGCTTCAAGACCAGGTCAACAACAACATAATCAAGTTGGGACCAGCACAAGCACATGTGGTGGGTGTCTTTGCAGGATCAGAGATCGGCAGCGACAGCGAAGGCGAGTGGCAGCAGGTCCCCAGCTACGGATCCCGTAAATACGACGACTGTATGGCTCGATAAACAGTCATATGTTCCCATGGTATCATCCAGGTGCGCCTGAAGCAGT
Organism: Viscum album; assembly: GCA_963277665.1. Classification (NCBI taxonomy): domain Eukaryota; kingdom Viridiplantae; phylum Streptophyta; class Magnoliopsida; order Santalales; family Viscaceae; genus Viscum; species Viscum album. Next base: position 740,874,394 of record OY728134.1, on the reverse strand, counting down.
AGGAACCTTCAGAAGTAGTCGGTTCCTCCGCATCGTCTTCACAGACTACATCTTCCCAAAAGAGAAGGCAGCGACGATGCAAGAAGAAGCAACGCGCACCACAGGTGTCGTCATCATCCCGTACTCTTGATGACTTTATGCCCCATGAAATGGGGATTCCTCCCAGAATCCGCCCAGTGGTGGATGACTCCTCGAGCGACAGCTAGGGGTACGCTTCGGTTAACACCGTGGATATGGTAAATCCCTATATGACTCCCGACGAGGGGGAAAACCATGGGAACCTACCCAACGTTTCCAGCCGGCGTCAACGTCAGCGGAATCGCAACCACGCCGGTTATCGAGGTACATCAGTGGGCACTTTTGGCCAAGTCGTGCATGCTACTGAGACCAGACAGCATGCTCAACGAAGAGCTCAACACATGAAACCCCATCTAACGCCCTCAACTATACCTCCACCGCCTTTCATGCTACTAGATCAGGGAGAGTTTCCTCGTTCGTAACACAATCAGTCTCGCCCGGCTACAGGCCAGCCTCCGTTGTCCAATCCTGGTCCAGTGACTATTCTCTAGTCTTAAACTAGTAGACAGACGGATGTACCCAGTACTAGTTGATCGCTGGTTCAACCTGTAGGACCCGCTATGCCTCCAAATGCCGAACGACCTCTTGTATGGAGAGGTTCACGTTTGGCATGAAATTATGACATCTTGATGCACTTGGTTGGCATTCCGGCAAGGCTTTCCATCCTTGAGGCCCTTCACATGTCATCGGAAATGCGTGAGGCACTTTCCTAGGCCCTAAGGAGCACCCTCCAGTTTGAGACGGAGGTAGAAGATGCAAAAGCCTTCTATACCGAGACAATTGAAAATGCAGAATGTCAGGCAGTTATCTCGTTCTCTGGTGAATATGAGGACCCTCCTATACATGGGCACATTCGTCTGCTGTACATCACTGGCCACTTCAATGGTGTGGAAGTCCGCCGCTACCTCGTTGACATGGGTTCCAGAATAAATCTAATTCCGACTCAGACGTTGCGAATGTTGGGTCTGTCTGAAGGTGATTTAACTCCCTCTGACCTCAGAATCCATGGGTACGACAGGACCGAGCAAACCCCAGTCGGCAAGATCCGCCTGAAGACTCCGTTTGGTGGCTTAATTTCCAGCACCGAGTTCATGGTCATCTCTTAGGACACCGCCTACAACGCATTGATGGGTAGGCCATGGCTCCATCTACATGCAGCGGTCCCTTCGTCGTATCACCCGTGCCTCAAATACTCGCTCAACGGTCGAGTAGGCGTGCTCCAAGGAGATGTGTCTCCTTTCGCTTCTTGTGAGGCCCACTATCTGGATGCGAGTAATTACAAAAGTAAGGATAAGCAAATCCTAGTAAGTGAGGGTGAACCCGCCCCGGTCACAATTGATCCCTGGGCAAGCATGGATGATGCCTACATCCTCCCGATCCACCAGTTGGAGGCCACGACCCCCGACATGGGGAAATGTTTTGTTGTTTCGGGTATGCAAGGAAGACATGTTTCCGTGTCCAAGTGATGGCGGAAAATCACCTCGTACTCCTACATCAACCAGGCTCAGGTATTCCCGGAACCTCCTACCCATGTACGGTACCGGGACGTCAAGATTATGACAACGGAGGTGCACAATATGTGTCTCTTCCACCGGGCTGGAATTATCCGACCCAGACCGACACATCACCACTACTTTGATATCATCAAACGTGGCCCCTTAGGCCGAAGGCCAGATGGGATAGGGTCGACTGCCTCCATTGCTATGGTCTCAATGGAAAGTGAGTCTCCCGATGTGATGACCACTGCTGCCCAGGCTTGCACCAGCATCCCCTCAGGTTTAGATAGCCCGGAAGTGTCTCCCGTTGCGGGAAATCCCCCCACGGGTGTGGAGGAAGACCTGGAGGATGCTCCCCCCACCTTTGCAGAAGGCGTCTCTACCACAGTTGATGAACTGGTATAGGTGAACCTTGGTAGTGAGGCAGATCCGAATCCCACATTGATTAGTGCAGCCATGTCCCCCGAGGAGCGGCAGCAGTACGTAGAATTCCTCAAACAACACTGTGACGTGTTTTCCTGGAGTTACAACGAGATGCTAGGACTAGATCCCCAGGTAGCCGTTCACTGTCTGGGCCTCCCAGCGAAACACCGTGGGTTTAACCAGCCCCCCAGGAAAATGCACATTTCTCATAGTGCTATGGTTGAGGCAGAAGTTGACAAGTTTATCAAAGACAACTTCATTAAGGATGTCCAGTACCACAAGTGGCATGCCAACATTGTGCTAGTCAGGAAGAAGAATAGGCAGATCAGAGTCTGCATCGACTTCCGTGATCTTAATCGCCACTTCCCAAAGGATGACTTCCCACTCCCGGTGACAGAGTTATTGATTGACGCCATGACCGGGTTCCAAGCCCTCTCTTTTATGGATGGATATTCTGGGTACAACCAGATCCGGATGGCCTCCAAAGACGAGGAGTCCTCTGCCTTCAGGGATCCCCAAGGTACCTTTTCCTACTAGGTTATGCCATTCAGTTTGAAGAATTCAGGTTCCACTTATCAGAGGTCCATGCATCGCATATTCAAACAGATCCTCGGGACATTGGTGGAATGCTACGTGGATGACCTCGTAGTCAAATCATGTCAGCTTTAGGACCATCTCAAAGACCTTGAGAAAGTGTTTGTTTCCTCCATTCCCATCACCTAAAGATGAACCCATTGAAGTGTGCCTTCGCTGTCACCTCTAGGATGTTTTTGGGCATTGTTGTCAGATACCGAGGTATCGAGATCGACCCGGAGAAGATCAAGGCCATCAGCCAAATGCCTCCCCCGAGCAACATTTGGGATCTTCGAGGCCTTCAAGGCCACTTAGCCTATATACGCCGATTCATCACGAATCTGGCCAGAATGTGTAATCCCTTTTCCCGACTCATGATGAAGGGCGCCGCCTACGAATGGGATGAGGAGTGTCAGACCGCCTTCGAGGAAATCAAGCAGTATCTGCTCCAACCTCCGGTCTTGATACCACCTGTCTCCAGAAAGCCACATGTCCTTTATGTGACCATCCTAGAGAGATCCATCGGTGTGCTGCTTGCCCATAAGAATAACGAGGGTACTGAGAACATTCTCTACTATCTCAGCAGCATGCTTCTCGATACGGAGGTCAGATACTCCCCCATTGAAAAGAGTTGCCTTGCGCTCGTATTCACTGTGCAGAAGTTGCGACATTACCTACAGCACCATGAGGTGAAATTGGTCTCCTGGTAAGACCCACTGAAGTACATCCTGAACCGCCCCATACTGACTGGCCGACTAGCCCGGTGGGCAGTGATTCTCCAGCAGTTTAATATCAGGTTTGTACCTCAGAAGGCCATTAAGGGACAGGCGTTGGCAAACTTTTTAGCTGCCCATCCAACCTCCGCAGATCAATCCCTGGACCTGGATTTTCCTGATGAGACAATCCTTTTAGTCGATCATGTTGTCCCATGTTGGCAAATGCATTTCGACTGCGCCTCCCAGAGCCCCACCGGTAGGAGGCTCAATGATCCCAAGATCAACAAAGTGGGTCTGGTATTGTCTTCATTACCCCGACGTAGACCGTACTTCCATACTCATTCCTGTTGTCAGAAGGTTGTATGAACAACGAGTCAGAGTACCAGGCTCTCATAACCGGACTCGAGTTGGACCTTGAGATCCTTGTGCCCCATCTACATGTAAAGGGAGATTCCGAGCTGGTAATCAAACATGTTAATGGTGACTAGGTCGTCTGGAATCCGGAGATTGCACCGTTGTTGGAGTACACCCTCCGCCTAATGGCCCAGTTCTCTTCTCGACCAGAGGTTACCCATGTCCCATGGTCACAGAACGTTCAAACATATGCCTTGGCAGGCTTGGACGCATCGCTCGCAGATCCCGAGAAAGATGATTTAATCATACATGTGGCACACCGAAGAGTCATTGCCCCCGTCACCCAAGAGGACAATGATGGCCTAAGGGTATGTCATCTCACCGCCAGACCCTCTACATCAGGGGTCCCAGGTTCTTCAGACACAGTGGATGAAGCCACTCTCGAATGGAGGGCACCTTTTGTTGAGTACCTCCAAAATGGTCGCCTCCCGGATGACCGGGCCGAACGCGAGTGAATCCGACGCCGCGCGCTGCAATTTACCCTCTAGAGTGGCCCCAGTCTTGAAATGATCCTTTATAAGCGGAGTTTCGATGGTTTCCTCCTCTGTTGCATCCAAGGAGTAGAGATACCTCAAGTTATGCAAGAGTTTCACACCGGTTCATGTGTCACCCATCAAGCTGGGCTGAGGCTGTCCCATCAAATCCGGAGGTTGGGGTAATTCTGGCCCTCTATGATCCACGATTGTATTAGATATGCCAAGAGATTCCACGCGTGCCAAGTTCACTCCAACTTCCTGCATCGGCCGTCGGAGCCCCTCCACCCAACCAAGTACTCTTGGACATTTTCGGTATGGGGACTTGATGTAGTGGGACTGTATCCACTGGCAACAGCCATCCAATGTAGGTTCATCCTAACTGCTACAGATTTCTTCTCCAAGTGGGCAGAGGAAGTTCCACTCAATGAGGTCAAGGCCCGTTCCATCGTTGACTTTGTGAGCTCCAACATTATCCACCAGTTTGGGGTCCCTCACGCTGTCCTAACCGATAATGGAACCAACATCCGAGCGGTTTAACTGAAGAAATTGTTCGCCAAGTACGATATACGGTCGATTCATACCTCCCACAACTACGCACTGGCAAATGTAAAGATCAAGGTGTTCAACAAAACCCACTCTAACATTCTGTAGAAGATGGTTGGTCAGAACAAGAAACATTGGCCGGACAAGCTCCCCAACGCTATCTGGGCTTACCAGACGACGACTTGCAACTTTACCCAGGTGACCCCATATTCCCTGGTGTATGGAGCTGAGGCCGTCTTACCCATTGAGATCCAGCTGCCATCGTTACGCACTGTTGTTTATGATCACCAGACATCAGATGAGGTAGTCGAGATCCATCTAGCTGAATTGGAAGCACTGGACAAGAACCGTCTTCATGCCCTGCACAATCTGGAAAAGCATCAGGATAAGATAGTGAGGGCCTTCAACAAGAAGGTTTGTCTACACTCTTTTCTACAGGGTGACCTGGTACTGGCCATTCGAGCGCCAATGATTCCTGGTAGGAAACTGCCCAAATTAGAACCCAAATGGGAAGGGACTTACATCATCCATAAGGTATACCACAATGGAGCATACTCCTTTGTGACCACGTATGGAGAACGCATAACCCCTCCCACCAATGCCAAATTCCTCAACCGATACTTTGACTAGGGAAAAGGGTCTTGCACGACCCTAAACTGCGAGATGGTCCTGCACGACCTTAAACTTCATCTCTGTCCTTACTACATTACGTTAAACTGCAAGCTAGTCAGGCCTTCCTGACCGAGGCTTAGCCTCAGGCCCCTTGGCATCCTTGGGCCCCTGGCCCCCCATCCTTACTGTAAGACGTTAAACGGAAAGCCAGTCAGGCCATACCGACCAAGGCTCAGCCTCAGGCCCCTTGGCCTCCTCGAGCCCCTGGCCCCCCGTCTTCACCGCGAGACGTTAAACCCCAAGCTGGTCAGGTCTCCCTGATCGCGGCCTGGCATCAAGCCCCTTGGTTTTCCCCCGACTTACCCTCCAACGGGATTGTACGGTATGGTGTGGGACTACGTCCTCATTCACGTCGTATTACTTGTCGTACCTTACATATCCCCAAATGTGATGCTCCACGTCCCTCATGACGTTAAACTGCATTTCAAGAACTACGTGTGTCTTGATTCCTATCTTCATGGGATACGTAGGAACACTCTGACACCTCGTCTTGAGCCCAGCCCCAAGCTTTTCTCTTCCACTATTCCCCTTGGGAATAGTTTCCTCGGAGTCTCCTTGTGTAGCCAGGGAGTAGGCTTTCTTAGCCCTGCTCATACATCCCCGCTCACACAAGAATTGTAAGGGTTGCGCTATGTGCCCACTCCCGTTCTTCTATCCCCCCACGTCCTCACCGCATGACGCTAAACTGCATGGCCTTCAAGAACTACATATGGCTTGATTCCCATCCTAATGGGATACGTAGGAATGCCCAGACATTTCGTCCGTTGGCCCAGCCCAAAATTCAAAATCTTCCCCTCGGGTCAAGACATGGAATGGTGCACACTTTTGCCCCACTCACATTGAGCAAGCCTCGACCCGGCTGCACATCCACCCTGGAGATGTTTGCCTCTTTCGTGGATGGATACATCTATGCTTCACTCACTCCTTGACTGGGATTCCATCATTTTTCACACCCAGAGGGACCCCCAAGGACGGCCTGGACACTACGCCCAAGGGCTCTCCTTCCGTTATGGTCCAAGGCCCCCGGGGGTTTTCAAGAAACAAGCTGATACAAGTGCCGCGTTGCGAATTTGGTCAGCGTTTGGCGCTCATTTGATGCTCCCATATCTGGTCACCATAGGAACGTTGTGTTTAGAACGTGGTCAATAGTGTCCTGGATCTTCGTGTCGACCCTGAGATGTCCCAGACATCGAGTGCATTGATTCGTTATGCCCCATCCCAATGTGACAATCTTCCCCCTCGGTGGTGCTAGCGATCGGGCCGACGGGACCGATTCCTTATAGGGGTGTACGATGTTGTGTAAGACTACGTCCTCATTCACATCGGGATCATGTATCATGCTGTACGCCCTCCCTTACGAGGCCCAGCATCAGGCCCCTTGGCATCCTCGGGTCCCCGACCCCCGTCCTCATGTAATACGCTAAACTGCAGACCCGTCAGGCCTTCCTGACTGATGCCTGACCTTAGGCCCCTTGGCCTTCTCGGGCCGCTCCACCCAATTTATTACCCGGGGTGTACGGTGTGGTGTAGGACTATGTCATTATTCATGTCGGGATCATGTACCATGCTGTACGCCCTCCCTTACGAGGCCCAGCCTCAGGCCGCTTGGCCTCCTCGGGTCCCCGACCCTAATCCTCATTGCAAGAAGTTAAACTACACGCAGGTCAGGCCTTCCTGACCAATGCCTAACCATCATGCCCCTTGGAATTTCCGGGCCACGTCCCAGGTCCTCACTTATAAGAGTGTATGGTGTGGTGTGGGACTATGTCCTCATTCACATCGACCACTTCTCCATACCATACACCTCCCTTTTTTAGGGGTATATTACTCCCCTCCTCGTCCCATATGATGTTAAACTACATTTGGAGAACTAGGTGTGGCTTGATTCAAATCCTCATGGGATACGTAGGACCACCTGAATGTCTAGGATTTGGGTCCAGCCCCATCCCTCAAGATTCTTCATCTCATCTTGGCCCCTTGGCCTACCCTTCATCCATTAGGGGATTATATGGTGTGGTGTGGGATTATGTCCTCATTCACGGTGGTCTCGTAATTCCCATGCCATGTACCTCTCCCTACTGAGCTATTTCGTCGATCCCTTTTTGGATGTTCACCGATGTGCTTGAGAGTACTCTGGTTTATTACCTGGAATGCCATGCTTTACTCAGACACGTCCAGACCCGCTCTCCAGACTTTGTGTATCCCTGCATCGGGGCTTCCATCATCTTTCACACTCGGAGGGACCCCCATGAACGACATGGACACTACACCCAAGGGCTCTCCTACCATTACAGGCCAACGCCCCCATGGTTTTTGGACAACAAATTGATAAAATTCCTCGTTGCGAATATGGTCAGCAGTCGATGCCCGTTTGTTGTTCCCACCTCAGGCTAACGCGTCATGGATGTTGCGTTTCCACCATGGTTAACAGTTTTCCTCTCGCACCACACCATCCCATTTATCCCAAAATATCGAGTACACAATTCACACCCTTCACCACTTCATCATGTCCAAGTTGAGTTTTGAAACTCTTGGTAATTTTCCTCAGTGCACGTCTGCATGTTGGGGAAACAATCCATGTCGAAGGTGTCCTTCGGGGCTCTCTACCAACTCCCGTTTGACTCGCCCCAAGTATTGCGATGAGGATACCCCCCTTGTTTCCCACACCGAGTTTAACTCACGTGGGCTTAGGAATCAGGTTGACATCTGTGCTTACTCGGGAAGTTGTCACCATTCACGGTCCGAGCTCTAAGACCATAAACTACGATTCTCATCTGGAACTACGTTCAGCTTGATTCCTATCTTGATAGGATACGTAGGAATGCCCACACCCCTTGTCTTTGGGTCTAGCTTGAGTTCATCAAATTCACCTCTCTAGTCCTGCCTTCAGGGCCCCGACTGCGGGACAGCGTGGTTTAGTGCGGGATTATGTCCTCATTCACGTCGGGTTTTGAATGGCTGCACCACGCACGCCCCCGTTATGAGATTTACCCTCCTATTCCTTGTCCATCATGACATTAAAATGCACCCTTCAGATCTATGTGTGGCTTTATTCCCATCTTCATGGGATATATAGGACCACCCGGATGCCCTGTCTTCAGGTACAACCAATTTAGGGAACCAGTCTTCCCCCCTATTTCACCTCTTACCTTTAGATATTCCCCTTGGCCTAAGGTCTCCCTCTCCTATTGGCATAAAATTTTATGTGGGAATATGTCTCCGTCATTTGTGTTTTATAACACTGTGCACATTCCCCACCTAGAATCGTCTCTGCTACGTCTACGCTGCATGAAGATAAAATGCATGCCTGGTCCTATCATACGACTCTAAATTGTGACATTATCGTCCTGTCCGCATGACGAAAAACGACACAACATTGTGATGACCTCGTTTTAGAGGACATCACGTTGGGTATTGGTCACGTGCCATGCCATTTGTCAACGCCCATCACGGCTTGATCCTTGTGGCGACATCACGACCCACTATTCTAGGCCTGTCGCTTCACAAAAAAAACCATTCACCATAAAGAACAAACAAGAATCATCAAATTCCGCTTCTTTTAGTGCAAGGGCCACACCTGCACTCCCCTTTTCCCCCGACACTGGTATCTTACCATGTCACCCTCCAGAACTACGTATGTCTTGATTCTCATCATTATGAAATATGTAGGAGCGCCCGAGCACTTCCCCGCGGGACCATCCTAACCTTTGTGTTCAGTCCCTCGACTCGATCATTTCCTTAGTGAACTCATGGTAAGTTGGTCTTAGGTCCTCCTTCACATAGGGTCTTGATTCCATGCGTACCCTGCTCCCTTTACCCATATATGATCTAAGGTCCATCAAGAACTACGTGAGGCTTGATTCTCATCCTTATGAGATACGTAAGAGCGCCCAGGAACTTCCCCGCGGGCCCAGCCTAACTTTCTTTTTTGGTCCCTCGACCTAGAGCCTCTTACAAGGGGGTCGGGTGGTGTGATATGGGATTACGTCCTCATTCACGTCAGGTTGTTCATCACACCGCACACAACCCCCATTCCCATTCACACGAGGTGTTTGAGTTACTCCACCATGTGCCTCTTATGTCTCTTCCCATCCATGGTCCGAATTCTACGTCCCTAAACTATGATCTCCCTATGGGAAATTAATCCGCTTCCTCTATATAATACGTCTCATTGTCGTATTCAGATGTGTCTTGACAAAAAGTCCGATGTGTGGGATTTTCACGGGGACATGTCCCTCGTCCCATGACCAAGCTTCGTGAGCTCACTATTTGGATCCTCATCCTCTTCCACGTCCCAAAGGACCCTCGAACGACATGGATACTATGCTTAAGGGCTCTCCATGAATACTGGACGTAAGGGCACTCCAATCGTTTCGAGCCAATGTCCCTACGGATCTCTGACAACATTTGTGACGTGGTCCCGTGTTTCGAACATGGTCAATGGTCAACCCTCATTTGTTTGTCCCCATTCTAGGCTAACTCGATATGGATTCTGGTTTTCCGCCACGGTCAACAGTTATCCTCCATCATCATGTCGCCATCATCATGATCTGAATCTCGAGTGCCATGAATCACACATTTCCACTTCCTCATGTTCAAGTGGAATTCCATCATACTCGTCTCTTGCTCTCCGCGCATCTAGGTGCGCTAAATGATCGTGTTAGTGTCATTGGGCCAGTATTCACTGAGCATCCCTTTGCATTAACCTGCCCCTTTTTGTGTTGGGAAATTCCCACCACTACTGCTTGTTTCCCACACTGAGCACGACTCACTTGGGCTTAGTAGCTTTGGCAGGATGTGTACCAACATAGTCGGGCTGCTCCTCACCCCGCATGACGTTAAACTGCACTTCCAGAACTACGTATGGCTTGATTCCAATCCTCATGGGGTATGTAGGAACGCCCGACCACTCTGATTCAGGCCCAGTTAATCCTCACTCTTGGTCCCCCGACCTGAAGAGATTCCTCCGGGAGTACGTGGTGTGATTTGGACTCCAAGTCCTCATTCACGTCTGTTTCATGTCTACCGCACCACACGTCCCCTAGGATCTTCCCTTTTGTTCCGCGTCCTATCGTATAACGTTAAACAACAGGAGTCCATGTGTCTTCAACTCATTACACTAAACTGCGGTTCTACCCTTAACAAGTTCAGGATGCCCCAAGATCCCATTGGGAAGTGATAGATCCCCTCGCCAGAGAGGCCTTGTCTGAAAGAAGGAATGATCCATGATCAAACCAATGCACCCATATGGTGTACTCTCACGACGGTGGTGTAACTACCTAAGTGTTGGATTATGTTCAGCCAAACCATCACTCCATATTCCAGGCATTGCGTGCCCCTTATTCGGACCCTCTTCCTCTTTGATGTCTAAAGGAACCCCCTAATGGCCTGGTATCATGCCACATCGGCTCACCTACCATCCTAGGCCAACGTTCCGGAAGACAGGTCATGTCTGGAAGGACCCCCTAACAGTATAGATGTTTGACCTATGGTCCCCCAACTATCCTGGGCCAACGTCCCGAAGGATTGATCGAAAACACTTGTGACATGGTCCCGTGTTTCGATCATGGTCAACGGTCGACCCTCATTTGTTGTTCCCATTACAGGCTAGCGCAGTAAGGATACCACTTCTCCTCCAAGGTTAACGGTTGTCCCTTATTGTCACGCCATCCTCACAGTGTTCCAAATCTTGGATATCGTGATTCACACTTCCCATTTTCATCTTTTTGGACCGATTTCAGCGCCCCTGGAGTTGCCCCGTTCGTGCAGAAGAGCACGCTGAAGAAACGGTAATTCGGTTGTTCTAGAAACTTCCTTCTCCGGTCAAGCCTCTCCCATATTTCGGAAATCCGGACTGGTAATCCGAATCCCAGATGCCCGGAACATGATCCCCACTCCTATGTTAGGATGGATGAGAGGGAAACTATATCCTCTTTCTCACATCGGGCTTGACCCACGTGGGATTGGGGAATTGTCGCCGAACATCCCGCAAACATTGTAGGGATGTAACGAGGCGATTCAAATAGTGGAAATCATGTGCGCTACGGCATTCAAAACAAAGAAAGAAAAAAATTTGAAGCTCGAAAGTACTAATAAAAGGTTTTTGGGTTTGTTACAATACCTGGGGGTCGACTCCCCCCATGGACGGGTTGACCCCATCAAAAGAGCGTTGCAGCTCCGCCACACATTGGCTTGTGGTAGCCAAGGCTTGCTGCCACTGACATAGCTCCCACTCCTCCTCAGCAGTGGCGGGGCACAGTTCGTCAGTCCTGGCATTCACCCTCTCTACGCCAGCTTGAACGACAACCATCTTTCCAGAGGTCTACCTCATATGCTCTTCTGCCTCTACCAGCTGGGCCTTCAACCGTGAGACCAGCTCAGATTGCGCATCAAGAGAGGCTGAAAGCTCGTCTGCCCGGGTCTGCATCTGTTGGACCTTGCCTTCAGCCTCCTGGAACTTCTTGATGTTGGTCGCCTTCCTCCGCTTCCATCTCACGCTAAGCCCACCATCATTCTTCCGGATCTTCTCAGCCTTAAGATCTAGGATGAGTGTGTGAGGACGTTGGGCATCCACTCCCCCAGCACACAGTTCGCGCAACCGCGAGCGGAGTCTATCCATTTCGGCCAACCATTGCGCTTGGGGGGTGTCCTTGATAAAGTGAGTGATCAGCTTCCACGACCAGCGGTGGACTATGCTGCTGTCTTCCTCGTCGGAGGCCGTTTTGTGCCAGTTTGCGCGATTGGCGGGCTCGTACGCAGGATACACCCGCAAGAAATCCTCAGAAGGATCAACATCTGGTGTTGAATCCAGTACGACACCTGGCGCCGAAGCAGGTGTGACAGGACTGGGACCGACCGGTTGATCCTCTTCCTCGGAGTCCACCTCAATGACTTCGGGTACGGCCCTGCTGGTGGTCTCGCCAGTGATGATGTGCGTCTCAGCTTGAGGAGATGGGGGGACTATCGCCACCTTCACCAGCATGCCCCTAGGAGGGACGCCACCAGACATCCCGAACAGTCATGCTGCAGCAGCCCACACCAGTCGGATCGGAGAAATGTACGACATAGAGGGACATAAATGTTAGTTGGCGGGCATAGTCTACATATTACAACATGGGAACCAGTAAAGGAGACTTATAGAGATCAACCTCCTGGTGCTGCTCTTGAGCCGGTACTGACAGGACCCTGAGGCGAGGCCCTCCGTATACTGTTGGAAGGTTTGGAGATTCCGAAGGAGCCACCTCGGGTGCTCTGGTCCCACCAGACGCGGAACTGGACGCAGCCATACGCGCGGGTTCTAAAGGTCCGGCATCATCACCCGCCGAGGGGCGGGAACGAGGCCTGCGAACAAGTTCCTCCTGCATGGCCCAAACATCGGTGAGAAGTTCATAGCAACACAAGAACAGATCGTAAGGAATGAAGTTTGGAATGATACCTCGAGAGCCTCTGCGAATTCGTCAGAATTTGAGCATCGGTCTTTGACCTCGCCCTTCTCCAACAGGCTCCCTCCTCCAGCCTCATCCTCCCGAGAGGAGTCATCTGATTCTTCCGAAAGGGGGAAGCGCTCCCTCATATCGGCAACCGATAACTGTGGGGGGACCGTTTGATTCAACAGTACCCTCACCCGGTCTGTCATTGGGCAAGGGACACCACTGGAGTGAACATAATCCTCCATCTCGTCTAGGTATTGCTCCCCCTCCAATGGTGATGCCGTGAAACCAGCCCGGACTGGTCCAATACCTGGAAGATCCATACCGCGACGGTTCAAGAGTTGACACATCTCGGGCAGACCGAGGTGTTGCCGGTTGACATCCCAAATGTCCCAAGCTTCTAGGAAGGCAGCATCATCTGCCATGTCGATATGACGCAGCCGCTTCCCTAAAGCCTGAGTGGATATCCTACGAAATACCCTCTGTGGATGCCCCTCCGGATGGCCCGGCTCCTCCGGAATCACCGATTCCACCGCTGCTTCCATACCCTCGGCCGGTGTGGGTCTCGCCTCCATGGAAGCCCCGCTACTGCGAGTGGCCCGAGATTCCCTCCAACCCCGAACTCGGGATTTGGGAGGCCCACCGTCACCAACCTGAATAGTTGGTTGCTTCAGCATCTGCTCTGGGTAAGCAGCCTCCCAACTAATGGTGTACTCCCTCACCAATACGAAAGTGGCGGTGGATAGAGGCAATGCAATCCGCATCTTCCCATCTTCCCGTGCAAACATGAGCCATAGCTGCCTCATCACACACGGGTGCTGCTCGTGACGCACCTCCCAGTAGACCTGCGGGGTCAGCCGCTGGTGGCACAAGAACTATCTCACAAACAGATGAGGGGTGTATGGTTCGCAGAGTGGCTCACGATCTATCCGTGCCATCAAAACTCCACCTCGAAAGGCCAAGAGGTAAGCCCGATGTTCTTCAATTCCCCGCCCGTCATCAGTAAGTATCCCAGTCGGCAATGGGGAGGGGTGGAAATTAAACTCATCCCCCCTCCACACCCGATTAAGCACCATCGGAACGACTAGTTTGAACGGGAATCTCCCGACCGCGTTCAGGATTGAGGGGCGAAAGTTCTATCCCGGCAGTGAAATGGGGTTTGGATACTCGTAAATCCCCCTAATATGCGCTGGGATCCACCCATACAGGAAGTGGAAGGGCCCGCATATCCTTGGTGGCTTCTTTCCCTCACTAATGTGCCACAGCATTCTGTATAGTTTGGTGAGCATCGGAATCCCCAGATAGATTTGCTGCCACATGGACAACATCGACAACATAATAAACGAGCTGGACCACGCCCCCATGCTTATATCCCTAACCGGTAGGATCCAACCACATATGAGAGCCGCGATGAACGCCTCCATCCTAACTATCGGTTGTTGTTCAGTGCTGACACTGAAACCCCAAGTCTTCCATTGGATGTCCTCCAAGACCTGCCAATACGAGTGCCCCTTGCCCCGTTGGGCCACCCTTGGACAAGTTCGAGGCCTCGAAGGGAACTCTCAGTTCTCTGGGAAATTCAGGATTCATTTGAACCATCTCCTAAAGTGTACATACCTCACTGCCTCCTTGTCCTCTTCAGGGACAAGTGCCATCAGTGCTGACGCCAGTCGCGGCATTTTCTCCGTATCCTTCCACGCGCTGATGACAGGGAGGAACTCGTCATACATGGCCCCCAAGATCGGGACACCAGAAATCTAATAAACATCCCACAGGATGATGCCCACCTTTCCGTGATGCAGGTGAAAGGTATTGGTCCTTGACGACCATATGTTCAGCAGTTACGGCATCAGTTTCTTTGGATGGTAAATGTGGAATTGGGTGGCGCATTCCGCCTCATACAACCCCACTCTCCTCAGCTCGGCCCCAATCTCCTCGCATGAGGCGCCTACCTAGTAGGCCTAGGCCTTTTCATGAGAAAAGTTTCCGACCTGGAGCAAGTCCCACTCATCGGACCATCCCTTCTTCGAATCCTGCAATGCCGCCTTTAATATGGTGCAGTTGAGAGGAGGGGACGTCTCTGGTTGCAGTGGCGTCCCGTCAATATCGTTAAAATGGATGTAGACATAGTCAGCGGTGATAGGTGTGGAGTCCTCCCGCGCATGACCATCAGCCGCCCTGAACCATTGGTGCTGGTAAGGTGTGCTCCTGAACCAGCAAGGTTGTTCGTCCCTACTCGCCTCAGGGATGAAGACGTCATGCCTCAGCCAGAAGCCGTACAATTGCAGTTTCTTGCACTACAGATAATCCTTTTGACCCTCTGATAGCATATCTGTCAAAGAAGTGTGGTCCGTGTGGCTTCAGACTATCTCCCCCAGGCCTGGACGGTTGTCCATCTCATCCCGACGAGCAGCATCTGCATGTACCCCCAATAAAGCCTCTTGATAGGCCATTTCGATTCCGGCCCTCAGAAAAGAATTTTTTCAGTTGGATCGCGAAGCTAGACCGTGAAGCTGAATCGCGAAGCCGGATCGCGAAGATCGGTCGCGAGACCAATCCGTGAAGTCTGGCCAAGGCCGACAGGTAGAAGTTCTCTTGGCGCAGACGCGAAGTCAGAGACTCGCGATTCGCCGCAAAGCTCGATTCGCGGAGGGTTGTTTCGGAGTATGTGGATCTTCGCGAAGTCGAGAGCACAAAAAGACAAGGAAGTCACGTGTAGACAAAATAGGTTGAACCCCCTATTTATAGGTGGCAACCATGGAGCATCGCGGCACACCTCACCCGTTGCGGAGCATCGCGGCGCGTCGGGATCTGTGGCCCCGGTCAGAACCGCGGGCCCCCTTCGCGTAGCTGCATCGTGAACCACCGACAATTTTGGCAATTTTCCCTCAGAATTCGACCATTCACCCTCCGCGGATCCATGTCTGGGGGGGGGAATTTGTTGGCGCCAAAATATTGCAAGAAAGGGAGGGACAAAAATGAAGGCTGGCACCCTGCCTCGCGAAGCACCGATGCAAAGCACCAACGCAAAGCACGGCCGCAAAGCACACCGGGCAGCGCAGTCTCGTGAAGCTCCAAAGGCGATAACTCTCCAAGAACACATTTGATGTTCGCGAGCCCGCCGTGAAGCTCCAGAGGCGGTAATCTGTGAATGCATTTGACGTTCGTGAGCCGGCCGTGACGCTCCAGAGGTGGTAACACTTCGCGGAAGCCGTTGACGTTCACGAGCGCGCCGCAAAGCACCTGAGGCGGTGTGTGAGTTCTGCTTCACGGCGCCCCTTCCCTATAAATACTGGACTCCCCCTGAGTCCCGAAGACGGACAATCTGACATTTTGGCTTCTCCTCTCCCGAACCGCGAAGCACTCTTCGCCCCGAAAATCATGAGCTCCGCGAGGTACTTCTACTTCACGAGATGCCTTTGCTTTGTCTCGTTTTGAGTCCCTCTTCCGAGAGGGATGCCCGTCGCGAAGTTCAAGGGCATTCGCGAAGGAAGGGGATTCCCAAGGGAACACGGGAATCCGCGAAGCATTTATGCTTCGGGAACCACCCAACCCATACTAGTGATCCCTATGCTAAGGTAGGATCGCTTAACATCGCGAAGCACACTACTTCGCAAGACCCTGCTTCGCGAGGCACCTCTTCTTCGCAAGGCAGTGCTCCGCGAACACTGTTCCACTTCGCGAAGCACCTTCCACTCACACCTATTACCCATGCTATGGCCAAGGCACTCCACTTCGTGAATCACACTCCTTTGCTTAGAAATTCCTCCCACCGTGCGACCCTCAAGATTTTCACGATGTGATTTAAAAGACCCATGGACAATACCACTCGTAGCGTTGCATCGCCTAATGCTTCTTCGCATAGGCACGCTAACGGATATTGCTTCTTCACATGGCCACGCTAACGTGGACCCCTTGATGGTTCGTTCCACAACCCCCCTTGACTATCTCCTTACTGGTACCTTCCCTTCCCCAAGGACCAGAGGGTACCTGTTATGTAAGTCCTAGGGGTGCAGAGTGAACCCACCTCGCCCGAGCTGCATGACGATAAACTGCCAAACACCACATCCTCAACACATGACCTTAAACTGTGACCCGACCTCATGGCTCTCACGATGGGTCCCCCCAGCTCGAACAATTTTTTATGCCACTCGTCTCCATGGGAGTGGAATCACCCATCCACAAGGGGTGATATCCTCCTTATTGGAGTGGTGTATGTTCTCAGGAGAAGGGTGACCCTAGTTCCCCAACAAATGGCTGCACCTATGCATCTCCGTACTTCCCCACTACCATG
Source organism: Viscum album (assembly GCA_963277665.1). Taxonomy (NCBI): domain Eukaryota; kingdom Viridiplantae; phylum Streptophyta; class Magnoliopsida; order Santalales; family Viscaceae; genus Viscum; species Viscum album. Next base: position 740,857,279 of record OY728134.1, on the reverse strand, counting down.
GTCAGTGGAGGGTGTGATAGGGAACGAGGCACCTCCCATCATTGGTCCCAAATCCCTCTTTCATTGCGCTTTGTCGCACTCTGGGCCTCCATCCTGGAGTAAGTCCCAGCACCATGGGCCTCCATCCTGGAGTAAGTCGCAACACCATGGGCCGCCTAACGCATAAGCCCCTCTTCGCTTCTCACGGACGCATCCTCCGCGACATGATTTCCATGTCCTTGCAACCTCTTGTTTCTCACACCGAGCATGACTCACCTGGGCTTAGAGTGAGCACCGACCCTAACCCCCACCCATAGTGAACCACAGGGTCTTTGATCCATGCCAAGGCATGGTACGTAGGAAACCTCCATGAGGTTCAAGCCACATTACTCGGTCGTTCATTCACGTCGAGTTTCGCCCTCGTCCAGCATGACGTTAAACTGCATTCCCTCATCCAACATGACGTTAAACTGTATGCCTTCATCCCGCATGAAATTAAACTACACACCCATCCCCCTATGAACTACAAGGTCTTTGATCCATGCCAAGGTATGGTACGTAAGAATCCTTCCAGAGGTTCAATCCCACCACTCATTGGACAAAGTTCCACCTTCACGTCGGTTCACCGACGAAGCCCCCTTTGAACTACAAGGTCTTTGATCCATGTCAAGGCGTGGTACGTAGGAAGCCTCCACGAGGTTCAAGCCCACAAGTCATCCAATTCACGTAAAGTTTTTCCTGCGTCCAACATGACGTTAAACTGTATTCCACAACCCGAACTACGATGACATTGATCTATGTCAAGGCATTGTATGTAGGAATCCTCCCAGAGGTTCAAGACCATCTCCCATTGGACCAATGTCCCTCATGTACGTCGGTTCGCCGATACCCACCACCCATAGTTCATTCACTTCAGGGTTCACTATCGTCCCAAATGACGTTAAACTGTATTCCATCATCCGAACTACGAGGACTTTGATCCATGTCAAGGCATGGTACGTAGGAAACCTTCTTAAGGTTCATATCCACCACTAGTGGACCCACGGGTCTAATTTCACGTCGTTTCACCGATGAAACCCTTTGAACTACGAGGACTTTGATCCATGTCAAGGTGTGGTAGGTAGGAAGCCTCTACGAGGTTCAAGCCCACCAGTCATCCAATTCACGTCGAGTTCTACCTGCGTCCAACATGATGTTAAACTGTATTTCACAACCTCAACTACGAGGACTTTGATCCATGTCAAGGCATGGTACGTAGGAATCCTCCTAGAGGATCAAGACCATCTCCCATCGGACCAAGGTCCCTCATGTACGACGGTTCGCTGATACCCACCGCCCATCGTTCATTCACGTCAGGGTTCACAATCGTCCCACATGACATTAAACTGCATTCCATCAACCGAACTACGAGGACATTGATCCATGTCAAGGCATGGTACGTAGGAAACCTTCTTAATGTTCAAGCCCACCACTAGTGGACCCACAGGTCTACTTCCACGTCGGTTCACCGATGAAACCCTTTGAACAACCAGGTCTTTGATCCAAGTCAAGGCATTGTATGTAGGAAGCCTCCTCGAGGTTCAAGCCCATCTCTCATCGGACCAAGGTACACGTTCACATCGGTACGCTGACGATGTCCATCAGACCAAGGTCCACCTTCACGTTGGTACGCTGATGATGTCCATCGGACCAAGGTCCACCTTCACGTTGGTTCACTGACGACATTCATCGGGCCATGGTCCACCTTCACGTCGGTTTTCTGGCACCATCCCGAACTACGCGGACTTTGATATCATACCACGGGGATACGTAGGAAGCCTCTTCGAGGCTCAAGCCCAACTTCACCATCGCCCCTGCGATGGTCCCATTTCACTCTCCCTCCACTCCATTCATCCACCTATCACCCATCCTGATTCTTTCCCGGACCATCATATCCCGGTGATACCATGTCGGTATGCTCCTCTTTATAGCCGCCCATGGGCTGGCACGAGTATCGGCATCCCCTAAAGGGAAATCCCTCAATCCGATCTACTCTAGCTAATGCTCTGATCGGGTTGATCCATCTCTGCTGGACGTTAAACTCGCGGCGTACCCTGTGTTAATCACAGGAAGCTAAGGAAAACCTCAGATATGTGTCTATGACATATAATTCTCCGCGCTCGATGTGGGATTCCTAGGGCTTCCACGCCCTCGAGAAGCCCTGTGACCAGGGATAATAGACAGACATGCCAGGTTCCCCAGCATCCAGACACGCTACTGATGCCTCAACGTGACTACTCCCTAGATTGAAGGTTGCTGCCCTGAATGGACCCTTTGGAATGTCCCGAAAGAAGCAGTGTAATTAACCGGCGCCCATGGAAACATTGCACTGGGAAGAGTTTCACGATCTACGTATTAAATCTATGAGGGAGACCCAGACTAGGTGACGAGTTCTGAGGAGGAATCCACAGAAGGAAGAACCGACATCCCATCATCCCGTTTCGATCAAGGAGAAGACATCCCTGAATAAGGAGCGAATGCCTCCTGCCTTTGGAAAGCGGGGACGCGGGGCAACAAGCGCAGCGCGTCTTCCTCCTGCGGACGGACGGATGTGCGCGCCCCGACGAAAGCATCAGAAACATATATATCAACAGAATTATTTGTCACCACTTGAATAGAATAATTAGATTCCTTAAAAAAATTACCCACTAATGAGATGGTCATCCCTCGGATGGGGATGCATCCTCGAAGGCTCTTCGGAGTATCGAATCAACTCTATCGCTGCTACAGACTGGGGGGGGTCCGTGAAGCACATGGATTGTCAACTGGATAGAATAACCTTTCTAAAACACCATTGTGGTAGTTTTACAACCAAAAATAGGAATAATTATTATAAATAATTATGAGGGAAAATAAAAAAAATAAATATAATATCAATGTTTTTGTCATTGAGCACCAATATCAGCCAAAATTGGTGGATAATCATAGTTTTTCATTATTCTCACACACTAGTTGAAGAGTGGGTATAAACCCATTCAATGAACCCAAACTAGAAGTTCAACTATTGGTGGTATATGGTTCACAAATGACTATCTCATCTATATGGTTTGTGAGTACCCCATCCCAAAGGGATATTTTTTATGAATGCTCTTCAAGAGTGCCACTACCATTGTCAACAATTATTTCTAAAAAACCAGGATGAGGAATGAAGATGAAATGGTCAAATTGGATCAGAATTTCAGTAACCTAAACATGGACTAATGGAATTTCCTTGACTCTAGAAACATTCAATAGTATAGGAAAAAAATGGATCAGGGATCCTAGTGGTGTTGTGATACTTGTAGTAGCAAAAATGATTCGATATCCATCCAAATATGATCTACAAAGACCCATAAATACTATTCGGTGTGTTACCTTGTTGGAAAAGGATAATGAACTAGTAGAGGTGTGAAAGAGTTATAACAATTTGATTAAGAGGTTATCCCTCAACTAGTTGGTCTGAAATAAACAATGTGCTAACCTAGAATCTCAATCATGCATCCCCAATCGAGAATGCCCACTCATTAAAGAACACAACCATGAATACCAGTAGAAAATGGTTCATAAATTTCTCCTAACTCACCATCTAGTACCATGGGGTATATTATCAATATTATATGATTTCCCAGTAGGATCTTGGGCTATCATGGGCTTGTTGGGAAGGACTATAGTGAGGGCATATAAAAGTCGGTCAAGATCTACTATGAAAAATATTTATATTGACCTAGAAATTAATAGAAATGTGTGAATGAATATTCATATCCTTCCTCATTTTCCCCTTCAAAATGTTGATAATATCCCTATCCATGATTGGAGTCTGGGATGGATCATTATAAACATCCATTACAGGATAAAATTCATAAAATATCTCTACAAGAGGAGATATTCTACCTAGTTAGTAGATATCCAAAAGGATGATTCATACATCACCATGGGATGAATAAAAGGAGTTACTTCCATTACACTAACAACTGGTTAGCTGTTTTAGGAACTTTGACTGGTGAAAAATGATAAACTAATAAACTCATGCTACCTCGTAATGCTAAATGGCCTGAAACTTATCTAAAAATTATATGAAGCTTGGTGTAACCAAGAATGACCCTTCCTATTAATAAATTTTTTTACATGAATGTAAGTTCCGTTTTGAGATCTATGAATATCTAAATTTAAGTTGGTAATAGATGAATATGATCAAATAGATATGAGCGATCAACTAGTGAGAAAAATAGAAACCATTTGGGTTTCTGGGGGAGTTCTTCAACACATAAAACATAAACTATTACCATATAATGACCAACCTAATGCCTTCCAAAATTATCACTTGAACATAATTCAGGAAATTTGATAACCAACAAGATGGAATATTATGATCAGGTGAAGGGATGGAAGCATCATCCATCATCTTGAATCCTTACAAGAGAATCCAATGTAATAAAGTGTAGCTATAGAGTTCATATGGCAGAATATTATTAAAAACACACTAATAGAATATAATATACACTGATAATTATCATTATGGTTTCTAGTAATCAGGGACCTCTTTTTAGTTATAGAAAAAGTAATTTGGCTAGCATTGGAATCCATTTATAAAAAAGTACCATAATTCAGATGTGAGTGCAACCCCATCAAAAGAGATGTATTACTATGGAATAATAATGTGAATCACATGAACTATAAATGGATTCACAATCACAAGACTTGATCCAGAACTTGATAACCACTTGAACTGTTGGAAAACTTATGACCACACAACAAGTCATGTGACTCATGAGTTCTTGACACTAACATGGTCACACTATCTGCATGAAGGTCATGCGATCATGTGACTGAACTAGCAGACACTGAAAAACCTACAATAATCCATATAGAAAAGGATTTGGGTCAAGGATCAAGTCATTAATAGAAAATATTTGTAGGATCTTCTAAATAGGTGTCGAAACAATGTAGGTCTCATGATCAATTCTCCTAAAATAGTTCCCATAAAGAAGTCTTGTAGGAATATCTCACAATCGGTTGTGATGAAAGGAGTCTTGAGAGTGAGGTATTTTGGTGAGTCCTTATTAAGGGATCACATGATGGAGGGAAATCACAAGATCCCTTGAAGTCAAAGTCGCTAATGAATGATATACCCACTACTCCCCTATTTATAGGTTACTCTATGGAATTTGATGGATCACTCGGAATCACAAAATGTAATCTAATACATTGATTGGTCACATCCCTAATAAATCATGTGGGAAATTAGTTTCCCTTAAAGTGAGTCTTTATAACTAAAAATGTAACTCCAATGGGGGGGGGGGGTCAATTTTTGTTGTCCTAAAAATGAGCATCATAAAATATCAAATATAGGAAATACTCAAAGCATGAGTATTATTTTCTCTATAAAACAATGGAAGAGAAGGTGGATAAAAACATGGCTCGTGTAACCTTAAAAAGGTAATGTGATTGGATGTCCTTTGGAAGTTAATTTGAATAGGTAACATGCATCCCATGAATTACTTTAAATCACAAAGATCCCCTTTGAAAAGACTCCTTGTTCATTGGAAGTCATCCAGACAAGAATTGGTGATCAAGTGAGGTCTTCTAAGTGATCTCATTTGTGTCAGGCAACATGTTAATAGGAAGGCCCCAGAAAATAATCCCAAACCCTTGAAAAATAAATAACATAATAATTTAAAAGACATGGACCTCATGTGTTCATTTATATTCATGTGACACAATCATTTGGGTTTCAAGACCTCATAAGAGACGTGTACAACTTTTTTCAGAAGAGCCTGTTGACATGACCCCTTCATCATGCGAAGGGATTTAGACATGTACATTAGATTATGCTCTACCCTCTCATATATATATGAGTAGAAGATATTTTTATGAAAATACTTTTGAAAAACCAAAATACCCATTATTGGTCATGTGACACATTGTAGGTATGGAGAGTGATTATCTTCAATAACAGTCTCACAACATCACAGGATCCCCAGTCCATGCAGAATAAAGAAGTAAATTAAAAGGATAATAGTGGACGTTTATTGAATAGTGAGTATACATTGATCTCCATGTAAAAGATCTTTCATTCCTTAAAAAATCACTATTTATCATTTGAGGTCCCACTCCAAAATCGAACATGATCTCAAAAGGCCCTTATACATGTCAATTGGATCTCATAGAGGCTCACTTGAAACGTCACCTTAGTCTTGGGAATAACCCTAGAAAATTCATCTTTGATCATGTTAATTCTTTCCCACAAACATACTGATTTCACAAATACCCCTATATATGTCATGAAATCATTTTTAATCTCATGGACATGTCCACATAGTTTAGAGAAGTCCCTTTAATCATCCTGAGTACAATAAAAATGTGATGGTAGAAAATTCTCTTCGTCAGTAATCATCTAGTGAAACCATAGATGATCGATGAATGTATTATAGAAATATAATTGAAAAAACCCTCCACTAACTCCATCTCATATCCCTGATATATGCCCCATTCAAGGCAATGTATCACCCGGGCAGCGATGTAAATAAATCATACCCCTAATAAAAATACAAATTGATATATATCACAATGTATCATAAGAGATGACTTCTATGATATAATAATCACAGGATTAAAAAGGTATTACACTATTTAAAATACATGGTATCAAATTAAGGGAACCCAAAACATTGATAAGTACTTCACATGATCACTCTATAGATCAGGCAATAGATTTCTGGCTTGTCTGATGGATCATGCAAAGGTGTTCTGGAATGTCGGATGGGTCATGTGAAATTTATATTAATATAATACTAAACAAATGTGAGACACATATGTTATAAAATCTATTATAGAGACTTAAAAAGAAAGGATTATTATTAAAATATGGATACACTGATTTTCATATGCTTCCCATGACCAACCTAGATCATGAAATAATACTAGGAAATGTTACCCAAATCATTTGACGATTCGTATACATGTAATGGTGATCATGATATGTCCCTAGGACATTTCTAACTGATTCACATGACCACATTTGAGGTTCCACCCTAGTCTTTCAAATTCCTCTATTATTTCCATACAAATTTTCAATAACCTATACATGCGAGTTAGGTCTCACGATGTCATTAGGGAAAGTCATCCATGTCACAAAACAACTTGTGGAAATATATTATTGGGTTATGTGATTTTATTTATAAATTTACATTCATCCCTAGACATGTTAGGAAGACAGGTTTTACAGGGTTCAAGATTACCTCTGGGAATTCCACCCATGTCTTGCAACGTTCTATGGGATTTCCAGTGAAGTCTTGTGATGCCTTGCATAAATGTTAGCCTGTTCATATGAAACCCTCAAGATGTGACATCACTACTCATTTTAAACATTCAAGTAATGTTATACTTGATTATATAATGGCATCTTTCCATTCTATTCAGATCTGGATATTTCTTCTGGACAAGTAAATTGGGTCATGTGATTGTCTTTGGACATATCTATTAGGAAACATAGTAATCTCTATCCATCCGTATAAAATGTACATAAATACTCAAACATGTCAATAATACAACTGTGAAATGTAATAAATATAATCAACTAATTTAAATGAGAAAATCAGGCCATGTAAAGTAGATATATTGGGCACAAAGACTTTTTCCAGCGGATATAGTTGTGCATACCCCTAGTTGAAATGAACATTGACGAATATGATTCATTCCATAATAAGGATACATAGAATTCATTTATTATGGCTAATATACAATAAGAATATACCATTTTTTAATTCCTCCCAGGTCTTCTACATTTCAACCATCAGGACTCAGTCTCCCCCATGGGCCGATATTCCTTCTTCATGCACTGATGGATTAGGAGGGAAACTGAACTATGATTACTAGGATTCCTTCCATAACAAGGATATTTAGGAATAAATCCTATGGTTATATATCCAAATAAATGATCCATTAAGTTCCAAATCAGTGCATAAATTCTAAATTCACATGTGGTGAGATAGATTACATTCTATCCTCTATTTCTCACACCGAGAATGGCTCACATGGGATGAGGGATTTCCAATGATCATCTCATCCTCCATCATAACCCTCTAGAAACAATGGAAACCCCAGAATTTAATCCCTAATAAGATGAATGATATTATTTTTCCCATCCAAGGGAATACACCTCGGGGTAGGTCCCGGGGTCATGATCAAACTCTGGTGACCCTAATTCGTACCACAACCATTATACATAGGACGCATTCCTAAGGCTCGATCCGAACATATGGTTCATATGATCCCCCATATACATCTTTTATTCTTGAGGTTAAACTAAAATGGTTCAAAAAACAATGTTGTTTTTTATTCTAATCATATACATGATATGTAGGATGCATATAAAGGCTCAATCCACTCAAGATATTAATCACCTCCCTATTTGGAAATAAACTCTAGAGTTCCTAGTTATATAGATTCCAAAAATAAGTAGCTACACTGTAAGAGGATTTGATAAAAAATGTGATATAATAGGATTTTTCTCCCATTTTTGATGTCTCAAATATTATAATAAATATATTATATTTTAATAATTTGAGTAATTCCTATGTTACCCCTCACATCACTTATAAAAGGAGGTTGCTTCCTTCACTAATTTTCATCACCTTAAGCCTTGTTTCTGTACTAACCTCTTACAAATTAAATCCTCATACCATTACACATTATTAATCTCCTTATATCACAAAAAATATTACTTCTAATATCTTTTAATGGGTTCTGAAAGGGAATTTTTCATGTGGTGTTTATTTTTCTTCTCTTTCAAATTATTTTTCACTTATACCTTCTACCAGGCACATATCCATTGATTCATGACAAAATGAGTATCCCATACAGACTGTAGTGTTTTTTTATGTCATATTCCTAAAAAGTCGCTAATATTCTCCTTTATTTCTTAATAATGAAATCTTATTCCATGGTTCATTAATTCACCACCTTCATATATGATGGTTTTTTTTGTTTCCCATTTATCAATATCATGGAAAGTTTAATTTCACATGTAATTATTTAAAATTGCCTAAATATATTTATTTTATCACTTCTTGATTATTACTTCATTTTGAAAATGAATACCATGAATACAAAAACATTGGAAACCATGAATAGATCACACATGAAACAATGAAAATAACTAAAATTGCTAATAAATGGGTGGAAACTATTATTAGAAGGAAATGTAAGGTATAATATACATTATTTACGTTATATAATATATAATTAACACTATTCAGTAAAATATACTAGAGGTTAAGAAACATTTTATGCTAATCAAACATGATGTAAGGGAGTCTCCCTTTTAAAATCCTTTTAAATGTATCTTTTACAAAATTCCAAAAGATTGTTCTTTTCTTATATGGAATGAGTGATTTATCTTGAATTCATGATGCTATATTACTATGATTTTTCCATTATATGTTTTCATTTTTATTTTTAATAATATTATTTTATTATTATGTGAATGGTTTTTATATTTTAAATGTGATTTATTTTACAAAGAAACGGTATTTAGAAAATATGAATATTTTTTTCTCAATGGTTAAAATTAGTTATCCAGTGTTTTATTCATGATATATTCCTCAAAAATATTTCATTTTGTTTTTATCATTTTATATATCAATATATTATGGATTTATTCCCATTATAGGTCAATATATGTTGGGTTCAGACCATTACAAGTCAATATATGTCTGGTCGAAACCATTATAGCTCTCCAATGCATTGGGTACTCCCAAGATGGATGTCTAGTGAATGGTTATTGCATGTGTAATGGGGAATGTAAGATTCATATTGGAAATATTAATGAAGGAAACTTTATGAAGTTTCAATACAATATAATGAGCTTCTATTAAATGGGATTTATTGATTTTCATGTTATCACTTGACTAAAAATTTCATTCTTTATATCTATCACTGAGGATTTTTTTCTCATAAAATGTTTTGAAAATGTTTTTCACAGGTTATAAGGTTCTGTATGAGAATGTAGGATGTTGAGATGAATGTCATGAAAAATTTTTATCAAGAAAAAGATATCTTGTTCTATTTTGAAGATATTTATTTAATAAAAAAATGGATACTATTTTTGTTGTATCCTATTTGTATAAATGTGGTTTGTTATGTATGTATTATGTCATAATATTTGGAAAATATAAACCTGAATGGATCATCAATTTGAAAGAAAATATGTTCTTTAATAAAATTCAAGACAATGATATTTTTTGAAGGTTGGGTCCTTATAAAATACATCCATATATGAACACTAAAACTGGGAATATCTCTACAATAGATGTAATTGGGGGTAATAACAATGAAAAAGGATTATTTGGATTGACTAGAGTGTTACCGAGTATATGAAAATTGTCCTTATAGTGCACCTGGTTGGAATATATTGGGGTATATGCGTCTGTTAACAAAAAATTTCTTTAAGAACAATTATAAAGGATTTGAATTGATGATTCCCATAAAAAAGAAAGGTTAACACAATGGTGACATATATTGAAAAAAATTAGTAATTTTTTATAAATACTACAAATGATTCAATAAGACCATGTGATTTTCAATAATGAGTAGTATTTCTCACACTATTCTTTTTGGTTTTAGCCAATGGATTGAACCAGAAGAAACGAGGTTAACGTTGAATGTGATAGGCAATGTATTGATGTGGAAAAAATGAGATGATGACTGGGTTGACAGATATTTTTATTATGCATAATAATTTATTATGATATATGATTAGAAACATTCTCATTACATAACTTTAATACTCAACAAAGATGAGAAGGATGGACTCTACTAAGGGCTTGAATAGTAAAAATTGTAGAGGAAATAATCCTTTATTTAATTAATTATAGAAATATAGAAATAAATACTAAGGAAAGTGTCTCTAATGAACATAAATGTTTTTATTTTTGGAAAAGGACAAAAAGCTAATAATTTTTTTGGAAAAAATTAATGTTTTGTTTATTTAATGGATAAAAAATAACACTCTACCTAAGGAATTATTTTTGGTTGAATGTTTTAAATGTGATAATTATGAGAATTATACAAATCAATGTCATAGGGGGGATGATAATAAAGATAATAAATATGTTTTTATAGGTAATAGTTATATTTTTTATGATTAATTGACTAGAAAAGGCATTTGAAGGAATAGTTTAGTAAAGAATAAATTGATGAATCCTAGATAATGGTCTAATAATGACGTGGAATGATTATTTTGCTTGTGTTTAGATTCTAGAAGTATTTTATAAAATTATTATATCAATAAAATTTTGGTTATAATATTTATAAAATATATATGGATTTTATTATAGTTCTATTTATGTATGGACCTGAGAGAATATTTTGAATGGTACTTATGACTAGGGAATGTGATTCTGTGGGAAGTTGATGTTTTTATATAACACATTATTGATGGAACATAACACTAAATATGTTTTTAATTTTAATTTAAAAATTATAAATATATTTTTATTATAAATTATTGTTGACCATGAAATTGGTTAGTGATTTTATGGTTTATGTTATCTATGCTGGAGTTTTCTAAATGTTTTGGGTTTAAGGAATATTTTTGAAATCATGAGATTTTATTTTTGGAATAAAGTATGTTTTCATTAAGATTTTAATTTTATAAAGGTATCCACATATTCTATATGTGAAATTAAGAGCATTATTATGTTGTTTGGTGAATTTAATGTTAAGTTGATTTTGAGAATTTAGTGACATTAATACTAAATTTTTTGACATTTCATATGTATAAACTTATGTTGGATTAGTATTAAGTTTATCTATTTATAGAATGTATAATTTTGAAATTTGGGTGTTTTTGGATATATTATGTCAATATTTTTTGTATTTAAACATATTTAGAGACACGGGGAATGACTTGTAATTATTTTATTGAGCTAATGATATGTTAAATGATAATTTTAGTTCTTAATTCATAATGAAGTGATATTTGAAATTCATTTCTTAGAGTAATAAGGGATTTATTAATTGATCAAATCACATAAAAAGGATAACATTAATCATATGGAATATAAAGATATCATGTCACTATATTTCCTTATGTTTATTGTCTAAATGGTAATGGAATTACTCAACTCTATAATAATGATCTCAAAAAAATCCTATAAAATACATATATGATGCATCTATTATTGTTTGACTCATCACATACTTATGGTTTTTTGGTAATTGAAATTCTCATAATAATTCACTTTGTTATGATGAAATAACTCTATCAGAAACAAAAACTATATATTCATTAAAATTTACTTCTATATATATATATCCACATCCCACCAATGTTCTACTACATAGAACCTAGTAATTTGATCATTCCATATAACCTTTATACATCCATTCATCTTGTATAAAGATGATGTTTTATTAACCCTTCTCAGGATTTGGGATTTAAATAAGGTCATTTTTATTGTCAATACATTGATTATTGGGATAGAGAACAAATTGTGAGGGTTCAATTTATTTTAGTGGTATAGAATGTAACGCAAAGATTTCATATGGGAAATATCAAATTCAATAGCATATATAACATGAAAAACCAAGAATATAAGAGACTAAAAAACTCAAATATTTTACAATAGGTTTTTTAAAATAAATTGAAACTCTTTGATATCTTTGTGTGCACGAATCCCTGATATTTTAAAATGATGCTATGTTTAATATTGTATACAACAAACAACATTGAGCTTCAAAGAACAATGAAATAGTTTTTAAATATGACTATTACAACCTATATTTTAAATTTGAATGTATTAATAGTATTAAATTAATTTTAAAACACATATCATTAAAGGGATAAAGAAGTAAAAATTTATTGATTAATTCTTATGTAATAAATAATCAATGTTCACAAAAGTTGTTTTATGATTTAGAAATATTTCTTTTTCAAAAAATATTTTTATTACGGATTATATTATAATTATATTATATACTTTATATAAATAGAATTTTATAATAATAATAACATTTTTTCAATAATTATATCTAAATTATATTAGGATGAAATTTTTAGATTTTTATGAAAAGAGTTAATTTCAAGTGAATATTGAAAACAACTGATTTTTATTAAAAATTGTATTTTTACTCCAACCATATGAAATGTTACATTTTATATTATTGTTTTTTCAAATAAATTTTTTTTATAATATATTATTAATAATAAATATAATTTCATTGGAAATTTCATGGTTGAATTTGGGGAAAAAATTTATACTTAAAAAGGGAATTATTCGGATAAACTATGCTTCATTTGGTTTTGGTGAGTTTTTTTAAACTAAATTCCTCCACTTTAGTTTTTCTAATTTCAAAAAATGGATTATTTTTTTTTATACATAGGTGAACAAATTTACTAAATATTCCATTTTATTATTGATCTATATGAATAAAAACATTGAGAATTTTTATAAGTAAAATAAAGTGTAAATCATGTAATTAATGTTAATAAAAATATTATACAGATAAGAAAATGACCATTAAACTTATCATAATATTATTGGAGGAGTAAATTTTATCTATAATCATCCATGACTTAGTTATAGTGAATTTTATGTTTATTTGGATTAGATTGTCACCTTTATAATATTTTATTTTAAGAAAAATCAAACATGTCACAATCTGGTTTTTAATATCTATATATTTTTTAATATGAATTCATCTAAAGGATATGTTTGACAATAAATATTACTTTGAATTATAAAATATTTATATTCATTTTTGGTAATTTATTTCTATTTTTTATTGATTAAATAATTATCTTAAGTTATGACACAACGTTAGGTAGTAATTATTCAATTAATATAATATAAAATAAATGATATTTAAAATATTAAAAGCAATATAATTTCAGAAAAATATTGTGATCCATGAATTATATAGAAAACCATGAAATTTTAAATATATGATACAAGAAATATAATTTTAATTTTTTTCTTGTTATCATTAAAGTCAAATTACTAAATAGTTCAAAAAATCTGGCAAATCGATATTTCATAATAAATATTATTTTATAAGAGGATATAAAACTCTTAAAATTCATAGATTTTCCCAAATTAATGGGATATAATTAATTAGAAATACAATTTTCCATTTATGGTTATTGTTTCATATTATTGTATAATTATTGACCCATATAGATTAGAGAATTTTAAGTTTATGGTAATTGTCAAAGGTGATAATGATGGGGGGGTTAAAACTGAAGATAAGGGTTAAAACATATCCAAAAATTGCCCAAAATTTATTTGATAAATAGAATTTGACTTATTTTACATTATTATATAATTATATAAATTTTGATCTATTTGGACTTGAAAATTTATTTACATTAATTTTATATTTTAATAAATTCCAATAATTCATATCCCCTAAATTTTTAAAGGGAACCCCTTACACCAATTCTATAAACCAAATTATAAAATATATCACTAACATATCATACTCATTACTATTATTTACATCCTTATACATGTTCTCAAGGATCTTTCCCCTCTAAAATAGAAACCCTAGGGATCTAAAAAAATATCTAATGGAAGTCCATCAAAGGATAGGTAATAATGAGTATATATTATATTTATTACATAAGTATGATTTTGAGAATATTAATTACTATTCACAATTATTTATTTTCATACAAAAAAAATTGGAAACAATGTTTATTCTTCCATACGACCTACCATCTACAAGAATATAGAAATTCATTTTTCTATCTATATCATTATGGATGAATATAACTATAAATATATTTAATATATATGATATTTAAACCCAAAATAATGTTATAGTTATGATGGAGCCATTATAAAATCATAAGGCCCACAAATGCCGAAACAAAATATACATAAAAAATTATGTAGTTACCACCCAAAATAGTGATTTTAACAACGAATTGATAATAACCAGGTGATACAATATTATAAGTGAATCATATATGGTATGATATTTATTATTATGAATCAATAATTTATTTAAAAAATATAAATATTTTTATACCAAAGTTTCAAACATGTAAAAATGAAATCGATCCTAATGTATGGTTTTCTCATATCACTATTACTTCTATGAGAAACGAGTCATATTCAACACTTATTTTTTTATAATATATATTCAACCCATTTTATATATTATTTCATTATTATCTTTTTATTCATTGTATTTAATGTTTAAATTTATGTTATTTATTTTATGGGGCCTATGATTCAAAAGAATCCCAAGTCGTCATGGTTTATTTCAAAATAACATTACTAATCAAGGGTGTTCATTTTTATGTATCAGAAATATAATATATCTATTTAATATAAATTTTTTCTAAATATCCTTCAAAAATATTTTTACTATTTCCAAATTATTTTTTAATGCCATTTTTACGCTTGGTTAATTTGTTTTAAAAAAATTCATCAGTATCATCCTGTCATTTTTTAGACAATGTAACTTTGAATTTTCAGGAAAAAGAGTGAAATTAATGTTTTTAACATATAAAAAAGGAATATAAATTCTATCATTATGAATAAATTATTTTAATATTACATTATATGTTTACAAGGTTATTTACAATGTAAATTATTTCATTATTATGTGTTTATTTTTTATATTTTAATAATTATTTTCAACGTAGAAGAGTATTTTAATCAAGAAATATTCCAGTAATTTGTTTTATGAATTTTAATAAATATCCACATAATTTATTGAATATTATATAAAGAATTTACTCTATGGTTTATGATCACTTTGAATGGGGAAAGTATTGATATTCTTTATGGCTAGTTTTTCCAATAATAAAAGTTAATGATTTCGTTAAGGAATGCTTATTCAATTGTCTTATTTATTCATATGAGGAATTAATTAGGCTTATTAAGTGATCAAATGTTCCCTCTATATCCCATGGACTTATTGGTTGGTCTCATGAGAAAAAATTTCTTCGGGTTTGGCCTATGTCATAACAATTTATTCAGATGTCATAACATACGTCCTTGGTTGTATTTTTAGATGATTTGGATGATTACTTGAGGGAATTTTCTATACGTACATCATAATTAATTTCATCAATATTAATTCAGTTATTGATATCCATATGATTATTTAATTGTTTATAATATCCTTTTATAAGTTACGAGCTCATGCAATTTTTTATATGTATTATTTTATAATACATTATTCGTGACATATTTTTTAAATGGTATGTGTTTTAGGTGTTTGACTTTTTAAACTCTTTATGTGAATTTATTCATGATATACTCCATTTTATATATACCCTTATCAAGCATCTAATACCACCCCTTTATTATGAGTCATTTTTCTTAGGATACCTGGAAGTGGATTTTAATTGATTTGCAGGGATATTCTAAAGGTAATAATGGTGTGATAAAATAGTATACTACGTTTTATTTTATGTTTTCAATTATAATGTTAAATTCATGTTTTTATCTATTTTATGAAGGATACTAAAATATTCAGTGTTTTGGGATGTAATTCCTTATATCTAGTGCCAATGTAATAAAGTACCCAACGACTCTAGGATAATTGAATTAGGGTATTAACATTGTTAACCACTAATATATCTTATAGTAACATGAGATTTAGATATAATATCAACACACTCACATGGTAGAGTGTGCTGTATCTTTTATGGATGAGTTGTTTTGAATGTGGGGAGGATGTACCAACCTAAATTTTATCATTTAAATTTTCTTTAATTTGAAAGTATATTTGTTCATTGTGAGATAATTATATCGGGATTATTATCCATGTGTTTAGTAGATGTATGTTTTTACGTGAAGAGTCATATTTATTTTGGGATAATATTACTCATAGGTGATACACTGGGATTATAGGAGTCGTGACCTGACAATTTTCATGGGTTGATTAAGGAGGAGTGAGGGTTTGTTCCATGATAACTTCAGGTTCAAATTTATCACCATAAAACCTTCAATTTATCCATATTATGGTCAATTAATGGGAACCTAATGAGAATTTACTAAGTCTAATGGGAAAGAGTTGGGGTAGTTTATTACTTCATGTTATTGGATCTTGGTTTATGAAGAAAATTTTTGGAAGGATAGTACATATGGTTTCCGTATCCTGAAAACCAATATTACTATTATAAATATTTATCAAAACATCAAACTATTATATTATTTTTCTTCCCTATAGATCTTCACAATAGGTGGTGGGATTATATATTATCATGTAGTCTATATAGATCATCACCCATCAGAAGTTATATAGTAATCCCTTAGTGTATTTAGAGAGTGGATTTTGAAATACCAATGGGAAAAATATTAGGTAAGATTATTTCATTATCTTATTGTAGGGGACTGAAAATCTAGAAAATGGAAGGTAAACACCCCCGCATGTTCAGAACGGAAAATGGATGCAAATTGGATTAAAAATTTGAGGAGAAATGTGAAGAATGCAAATTTGGTAAAGGAAACTGGCGTGGAAGCGTACCGATTATCGGGAAAGGGTTGTAGAAGGCATAAATATCAAACCATTTGTATGAATATGGCATATAGTACACTGTCCCATGAGGCATTGGCCAATAAATGATAATGTTTTTGGTGAATTTCAACCCACAAACTGAAGCCGCCACGAATAGTTTTCACTGGTGAAAATCTGATGAATGTACACTCAGAATACTATCCCCATAAACTGATTAATATCCAGACGAGGGGTAGTTTGTAGTGCCCTACCAATCAAGGATCCAAAAATTGCATTTGACCAAGTCATATGTGAGCCAAATTTCTTCCATGGGCTTTCGAAGAAGGTGTCGTGCATACCGTAGATACAAATTCCCTAGAACTCTACAAATGTACCACCAGGAGAATCGAAAAGAGGATAGAGACAGAGGGGGGAAAGATCTCTAGGATGGGTGAAAAGTGGATGAAGAATGTAGAGCGTGAGGGACAAATTTCTCCCACACCCGAGGAAGTTTGCGGGACTACATCCAATATTTGAATAAGTTCACAGAATCCATCCCATGAACCATATTCAGAAAATTAAATTTTCAAAGGTCCTCTATGTGAACCGTATTTGGAAGAACCTCTACAGCGAACCAGAGAACCAATAAAAAAGTATAATAAAAAGGTTCATAGATGCCCATATGTAGATAACTGTTCATGGATTTCCAAATGCAGAAAGCAATTCGAAGATACCCATATGCGGAAAATAGTATGCAGACCCCCTCTATGGAAGACCGTTCGTAGAAATATCCTCCATGTGTCATCATACGAATCCAACTCCTCCGCATACCATCCTAAGCGGCCAGATCATAAACAGACTCCCTATGAGTAAAATCATTCATGCCCACTGGTCCACAGCACAATGGCTGCTCCCCCATACACCAGCTTGGTATTGGGGCCGGGATGCGGTCTCGACCCTCTAGGATAGTCCCTTCACTTCTTTCCCTCAACCCCATAAAAATTAGAGAGTCACACATCAAACTTTTCAGGACAGGTCGACGAAATTTTCTATTGCACCATTATGCCTTACAAACATCTAACCCTTAAAATACCATGACATGAGAAATTCTACATACAACTTCCAAAAATCCCTATCACCTCCCTCTAATGCCAAAATGGTCCAAAAATCCATGGACAATCACAACCTGAATCTTTCTTATATGTCCGGACACATCCTATCCATCCATAAAATATGTGTCTCTGATGATTTTGGATCTTCATAAACCTCAATGGCCATCAGAAGAGGTAGCCCAGGTTCCTGAGGACACCTCTTATTGACTATGAACATCATTCCCTAGTGTCCCTACATATGTTTCCAACAAAAGTGTCCATCAAAAAAAGGTAAATTATTCCTCAAGAGAGACCTCTCCTACCTCTGTACGCCTCAATGGCTTCCATTCATCATATCGTTTCTCCTAATCCAAGAATCCCTAAAGTCACAGTTTACACATTCGTTCCCTCTCATGATCGAGGCATATCAGATTATCCAAACCCGATTATCCTATAGTTAATAATGGATCCTACAACATGGTCCAAACACTATGACCATAAACTATGACTTATCATCCATACCACATGACAGTAAACTATTTGGTCATAGTCCTATACACATGATGTTAAACTGTGGTTCTATCATCCAAGCTATAAGACATTAAACTATAGTATAATAGGTTATTTTGGATTGGAATAAACATCCATCGACATTAGGATATGGAAGGATAGTTTCTTGAGGACACATCTTCTTGACTATGCACATCATGCCCTGGTGGCTATGCATATGTTGCCCACAAAAATGGTATATCAAAAAGAGAAAAATTAATCCTCAGGTGGGTCCTTTCCAACCTATGTACACCTCAATGGATTAAATGACTTATTTAATTTATCCTGATCTAGGATCCTCTAGAATATTGGTTTGAACGTTCCTTCCCTCTCATGATCAAGGTATGTCAGAAAATCGCAACACGACTATCCAACATTTAATCATTGTACAAGATATATGACATTAAAATATGGTATACTGGGTGATTCCACATCTTCATAAACATCCATGACCATCATAATAGGAAGTCCAGTGTCCTGATAACACCTCTACTTAACAATAAACATAATTCCTCGGTGGCTATGCATTCATTAAAAAAAAATAGATGTCACCCAAAGGAAAATTCATCCTCAGTAGAGTCCTTTCTTACCTATGTATACATCAATTGAATCCATGCCTCATATTATTTCTCCTAATATGAAATCCTCTAGAATCACGGTTTTCGCATTCTTTCCCTCTCATCCTAGAGTCATGTCAGAACATCCCAACATGATTATACTCCAGTTAGTCATGGTTGAATTTATTTGACCTCAAACTATGAGTTATCTTTCTAACCCGATGTAAATAAAATATGATGTGATTGTATAAGCTACATGAAATTATACATTAGTATACCGGGTGGTTATGGATCCTCAAAATCCTCCATGGTTATCGGAATAGGAAGACCAGTGTCCCAAGGACACATTTGTTTAACAATACACATCATTACTTGATGAATTATCATATGATTCTTGTGAGACGACCATGAACCATTGGAAAACTCATCCTCAAGAGTGTCCTCTCCTACATTTGTATGCCTCAATATCTCCCATTCCTCTTATCGTTTCTAATGATATTAAATCCTCCATAATCTTGGATTACACATTATTCCTCTCTCATGTTCGTGGCAAGTCAGAACATCCAAACATGATTTTCCTCAAGTTAATCACATTTTCTATAACACGTTGTCCTCATCGCATGACCCAAAACTGTAAAACCCCAAATATTCCTTTCCACATGATGTTAAAAAGTGATTCCATAGTCCAAGCTATATGACCTTAAACTATAGTATACCTCATATGAGGTTACGGGGCCCTCCAACTATGGTAAGTCCCTAACCTTTTGAGGATGGGCCAAATGACCTTTAATGTCATCTCACATTAAACAGTTCATTTCTTTATGCCCTCTCCCATTGTTTCCCCGACCTATTTAACCATGGGCTCTCCCACCCCCACCAATAGGGGAGGAGGCATGATCATTATTAAATCATTCACATCCTCTCGTTTCTCACACCGAGCATGACTCACGCGGTCTTAGAGGTTTGTATGGATTAAAACTTCCACAAAATCTGAACTATGATAACTATGATTCACGCCCAAATTAGGATACATTGGAAAGATATCAAACGGCCCGATCTTGAAAGTGTGTCCATCCAAATGGGTATTTCCAACCGTGTCACTCAAATGGGATGCTCCCATGCGTAAGCCCCACACAATCTGAACTACGTGGGTTCTGATTCCTCTCTTGAGGATATATAGGAAACCCATCTTATGGGTTCGATCCTAACTTCACGTTGCCTTTTGTCCCCCCTGGATGATGATAAATTGTAGAGTGACTTCTAATATGGCTCATGTCAGTATTACCTTCGTAGAATAAAAAATATGCATGCCTACAATGATTTGACAAACAAGGGGTAGGCCTTGGATAGACTCTTTGGGAATGAAGCAGGGATTCACAAACATATGAACATGAATTAAATGTATAATAGAGTCTTAGAATAGGGGAAAATATTCCCCTAGAAGGGTGTGGTGAGCCTGACCTCCCATCCTCATGACCAATGGAGTCCTTAAGTTTCATTTTCCAAATCTTCATCCAATGAGTGCCTACCTTTGGAAAGTAGGTTGATGAATCATGTATACCAGTTCTGTTGGGAATTCTTGGCTCTACGGATAAAATTTTTTGATACCATCTAGGGAAGTTATATCTGAGAAGGACCAATTATACAAGTATATTACCCTATGAAATCACCCACTGGGGACCATTTGACTATAGCATTTCATTCACAATATGGAAAGGATAACATGCCCAATATCCATAGGGAGAACAAAAACTTCTTCAGAGGATAATGATGAAGAAGGGGTATAAATAAAAAAATTATGAATTCAATGAGAACCCATCCCCATAAGAAAAGGGACGGGTGATGATCATCGTCAAACCATTTACGCACCACCCGAAACATGCCACCTTGGAGGGGGACCAAAAATGGTGAACCCAACATTAATCCTTAATAAAGGTGGTGGTTTTACCCCAATGATAAAAGAAAGAATGATTCTTCATGTCAGACCATTTTGTTTACCCCAGAACGCGCAAAATGCACCACCTGATAGGTGGAAAAAAATGGTGAACCTGACGCGAATCCTTAAACAGGGTGGTGAGCTTACCCCACTAAGGCCCCTTCACCCTAGAGATAAAGAAAAGAGGAATAAGGCCATGTTAAATTTCCAAATATGAATATGTTCAAAATAATGATACTTCAATGAAGTTTTGTGGATTGTATGAAATATATGTATTTCAAAGGTTCCTGTAGAGAAAGCTTTGATCCATCTAATGTCCCCACAACCACTGAAAACACACACATCAGCGACCCCACACGCTATCGGTGTCCCATCAGAGAGAAAGACCCCCTCTCCAACCCAGCATCTTCAAAGCTAGGTATCCAACACACTGATCATGGAGTACCATCGAAATGGTACTCTCACAATATTGTAAGTTGCAAGAAAAACCCCCCAATATGTAAAGGTCCTCCAGCCACCTCTTCAGCCACTGTTGGCACCCCAACCCAAGGTGTAACACCCTGAGATTTTATGAAAAATATTATTTTAATTTCATTAATGTCTTGTGTTGTATTCTACACCATGATTACCTTGCGCTATACGCAACACCGTATTAGCTTGCAGTATACGCAACACTATTCATGGACCGTGTTACACATAATTTTGATAATAGTTATTCTACGCAACATTGAGTATATATATATATATATTAATTGTATATATAAAATATTGTTGGATTCTTTTATACAAAACAATGAAGGATTCTTTCACAACACGCAACCCTGACTTGGCTTGCATTACACGCAATCACGACCTTCTTCGATAGTGTGTGTTGTACGCAATACCGGTTTTTAATAAACAATGATATATTATTATGATATTATCATGAACTAGCCGTTATGAATAGTATTATCTAAATTTTTAATTTTATAAAATTATTAATCATATTACAAATTTTCTAGAACATGGTATAAGAACAAAATAAATTTTTCTGGTAAAATAAGTATTTTTAAAAAAATGCAGTTTTGCCACCTTTTGATGGCTCACCCACATTAAATCTAGTTTTTCACATGTTTATATGTTCAATTTCAACAAATAAAATTCTTTTTTTGAATCAATATGTTAAAATTTACATTATATAATGTTTTGAAATTTTTCCGATAACTTTCATATTTTACTGAATAGTAAAAACATGCTATATTTTAATTAAAAACAACTTTTTTCATCATAATATATTATGTGGTTAAATTATAATATTGAATGGTTCTAAAGTATAAAAAGAATATATTTTTACCATTTAATATAATGTATTTCATTAGAATTTATTTTACCTTGAATTCGTAGGTTAAATCAATTCAGTCTTTTGCAATGTTTTAAACAAAAACCCGTTTTTATTCGACAACGGGATTAAATTTAATTTAATTTCTGAAACTTCGTTGTATTGAATTATAAAAATGGATTCTATATTTGGAATCAGTGGGTCCAAATTATGTTAATAGGCTACATTTTATTTTTGGGAATTATGAATATTAACTACGGTAAATTTTATTTACCATAGTTAAAGGTAAATCGGGTAATTAAGGGTAAATATAATATTATAAAATTACCCTAACACATGCCAAAATTCTATTTTATGGATAAAATTAAACCCATATCTACTAAGGGTCGGATTAGATTCATTTTATGGGCTTTTGACCATGAAAATAATTTAATTATTATTAAAACCAAAGAAAGTGACAACATGTGACTTTCTTAAATCTTATAAGTATAATAATTTTAACTTAGTGATAAACATCATAAAACATAGAACATGAATAGTATCCAGAAAGCTAACAAAATTATTTACATCATGAGAATTCATTTAGAATTTTTTGTGATTAAATATTTATCATTAATTGTGTCACAATAGTGATGCAGAAATTATTTATCTAGTGAAAAATCAAGAATATAGTTTTCATTAAACTAATAGTGACCATAGAAGGCACAAAACCCTGACCAAAACTTATTTTTCATGTAAAATGACACTATAAACATACAATGGTCGAATAGTTGACCATTTGGAGTCTTATACAAGCAATTAGGACACTTATATTATTTTATTTTAAATGATGCCAAAGTTGTCACCTTCATACTTTAATAAATTTAACAATTTAAATATTGTGATTTTAAGATGATAAATTCGAGTAAAAGTATTATTGTGAAAGGTAATATATTTATCTTCATCATTGGAGTTTAGTTTACATTTTTATGCAAAAAATAAGTATATTAAATAATTATACAAAAATGATGTAGTAATTATTTTATTAAGAGATAAACCAAA
Source organism: Viscum album (assembly GCA_963277665.1). Taxonomy (NCBI): domain Eukaryota; kingdom Viridiplantae; phylum Streptophyta; class Magnoliopsida; order Santalales; family Viscaceae; genus Viscum; species Viscum album. The sequence continues at coordinate 740,833,333 of OY728134.1, read as the reverse complement.
TAAATGGTTTTAAAAAAAATAAAATAAATATTATATGAACTATTTAATGTGATAAAATAATTTTATAGATACATATGACCTTTTATTAATATATTAAAGCTTTTAGTTTGAACATATCTTCTTTATATATTTTATTTAAATTAAAATAAATGAATAGTGTCAAAATTGACACTATTGTTATTTTATAAAAATAACATATTATAAAATTGTTTAAAAATCACAAAAATATTTAAAAATTATAAATTGAAATTTATATGGTCTATAATTATATAAAGTACATAATTATGGAAAATTCACAACAAATAAGTAAATATTTGTTATAATTTAAAATTTAGAATTTTATTACCACAAATTAACTTAAATAGATTAAATAAGGATAAATCAAAATGATAAGGTTTAAAATAAGATCAAAACATGTCTAAATTTGATTGGTTGATGATATTACAACCCTATGTCATCTAACCTTATAATATGAGTCATTTATGGAGGTTTTTAATTGGAGATAGATTTATTTCAAATTAATATGTTTAAGAATTCCAAAGGTGCCCCTCTCCTCCCTTATAAAAGGGCACCTCCTCCCTCTCTTCCTCACACAACATTGAGCCTTCAAGATCGGCCAAACCCTGACAAATTATCTTCTCCAATTCCATAGAAACATAGTACAGCTTCTGATCTTCCTCAAAGACCAATTTTAGTGCCCTAAGAGGAGGTCTCAAAAAGGCACTTCAAAGAAGAGGTAATTTCTGTTACCGATTCTTTCACCTTTATTTCTTCTTCCACTTTTTATTATTAGGTTGTTTCATTATGAAGTAATAACATCAGTATCACTCATATACTGATATGTTATTATATGTATTAAACAATCCTAATTCACCATCTATCCATCCTACGGAAAACGAAATCACCGCGTGTGCGTACGTACGAAATACCGTCTCCACGCCGTGGTGTAATCTGTTTTTCCACCAACACCTTACATGGTTGGGTATTATGGTGTAAAGAATAACTATACATAGTTATTGTGACATCATAATGATTCTGATATATTGTATCATCCACTCCAATTCACTTCAATAAATATGGAAATGATATCATCGCCCGTGCGTACGTACTGACTACCGTCTCCACGACGCGATTAGATTCATTCTCCATGTAAACCATTTAATAATGAATATAAAGTATATATAAGCAATAATAATGAAATATATGACATTATAAAGCTACTGGATTTATGTGTATATATATGTATGTCATCTACTTATTTCCGTTCAACTCAATAGGGAAACGAAAACAACGTTCATGCGTACGTACGACCTACCGTCTCCATGAAAGGTGTATTTCTTTCCATTTACTGATTTATTATATATATATATCTTCTAAATATATATATATATATAATGTTTTATATTCTAGAATTAAGTAATCATGATCTCATTAATCATATGAATAATTACAAGTCAAAACACGGATGACAAATGAAACAATTTTACCCAAAACGCTCTTTAACATGGAATTTACAAAAGAACAGGTAATATAAAGTCATAAGTGAACCATATATGATATCATAAAATTGAAAATGATTCTTTAATAAGTAAATTACATTATTTAAATCATTATACAGGAGGTTCGGACACTTATGAAGCAAATCGGACCTAAGGTAAGGGAAATATCACAATCTCATTTTTATCCGAGATTGTTTTTACTTTGGTAATTACTGGGGTGTATTTTATCAACCACATCCATGTTTCCTCTATATGTAATATTTATATTCTTATACAATAGTTTATATCCAATTTTACCCTTTTGTAATTTTTTAGTAAAAGATATGAAATGAATCTTTTGTCGTTTTTCATACGAGGTACTTTTTTGACTTTTCCGACAAAAGTACGAGAAGAATGTTTTTTTTAAACATATACGGCATGAATGGATTTATAAAACATTATTTCCAATGGTATTTCCTTACAAGTTTTCATGTTTATTTTTAATCAACATATTTTAGTTAGAATTGTATGACATGTTAAGAAAGGAAAAGTGTTTTTGAAGTAGAAAGGATATTTTCCTCAAGAATGGAGTTCAAGTGTTTTATCAAAATTATTTTCCATCTAAGATAATAAAGGGTTATGTTTTTATCCCTATTATTACATTGATTTGATTATGTTTTTATGGAATTATATTTTTGTGAATTCCTTTATCGTATATGAATTGTTTTATGATGTCATGATGTTTAAGATTCCCATTTTTATTACATGGGTTATGCAATGATGTATGGTTTATGACTTTGTGTCACACATAATAATGGTATCATTATGAGATGGGTGGGACCTATATCTCCCTCCAATTCATTGTGTAAAGATTTTATATCTCAAGAGATAGACATGGATGGAATGGAAGGTTATACCGGTTCAGTGAAACAGGACTGAAATGAGGGTGACTCGGTTCAGAAAGGGACTTTGTCCACTAAGATAGTCTTGGAAATGAGTCTTTACTAATAAGAAATGATTCTCTATGATTTATGTGTGTATGCCACAAAGTTTAATGTTTTACGTTATGATTATTGTGATTACTTTTCACTTCAATGAGTTATTCCAGGTTATGAAATTATGATCTCTTTTACAGGTTCAGATTTCCAAAAGTTATGTGCTTATGTATATGATGTGATTGATATTTCTTTTGTTTACCCTTACTGAGCATTTGAGCTCACCCTTTCATGTTTTATTTTCCCCAGGATATAAGGAAAGGTTTTAGGTATAAAAAAAATGAAGATCTTTATGGGAGATGTTGAATATCTTTCATCAGGATTAGAAGATTATATTCCGAGTTACCAAAGACACTAAACTATTACGATCCTTGTGTGTGTGTTTTTGTGATGTACTAAGTATTCAGCAAATGTAATGTAATGTCAATGTACGTTAAGCTTCGGGTCTCTACAGTTGGTATCAGAAGAAAGGTTTAGTCAACCTTTGGAAACTAGGACGCGAAAACGTTAGTGAGATCCCTAGAGATATTTCTAAGGTATGTCTAGGGATGTCCCTAAGGATAAGTATCCATATAGGATATAGTCCTAGAACTACGGTAACGATCTTATAATTTAACCTAAGATGTTAGATATTGAAGTTACTCCCCCTTTATTATAATTTTTGCATCTCACGCTATTCTTTTTGGGTTTTAGAAAATGGCCGGAAACAAGATGATTCACGATAATGGAGGATATGATGGACAATGGAATGATATTCTTAATAAGAAATCAAATGAAATGGGATTTGGAAGTCCAAACATCATTATTATGCCGAATCAAGAATCTCATAATATGATCAATAAAGTAAAATTTGGTATGTTTCCTAACTCGGCTAATAAGAGAATGATGGAGTTTCATGATGATCACAGAGGAAAGAAAGTTCAATTTCCCCTATGTAAATCACGTGGGAAGAGGCATCATGGAGAATGTTTCAAAGGAACTGGAATATGCTTTGGGTGTGGAAAGAAGGATACAAAGCCAGTAAGTGCAATGGAAAAGATTCAGTTAACACCATGGATGAGGTTAATGGTATTTCTACGACATCAACAATGGTTAAAATAATGAGAATATTTTTAAATATTGAAATTTAATTCTTCATAACCTTTTTTTATTATAAATTGTTGACTATGGATTAATTTTTTTGAAATTTCTCTAGGTATGTAAAACATCACAAAAACATCTCTTTTATTCAAATATATCACTAAAAGTAATAAAAAAGAATATTCATAGTAAAAATGATTTATAAGTATTAAAAAATTATAAATTTATGGTAAAAATATCAAACTTTATTATATTTATAAATAATTAGTGTTTTTACAAAACTTTTTTTATATCAGATAGGATAAGTAATGAAATATCAAAAAGAAATGATATACAATCAAAACATTTCATAAAATTTATCTCCATTGGATAATATCTAAAATATATAAAATTATAAAACATAGATATAATAACAATATTTAAAATAAATATAAATAGATAAAAATATATGAAAAAAACCATTCCAATGCATAATTATATTGTTTTCTACAAAAATATTATTTCCTATATCATAGTAAATATTTTATAATATGAAAAATAAAAACACATTTAAAAATAATTTTGAGTAGGGATAATCATAATAAAAATATAATTCCATTAATGAAAAATTCATTTATAACTCACATTGTGAAATATAAAAAATCATTTATAATTAAAATCATAAAAACAAGCTCATTAATCACCATTAAACTATTGTTTATTCTAATATTTGGATTCCTTAACCTGGGTATTTCCATTATCAAATGTAAGAAGTTGTACCTATAAAGTACCACGATGTGGTATAAAATTGTTTGTATGAGGGTTAGTTCATAGGTATTCTTGGCGTGAAGGACTGAGAGTGGTAATAGAGTAATGTAAACGAGACATTCAATCATTATCCTCTTTGATGATTTCGTTCATAGAAAACTAATAGATTTTTAAAATTTTATAATTTGTTATAACGCTGTTTTAAAAATATGTTTTATATATATTAACTTCTCTAAATTATGATATTAAATCCGCAATATATATATATATATATATATATATCTGGAAATATTTTTTCCCTTTAATTATTTTTCGATCATATCTATTAAATTCAAAGGGATCCATCTTGTCACTCTTACTTTAAAAGTAACCTCCCATCTATGATAAAATTTCCTCAAACTTATCTATCTCCCTTCCTTAAATTGTGATCTCTTGATCCATACAAATGGGGATTTTTTCATCCATTTAATTCTATGAGTAACATCATTAAGATGATCTTGGATTTTTTCTATTTGTTATTGTGAAACTAGGTCATTAATGACCCATGTAATTGAGTTTGTTAATTATATAAAATTCAAATGCACATACATAGGTTTCACTAATATAACATGAATTTCCAAACATTTTGCTAAATATTTTACCACATTCTACAAAAACATTATACTCAATGACCTCAAAGTAAAGTAATCCTTTAAGGATTATATTATGAGTAAAACTTAAGTGATACACCACCTCTACAATTTTACTAATATAGTATAAAGTAAACAAAATTAATATTAAATAATATATAAGAAAATTAATATATTTTGAATATGTAAGTGATATGGAATCCAAAAACACATAAAAATAATTAAGAATTAATTTTTATTCGTCCAAATTTTAACTAGTCAAATGTCATTTGAAGAAAATATTATATTAAACTATATCACAATGGATGATTTTAATAACTTATGTCCTTCTTTCATTTATTAAAAATGAGAGTCAAAATATCATTTAATTGAAGATTGTATATGTTCTAAAATCATTAATTAATAACATAAAATATTAACTAGTAACATGGGGGTGTTAGTTTTTTTAAATCCTTTCAATAAAAAAGTGCAATTCAAACTACTCTTCCTTCATATAGATAATTTATATGAAAAATGTAAATCATTTCACCCATGCTAAGGTCTTATTGCATTTTATCAATTAAAATTATATTATTTATGGTTCATGAAAAAAAATCCATGTTCTACATCTTCTTTATCATGTCCTTCAAGATAATTGTAAAAAACTTATTCATCATCCATATGTTTTATAATGTTATATAAAGCATCAAAAGTAGTAATTTCGTTATATTAAACCTCTTACATTTCTTAATTTATAACTAATCTATTAAAATCACCAATATCTATAGATAAACCCTGTATATCAATATGTGTAGAATCATCTAATCCAAAAATTTCGGAAAACATACTATTTTCAAAGAGTTTATCCCAAATTATACTTTCTTCCAATGATCCCTCAATATATAAACTCTAAAATCAATATTATTCGTCTCTAATATCCCCAATTATAGAATGTGGTATTATTTTATAATATGTATACACTTAAATTTTTTATTACAAAAATCATATCGCTTTGATTTTTTGGGAAAATAATATTTTATAATCCATGAGAGTGAGTCTGAGCCTCCATTTATAAATATTCTATAAAAGTGCTTTTAAGAATAATGGTGTCAGTATCAAACTATTATAGATCATATTCCCCTTCAACTAATTTGAATTATTTCGTATCTTTTGGGATATGCCTAATAACATCATCTTTAATATATTATACATTATCAAATATCGTTTTTTCTTCACCTTTATGACAAACACCATGATCTTTCACATTTTGAGGATGCCATCAGATTCTTCACCTAGATCATGTACTACATTTCATGGTAAATTATGTGATATTGATTAAAATAATCTTAACTCTACACACCATCCATTATACATCACTGTCTCCATGTTTTATATCATACATTATTCTGATTTTATAAATAATTACCTGGGAATACCTCAGGAGATTTTTCATATAACATTTCTCCTCTCCCAACAAGTAATTTTTCCTCTAAATCCCATGGATTAATTTCAGTGGAAGGATGATTTATTACTTTTTATGTTTTCTTAAAATGTTTCCCATATACCTTCCCAAGAAAATAAATAGGTTCATATTATATAATTTGCTCATCAATTATATGAAATTTATATCTTGATGTATGATATTAGAAATTTCAGTCATTCGTGGTTTATAATCATGTAGTCGTATTTTTACTAATTTTGTTCCTATCTTGATAAACAATTTTACCATACTTGCATATATATTATCTATAAAAAATATCACAACATATTATAATGGAAACTCCATTCTATTAAGTGGTAAAGATATTGATCAATACTCAAAGTTTCTAAAATTCAGGATGTTCAATGAATCATATTATTATTTTTATGAAAAATATATTCTATATCCACCAAAAATTGGTTTTATAAAATTTAATTTTTATTTTTAAACGAAAAATATGAATTAAAATAAAAAAATTCTAAGTCATTGATAAAGTTACGCCTTTAAAAATTGGAATCCATCACAACTCCTTTATATTATTAATTTATACTAAATTACACATTTTTAATCATAACATATTGGTTATATTATATATAATAATGATTCAAAAACTAATTTTTTATTCAACATCCTTGTTAAGTTGGACAAAATACACTTTAATTTCATAGGGGTTCCTTCCACATCCATAGAGGTAAAATAAACACAAAATAATTTTGAATCAAATCATTCTCTCTATCATAGCTATGTGATGGAAGAGTTACTATTATTCAAAATGAAAAAGTGAGTCTTCGTCAAATTAAATGTTAAGGGACTAGGTTAGACTTGTGGAATAATGGGTAAGGGGGGCTTGATATAATTAATTCATAAGAATTTCATTTCATTTTATGGCTAAATAAAATTAAAACACATAAATAAACTAAAATTACACAAGATAAATCAAATAATCATATTGAGATGTTATCAAAATAAATCCAATAAAATACGCGCCTCAATAATTTGAAATCTCCATGGTAAAAAGTGAATACCTTTAAATTTGGGTCAAAATAGAAGTAATAATATAATAAATTATGTATAAAATAATTTACATATAAAACAAATATGATTAAATCATCATTTCTATGCTAAAAACAATTAATTTAGAAGCTTTTTAGGATATATAATTATCTCATGATTAGGTTTGATATAATTATTCCTTTACTATTTAAGTAAGAGTCACATGCATGGGTAAAATCCCAATTATAGGTTTTATTTTTTTATTAAATACCTCAATTTTGGAAAAGGGTATGGTTATCAATGTTAGATCAGTTGAATAAAATAATAACAAACGGTAAAGCTAAATATTTAAGCTTTACAACAAATTAAAAGGTATATAGATCATTTTATTAAAATCAAAATAAAATGGTTAATTGAAGGAAAAACATAACCAAGTCGAGTATAAAAAAAGTGGATCAAATTGATAAGAAACTGAAGTAGTTGAATGAACCATTGAAAAAGTAAGAAAAATCATATTCCGTCCTTTTCATAGAAATTTTATGAACTAATTTTTTTCCCATATTTATAAATTACAAAACTATTAAAAACAACGTTAATAAGGGATTACACATACTGAATAGTATAAAGGTCAAGTTAATTTCAACTATTTGAAATTTTATAATACATAAAATGCATTTAGTTATGAACTTTATAAGTTCTATTTGAAATATTTGAATAAAAATTTATTTCAATTTCCATGTAATTTGTGTGGTTATTGGACTTCTTCAAAACAAAAAATACTAATATCCTATAATATTCCATATATATCAAATATTTTTTGTGAATTTTAATTTGGCTATTTATTGGGGTTTATTTTTCTTAAAATCTAATATCAAACTCAAAAGAGTTAATTATAATAAAAATATCATATTTTTGGTTTTACATAGATATATAGTCAAATTTAGGTAAGCTTTTATTTCAGGATCACATAGGGATGTGTCTAACAATGAGAGTGGGTGAGTTAGTTGTGGTATTATTTAATTCCAATTCCAATTTTTATCTCTATTTAACTCTTCACTTATTCATTGAGTGATTATCTATTTTTACATACCAATTAATTCGTTGGCATACATTAAAATGTAGAATATTTAATCAATACAATAAAATAATATAATTATTAACGAGTTTCACATCCCTATGTATGAGTTCATCCCGGATGTATGGGAGTTTTATCCCATGCACCAAAAGATATTATTTATTATCTTAAGATGCATGAAAAATTTTACGACCTTTGACTAATTAATACTATAATATTCTAGGTATACAAAAGTCAATGGATTTATTTCTATAACTCTTTATTGAAAATATGATTAGACTTCTAGTAATGAAATTTATTTGTAACAAAAATATGGTATTATTTTGAAAAAAATTATTTTATATTCATCCTAAATTACAACACTTCACTGTGATGGCTTGATGTTCTTAAAAATTATAATATATATGTTTATATTATAAGGTGGATACTAGGTACTTCATCCTATATAGGATTAATTATTTTATTCCACTCATAATCTCTTCTTATAGCATCTAAATATTTACATGAAATATGTTATGTCACAAAAATGTTGGGATCTAACCTTTTATAAAAATTCAGGATATATCTTCTTCATCATAGTATCAAGGCTCTCTCTTACTTCATTTATTTGAAATATAGAATTTAAATATGCATGAAATATATCATATTGTTAGTTACCACCAAAATTATCATATATTTAAACTCACAAAAATCCTTATATTTAATATCATTGAATATTAGTTATTCAATATAATTTAAATTTTTGTTTAACTCTTTTAAATTATTATAAATACTAAGATTTTGTTAACCCATGATATCTAAATTAATCATTGCTTCTTTCTCATTTATATATTCACAGAAAACCATGTGAATCGATTTCTAATAAAAATAAGCATTAATTCTTGGAAACACATGACATAAAATTCCATCAAATTTCATACTACTATAATATCATAGAAATTATCATATTAAATTATCTTTATTATCAATCCTAAAACTCCCCATGATATCTAATAAAATATAGTTCTTCTTTATCAGAATCAATAATTAAAAAACTTCAACATTGATGAAAACTACATGTGATAATGTTGTTGTACCTCTGTCTATATCATTATTTATGTTCCCTATAAAAATTATATTATATAATATCATCTTAACTATATGGATTAATTAATAGTTCTTATTATGGATTTTTACCTAAAGTCTAGTGTTCTATTTCTATGATATATAACACTTATCTTTTGTGTTCAATCACCAAGGTCCTGACTATGATATTATAATGGTTTATCATTTCACAGAAGTATTTTTTCACACACTACAGACATCAATATGACATATTATATATTTTTGTATTGTTTCAAAACATACATTACATTCACTTTATAACTCTTCCATGAGTACCAAAATACCCAATCATAGTCTATTGGGGAATATTATCATCTTTTATGAAACATTCTACAACCATGAAGTAAATTATCTTTCGTCTCACATTGTTGTAAACTTCACATGACATGATTAATGAAATACTCCTAGATTTGTTACCATTTTATACTTTTGTATGATATTAATTTTTTTACTTCTTAAACAAATGTTCTCTTTAGTGTGATCATTTTCATTGTAGTATGGATCTTCTCAGCATGAGTGATCTAACTACACATCAATTTTTAATGTCACTCTATGTTAGGGGCACCTTCATTTTTCTTATTTCTCTTCTTAAAACCATAAAAAATCGTCATTAAGAACATGCAATTATGATATTAGAGGAATCACGTGATCATAGACACATTTAATCTTGTTCTTTATGATATAATAATTATAGATCCTCAAATTCTGTTACCATTATTTATATTTACCTTAACTAATACTTTATTCCATGGTTATAGAAATTTTATAGAATGACAATATGTATACATATATTGTAAAATTTTCAATTATCCTTATGAAATTATTAGCTACTTTTACTTATAGAGCACATCTTCTAGATTAAATTTATAAAATAATAAAACTTACCATTACCCAATGCATTCTTCCAAAATGCTACATTTATATAGAATGTTAAGGATTCTGAGTACCTTTACCTGACTGGAATTATCCTATCCTAGTTCAATCATACCTTCACATAGCTCACTAATTCACAACATTAAATTTATTTAATAGAGTTTAAATTTATGATCATATTTAAACATTCATAATACATTAACAGAATATTTACATTTCATATCCTACCTTTACAAATCAATGTGATTTTACCTTTACAAATATAATATATTTATTGGTTTACATTTACATATGTACCATTTTACCTATATATAGTTTCTCACTTTCTCTAAAACTACTCTAGAAACCTCTAATATGTTCAGAACCTATTCAACTCTTATATAGTCTTTCAAAACAACTTAAAAAAATTAGAAATGTCATCAACACAGTTTTACCAAATATTTTTTAAACAATGTTTTATTACACAATAACAGTTGTCATTAATTTCCATGAACATAAAATCATCAATCATAACATATAATTTTAATATTCTATGAGTAATTGTATGAAACTCTTATCAATACTCTATGAAACATAAAATTACTAATATCCTTTTCAAATAATTATTTCTTCAATCAATATATATATTTTCAAAAAAAAAATATAATCTAATCTCCTTTTCTATATGGTAATGAATCTATAATAATCTTATATGGATGAAATTAATGTATCAGATACCTTTTCATTGAAACCCTGGCCTTCTTATTCATTATCTTTTATGTAGAATCTTTCATTGAAAACGAATAAGAAATGTTAAAATTGGTTTCATAAATATCAACCTTTGTTCTTATTTTCAATATTAAATATCAATTTATAATTTCTACCCCTATTGAAAAAAAATTTCAAGGCATATGAGTGAGGATGGAATTATTTCATTCTTTTTTAGTGTTAATTAATCATTCCACTCTAAGTCTACTTGAGTAATAATTATTGTAGAAAGGAATAAGGATTTATTTAGACAACATGGTTGCTTATAATCAAATGAATACGATACCAATTTTTACCTTTGTCAATTGTCTTCCTTTACGGATGTCCAAACGTATCAAAGATGATACAATTTTTTTATATCAAATATTTCATATATTCTTAAACATTTCAAACATGAATTTCCTATATTCAATCATTTAGTGAATCAATGTTAGTATTATTTTATTCTAAATTTAACCTTTATCCCTTGTTATAAATCCAGTTATTCAGTGAGAAATTATATAATTCTATTTACATCTCCTATGGTATGTATTCTTACAGATATATAATAGTAAAGAATAAAAAAGCGAATTCCAGAATTGTCTAATATGTTCACTTTTGTAAGGATGAATATGTCCCTAGTGTATGAAGGATTTTTTCCCATTCACACACAAAATCATATATATTATCATAAGAACCATAAGAAAGGGTATGACTATGAACTCATTAAAACTTTCTCTGACTACATATAGAGATATAAAAGCCTTGATGGTCTGTAACTCCTTACATAATATTGGATTCACCCTGCTCCTTGTGAAATTGACCAGCAAGTCAACTATTTTCCTCTTTTGAATGAAATAATATGATCTTATTCTTCAATTGAAACACATAAATGGGCTTCCTTGATATAATTTATAATTATGAAATAAATTATTATATTATATGTTGTGTACTTGGAACATTGACTTGTGCATGGTACTTTTTTCTATGCCACTCATAATCAATTATTCTCTCTTCTTCTTCTTCTTCAATGTACAATATGTTATGTCAGATAAACATTAGGATATATATTTATTAGAAACATTATATATTTCTTCTTGAACACAATATCAACACTCACTCATACTTTATTTCTTCACCCCATAGTAATTATATGTGGATAAAAAATATCACAATGTTATTTTCCTCTATATTCCTTATAATGCCCCAGCCTTAAACCTTACATAATCTTGAGTTAATACAAGATTACACATTGAGGATCCTTTCAGGTTTAGAGTTTTAGTGAATTAGATCATAAAACTTTCATTACATTCCACATTTAAACAAAGTTGTTACATAAAAGACAGTATTCATTCTTCCCATCAACAGAAACATATTTAAAATAAAACATGGATTCTTTCTTGACACATCCTTGACACTATCATCACATCACATACCTTTCCCTTGACCTATGAAAAACATTTAAAAAACTTGGGATGAGCATAAAAAGCTCAGTAAGGGTTATAAAAAAATATGGAAATGAAACTTGAGTTCATATATACATAAGAATGAAATCATACATTACCTATAAAACATAGGCACTTTAACATACCTCATAAAATCATGAATAAATCAAATAAATCATAATACATAAAAGGTAACTTGAGGCATTCATAACATTATTACGTAGGGAGTAACCCTCTTGGTTACATTTGGAATACCCACCATAGTATATTCCATAAATCTTTTCAGAAAAACCTTAACGTTTCACTCCTTCGCGTTACCCAATGCATTGGAGAGCTATATCGGGCTCACCCGCCCTTAGTTTATCACAGAACCACCCGTCTTCATATCAATTCCCAAGAACCATAACATAATCTTATCACATTAAACATGCATAAAGGAAACATAACCTTTCCAACTTTCAATAACATTATATAAATACAACACAGTGATATAAATACATTATGAAAACCATTTTCAATACCAAAATAAAAGAAAAGTAAAACATGGTATTTATTATTCTTTTAAAAATAAGGTATGGCTTGTAGAGGAATCTGAAACACAAATATTGGTCACGGCGGCGGAGAATTCATTTTCACCGCATACGTACGACAAAAACATTCCATTTTGACATTTAGTAAAACAATTCGTATAAAAAGATTCCTTTTGGTTAAACGTAAAAGTAAAAGGGTTTTATACACCGTATAAAATAAATTAGAGTATAAAACAAAAAATTTCTCAATGAAAGGATATTGACACGAAGTCCCATACAAAGACGGTATCCTTGGATTAAGGATAAATCAGTTACATAACTATGTGTGACAAACAATACATGAAATATAAGTCAGTATTAAGTGTAAAACAATAATAGTACATTCACACATAATCATAGAATGACATATTAAAGGTGTACAAGTTTATCCCAAATAATCGAAATTGGGTTAAGAAGTTCCCTTGCAAAAATTAGACAGCCTAACAACGTCACGTCAAAATTCAGAAAAAGAGTTGATGAAAGATAAAAAGGGTATCTCATAACTTGGACATAAAATTTACATCAATAAGGATATATAAGAACATATCCCAAATTAATATTATGTGAATTAAAATACATAACAAAATAAGTATTTTAAAAAGAGGACGGTGAAAGGTTCCCTTACAGACATGGGTAACTTTCGAAACATGCGCCCCGTGAAAGAAGGAAAATACAACATTGATGTAAATACTTATAAATGAAAGAATATTACACAATGAGTAAAATAATGGTCAGTACATACACCAATCAAAGGAAATTGTGGAAAATGTAGCATAAATCTCACGGGAATAAAAGTGTGACGAATAATCCCTTACGAAAACTCGGCAGCCTAACGACGCCACTTAAAATTTCAAAAAATGGATTGATGAGATCAAATAAGGTATCTCATCAGATTAAAATAAAATATAAAGCAAGAGTAATATAAAAGAACATCCCCCATCATAACAAAGAGGATATTTAATAAAGAGACATAAAGGAGAGTACTTAATGAGAAAGAGAGAGGTTAGATCTCTTATGAAAATTCGGCAGCCAAACGGCGCCACTCAAAACATCCAAAAATGGATTGATTAGAGAGAATAGAGTCTCTAATCATATGAACATGAACATTACAGTACGATTAATATAAAAGAACATCCCAATAACTAGAAATATGATCTTATAAGGAATGACAAAAAAGAGTGTACTTAAAAAGAAATAGAGGAGTAGGATCCCTTTCCTCATATCCGACATGACCCGATCGTTCTCTAATCTCCTGAATAATAAAATTTGGTCAATTAATAATTTCTTAAGGACCTACTTTAAAGATTATTATTCAGTTCATATCACATATTATAATGTTATAATAATTTTTTAATAAAGTGAGTTCGTATCAGATGTTTTTGACGATGTTTAGTACATGAGTAAAAATTGAACTTGTTGGAAAAGAATTTTCCATGAAGTAATAGGTAAATCATCTCTAGAATAGTATTTATGTTTTAAATATCATATATATCCAGTATATATTCAATTTATACTATTCCATATCATTTGGAGATAAAAAATTAAAAGCACCGTTCATGGAGACGGTAGGCCGTGCGTACGCATGAACGCTACTTCCATTTTTTTACCATATTAATGGAATTAAAACAAAATGAGAGATATATATATTATAATTCCAGAATGATAACAATCATTTAGATGTAATATATTACATATATATAAATTATATATATGTACTTATAATAGTATATAACATTTGGAGATAAGAAATGAAATGTACCGTTCATGGAGACGGTAAGCTGTACGTACGCATGAACTCTACTTTGATTTATTTGTTTTTTTAAATTGAATTAAATTATAAATATATAAAGGTATAATATAATTACAGTAGGATAAAATATGTAATACCATTAATTCCATCCTTTCTACATCCAACATATGGCATTAACGAATCCAATCACATTGAGGGGGCGGTAGTCCGCACTTCCTAAAATGAAGATATCACGTATACCCATAATGGAAACCAAAAAGGTATGCCATAAATGAAAAATAAATAAGCTTAAGGAAAACATAAAAATATTATATATCATATATAAATATAGTTACATCTTAATGGCCACCATTGAAGGTGTTACAAGAATGTTGAGAAATCATTGTTTCGGGAGGCAGAAATTCGCCATCCACGGAAACAGTATGTTCTTTAACCATTAGATGTCGGTGTGTGTAAGTGTAGCTCGAATCCATCTTATGAAAACATCCTAGTATATTGAAGATACTGTATGTGTTACAAAATAAATGAATAAAAAGTGTTTACTGGGTTGGAGAAGAAAAATAAAACAAAAGGACACAAATGAAGACATTACCTTTAAATCGGGTAACTTCCTATGATTTGAGCTCAAAGACTTCATTGGAAAGGATTCTTCCCAAAGGGATGCTTCAAGGAGTAATAGAGGGATGTTTAGAGATGAAATGGGCAGGGTTTGTCCGATCCAATGGCTTTGGATGTGTGGGTAAGGAGGTAGAGGTGGGGGCCTTTTATAAGAGGAGAGAAGGGGCACTGTTGGAAAGGTATAATATGTAACATTATATTCAATTGAGTTTCGGATTTTATTGGTCCCAGATTGATTTGTTTTGAGGATAAGGTGATAAGGGTTCGAAATCCACCCATCCAATATGTTTTGGACATGTTTAGGTATTATATTTTACATTATCTTTTCATTTTATTTAAATCGTTAAATAATGAGGTCATCGTTGCATCATCATTATGACATAAATAATTTAATTTATTTAATGTCTAAAAATTAAAAAAATACTATGATGTAAGAAATATTTTTAGCTTTACAATTAATATTTATAGTCCAAAAGATCATTTATGTAGAAAAAAGTAAAAATATTTTACTTAGGTGATATATTCTTTGTTACATTTAACATTCATTAAAAATAAAAAGATAAAAAGTCACTTTCTCACAAAAGTTATTCCATGGGGCCCCCATGTTTGGAACAAGGCATCCCATGGTAGGACATGAGACAACCAGTATCCTTAGGACACATTTTGTGGTAATTTTTTATTTTAATGATATTATCTTATTATCTTTAACTACATGATTACTCATTAATCAAGATAATTAATGATAATTACAGTCGTTACTATTCATAATGTCCAAAAACAAAAGAGTCTTAATTACATAATTTGGATCTTCTGATACCTATTTTTTAATCCATTTTACCAAATTCCAAACACATAAATTGAAATAATTAATTAAAAAAACATCCGGTTGTCAAAACAAATTGCGGGTTTTTTAAAAACAATATTTATGAAAAGTTTGGCACTTGTTTATGCCCAATTACAAATTGAAATTAATGCCAATGACCATCATTGAATTGAATGGTAAAAATATATTCTAATTACAATTTAAAAAAATTAAAAAGATAATATAACTATATAATTAAATTATATGAAAAATCAGTTTTGATGTAAAATGCAGTATTTTTCACTATTCATTGAAAAATGAACGTTGTTAGAAAAATACCAAAAATTAACCCAAGGTAAATTTCAATGTCCCAATCATAAATAATATGTTAACTTTGAAAAATAGAGCTTATAAAATTGTCCAAAATTGGATTTAAAAGAGGTTTTCCATCAAAAGGCGGTTAATCGACCTTATAAAGAATATTAGAATGTTTACGCTTAAAAAATAGATTCATTTGCATTTTTAATCCTCTAAAATTTATTGTAAAGGGTAAAAATATTTGAAAAACATATATAATCATTTTTTAGATAGATATTTTCATTCCAGCCATTAAAACGGCTAGGCGTTAACTAGCATTTAAAATAATATTATTTTATTATTAGAGTGCAACGTAAGATTCCCAAGAAACTCATTGTTGCGTATTGGGTACGCCACCGAGCATAACATACCTTTTAAAGTAATATTAATATTTTATTCAGAAATATGGATAAATATAAAGATGTCATATTCTTTATTTACCTGGGGTGTTACATCCTTCCCCCCTTTTGGGAATTACTATAAGGCCCCAGCCTTAAAACCTACTTGATCTTGAGTTATTACAAGATTACACATTGATGATCTTTTCAGGTTTAGAGTTTTAGAGAATTAGATAATAAAACTTGCATTAAATTCAACATATAAACAATGTGGTTACATAAATATAGTATTCTTCATTCCCATCAATGGAAACATATTTAATATAAACATGGATTTTTTCTTGACACTTCCTTGACACTATCATCATATCATGTACCATTCCCTTGACCTGTGAAAAACATTTCAAAAAACTTGGGATGAGCATAAAAAGCTTAGTAAGGGATATCAAAATATGGAATGGAAACATGGGTACATATATACATAAGGATTAGATCATACTTTACCCATAAAACATAAGCACTTTAACATACCTCATCAAATCATGAATAAATCATAGAAATCATAAGACATAAAGGTAACTTGTGGCATTCATAACATTCTTACATAGGGAGTAACCATCTCGGTTACGTTTGGAATACCCATCACAGTATATTCCCTAAATCTCTTCGGAGAAACCTTAATGTTTCACTCCATCGCGTTACCCAATGCATTAGAGAGCTATATCGGTCTCACCCACCCTAAGTCTATCACGGAACCACCCGTCCTAATAATAATGCCAAGGAACCTCAACATAATCGTATCACATAAAACATGCATAAAGGAAACATAACCTTTCCACCTTTCAATCACAAGATATCAATACAACAAATTGATATAAAAACATTATGAAAACAATTTTCAATACCAAAATAAAATAAAAGTAAAACATGGTATTTATTTTTCTTTTTTAAAAAAAGCTATGGCTTGTAGAGGAAGTCGAAACACAAATATCGGTCACGGCGGCGGAGAAGTCGTTGTCACCGCATACGTACGACAAAAACATTCCCTTTTGACATTTAGTAAAACGATTCATATAAAAAGATTCCTATTGGATAAAAGTAAAAGTCAAAGTGGTTTATACACCGTAAAAACGAAAGTTGTGTATAAAACAAAAAATTTCTCAATGAAAGGAGATTGAGACGAAGTCCCATACAAAGACGATATCCTTGGATTAAGGATAAATCAGTTACATAACTATGTGTGACAAAAGAATACATGAAATATAAGTGGGTATTAAGTGTAAAACAATCATAGGACATTCACACATAATCATAGAATGACATATTCAAGGTGTACTAGTTTGTCCCAAAGAATCGAAATTGGGTTAAGAAGTTCCCTTGCAAAAATTAGACAGCCTAACAGCGTCACTTAAAAATTCAGAAAAAGAGTTGATGAGAGATAAAAAGGGTATCTCATCACTTGGACATAAAATTTACATCATTAAAGATATATAAGAACATATCCCAAAATAATATTATGTGAATTAAAATAAATAACAATATAAGTCTTTTAAAAAGAGGAGGGTGAAAGGTTCCCTTACCGACATGGGTATCTTTCGAAACATACGCCCCGTGAAAGAAGGAAAATACAACATTGTGTAAATAATTATAAATGAAAGAATGTTACAAAATGAGTAATATAATGGTCAGTACATACACCACTCAAAGGAAATTGTGGCAATTGTAGCATAAATCTCACGGGAATAAAAGTGTGATGAATAATCCCTTATGAAAACTCGGCAACCTAACAGCGCCACTTAAAACTTCCAAAAATGGATTGATGAGATCAAATAAGTTATCTCATCAGATTACAATAAAATATAATTAAAGAGAAATATAAAAGAACATCCCCCATCATAACAAAGAGGAGCTTAAAATAATTGACATAAAGGAGAGTACTTAAAGAGAGAGAGAGAGGTTAGATCTTTTACGAAAATTCGGCAGCCAAACAGCGCCACTCAAAACATCCAAAAATGGATTGATTAGAGAGAATAGGGTCTCTAATCATATGAACACAAAAATTAAAGTACGATTAATATAAAATAACATCCCAATAACTAGAAAAATGATCTTAGAAGGAATGACAAAAAAGAGTGTACTTAAAAAGAAATAGAGGAGTAGGATCCCATACCTCGTGTCCGACATGACTCGATCGTTCTCTAATCTCCTGAATAATAAAATTTGGTCAATTAATAATTTCTTAAGGACCTACATTAAATTTTATTACTCAGTTCATATCACATATTATAATGTTATAATAGTTTGTTAATAAAGTGAGTTCGTATCAGACGTTTTTGACGATGTTCAGTACATGAGTAAAAATTGAACTTGTTGGAAAAGAATTTTCCATGTAGTAATAGGTACATCATCTCCAGAATAGTATTTAGGTTTTAAATATCATATATATCCAGTATATAGTCAATTTATACAATTCCATGTCATTTGGAGATAAAAAATTAAAAGCACCGTTCATGGAGACGGTAGGCCATGCGTACGCATGAACGCTACTTTCATTTTTTTTCCATATTAATGAAATTAAAACAAAATCAGAGAGGTATATATTATAATTCCAGAATGATAACAATAATTTAGATGTAATATATTACATATATATAAATTATATATATGTACTTATAATAGTACATAACACTTGGAGATAAGAAATGAAATGTATCGTTCATGGAGACGGTAAGACGTACGTACGCATGAACTCTACATTGATTTCTTTTTTTTTGTATACAATTGAATTAAATAATAAAGATATAAAGGTATAATATAATTCCAGAAGGATAAAATATGTAATACCATTAATTTCGTCCTTTATACATCCCACATATGGCATTAACGAATCCAATCACATTGAGGGGGCGGTAGTCCGCAATTCCTAAAATGAAGATATCGCGTTTACCCATAATGGAAACCAAAAAGGTATACCATAAATGAAAAATAAAGAAGATTAAAGAAAAAATAAAAATATTATATATCATATATAAATATATTAACATCTTAATGGCCACCTTTGAAGGTGTTAAAAGAATGTTGAGCAATCATTGTTTCGGGAGGCAGGAATTCGCCATCCACGGAAACAATATGTTCTTTAACCATTAGATGTAGGTGTGTGTAAGTGTAGCTCGAATCAATCTTATGAAAACATCCTAGTATATTTAATATATTGTACTTGTTACAAAACAAATGAATAAAAAGTGTTTACTGGGTTGGAGAAGCAAAATAAAACAAAAGGACACAAATGAAGACATTACCTTTAAATCGGGTAACTGCCTATGATTTGAGCTCAAAGACTTCATGGGAAAGGATTCTGCCGAAAGGGATGCTTCAAGGAGTAATAGAGGGATGTGGAGAGATTAAATGGGTAGGGGTTGGCCGATCCAAATGCATTAGAAGTGTGGTTAAGGAGGTAGTGGTGGGGGCCTTTATAAGAGGAGAGAAGGGGCACTCTTGGAAAGGTATAATATGTAACGTTATTTTCAATTGAGTTTCGGATTTTATTGGTCCCAGATTGATGTGTTTCTAGGATAAGGTGATAAGGGTTCGAAATCAACCCATTCAATATGTTTTGGACATGTTTAGGTCTTATATTTTACATTATCTTTTCATTTTATTTAAATCGTTAAATAATGAGGTCATCGTTGCATCATCATTATGACATAAATAATTTAATTTATTTAATGTCTAAAAATTAAAAAAATAAATATTATGAAGGAAATATTTTTATCTTTACAATTAATATTTATAGTCGAAAAGATAATTTATGTAGAAAAAAGAAAAAATATTTTACTTAGGTGATATATTATTTGTTACATTTAACATTCATTAAAAATAAAAAGATAAAAAGTCACTTTCTCACAAAAGTTATTCCATGGGGCCCCCAACTTTTGCACAAGTCATCCCATGGTAGGCCATGAGACAACCAGTATCCTTAGGATACATTTTGTGGTCATTTTTTATTTTTATGATATTATCTAATTATCTTTAACTACCTGATTACTCATTAATCAAGATAATTAAAGATAATTACCGTCGTTACTATTCATAATGTCCAAAAACAAGAGTCTTAATTACATAATTTGGATCTTCTGATTCCAAATATTTAATCCTTTTTACCAAATTCCAAAAACATAAATTGAAATAATTAATTTAAAAAAAACTTCTGGTTGTCAAAACAAATTTCGGGTATTTATAGAAACAATATTTATGAAAAGATTGGCACTTCTTTATGCCCAATTACAAAGTGAAATTAATACCAATGACCATAATTGAATTACATGGTAAAAATATAATCTAATTACACTTTAAAAAAATTAAAAATATAATATAACCATATAATTAAATTATATGAAAAATTAGTTTTGATGTAAAATACAGTATTTTTCACTATTCATTGAAAAATGAACATTGTCAGAGAAATACCAAAAATTAACCCAAGGTAAATTTCAATGTCCAAATCATAAATAATATGTTTATTTTGGAAAATAGAGCTTATAAAATAGTCAAAAAGTGGATTTAAAAGAGGTTTTCCATCCAAAGGCGGTTAATCGACCTTTTAAAGAATATTAGAATGTTTACGCTTAAAAAATAGATTCCTTTGCATTTTTAATCCTCTAAAATTTATTGTAAAGGGTAAAAATATTTGACAAACATATATAATCATTTTGTAGTTAGTTATTTTCATTCCCGCCATTACAACGGCTTGGAGTTAACTACCATTTAAAATAATATTATTTTATTATTAGAGTGCAACGTAAGATTCCCAAGAAACTCGTTGTTGCGTATTGGGTACGCCACCGAGCATAACATACCTTTTAAAGTAATATTAATATTTTATTCACAAATATGGATAAATATAAAGATGTCATATTCTTTATTTACCTGGGGTGTTACATCCTTCCCCCCTTTTGGGAATTACTATAAGGCCCCAGCCTTAAAACATACTTAATCTTGAGTTATTACAGGATTACACATTGATGATCTTTTCGGGTTTAGAGTTTTAGAGAATTAGATAATAAAACGTGCATTAAATTCCACATATAAACAAAGTGGTTACATAAAGATAGTATTCTTCATTCCCATCAATGGAAACATATTTAAAATAAACATGGATTCTTTCTTGACACTTCCTTGTCACTATCATCAAATCATGTACCATTCCCTTGACCTGTGAAAAACATTTCAAAAAACATTGGATGAGCATAAAAAGCTCAGTAAAGGATATAAAAATAAGGAAAGGAAACATGGGTACATATATACATAAGGATGAGATCGTACTTTACCCATAAAACATAAGCACTTTAACATACCTCATCAAATCATGAATAAATCATAGAAATCATAAGACATAAAGGTATCACGAGGCATTCATATCATTCTTACGTAGGGAGTAACACTCTTGGTTATGTTTGGAATACCCAACACAGTATATTCCCTAAATCACTTCAGAGAAACCTTAATGATTCACTCCTTCTCGTTACCCAATGCATTGGAGAGCTATATCGGGCTCACCCGCCCTTAGTCTATCACGGAACCACCCGTCCTCATAATAATGCCAAAGATACTCAACATAATCGTATCACATAAAACATTCATAAAGGAAACATAACATTTCAACCATTCAATCACAAGATAGCAATACCACATATTGATATAAAAAAATATGAAAACAATTTTCAATACCAAAATAAAAGGAAAGTAAAACATGGTATTTATTTTTCTTTTAAAAAAAGGTATGGCTTTTAGAGGAAGAAGAATCTTAAATAATGGTCACGGCGGCTGATAAGTTGTTGTCGTCGCATGCATACGACAAAAACATTCCCTTTTGTCGTTTTGTAAACGCTTCGTATAAAAAAGATTCGTTTTGAATAAACGTAAAATTCAAAAGGGTTTATACACCGTATCAAAGAAAGTTCTGTATAAAATAAAATATGCCTCAATGAAAGGAGATTGAGACGAAGTTCCATACCTCGTATCCGACTTGACCAGACCATTCTTTAATCTCCTGAATAATAAACTTGAGTTAATCTCTACTTTCTTAAGATCCTTTTTCATGTTCATTATTCCTTTTATACCTTGTTATGAACATCATGTAATCATTTAAGTTAATAATGGTCATTTTTGTCGGTATTTGGTTTTTAATTCAAAAATAGACTTCTTATACTTACATGTTGTTAATTTGGTCAAAGGATCATTATATACAGAATTATATTAATTATTTGGATAACATATATATCATATATATTCAGCATATACATGTATTTATAATATTACATCACATTTAGAGGTAATAAATTAAATGTATTGTTCATGGAGACGGTAAGCTGTACGTACGCATGAACGCTACTTCCATATCTATTTCGTATTTTCTGGAATGGAATCATAATTACATAAGAGTATATTATAATTCCAGTATAATAACATATATAATAACATTAACTTTATCCTTTACACATCCCACATATGGTATTAACGAATCAAATCACTTTCGGGGGGCTGTAGTTCGCACTTCCTAAAATGAAGATATCATGTTTACCCATAATGGAAACAATAGTGGTATTCCATAAATGAAAAATACATAAGCTTAAGGAAAGAATAAAAATATCATATATCATATATAAAAATAGTTACATCGTAATGGCCACCTTTGAAGGTGTTATATGAGTATTGAACAATCATTGTTTTGGGAGGCAGAATTTCGCCATCCACGGAAACGGTATGTTTTTTAACCATTTGATGTAGTTGTGTGAGAGTGTAGCTCGAATAAATCTTATAACGACATCCTAGTATATTGAATATACTTTTGTTTTTACAAAAGTAGTAAATAAAAAGAGTTTAGGGGGTTGGAGAAGAAACATAAAACAAATGAACATGAGAGAATGAATTACCTTTAAAAGTGTAACTCCTTTTGATTTGAGCCTAATGGATTCCTTTGAAAGGATTCTGCCCAAAGGTAATCCTCTAGTATGAGGATAGGAATGTGGAGAGAGTAAATGGGTGGGGTGTGGCCGATCCAATGTCTTGAGGAGTGTGTGAAATGAGGTACAGGTGGGGGCCTTTTATAAGAGGAGGGGAGGGGCACTTTTGGAAATCATGAAACTATTATTTTATTTTCAAAAGTGTTTCAAATTTCTAAGGTCCCAAATTTATATATTTAGAAGATAAGATGATAAGGATTCGAAATATTCCCATCCAATTGTTTTTGGACAAGTGTAGGTCTTAGATTTTATATTATCTTTTCATTTTATTTAAACGGTTCATTAATGAGGTCATCGTTGCATCATCATGATGTCATAATTAAATTAATTTATTTAATATATCAAAATTATAAAAAACATATCATGATGTAGGAAATATTTTTATCGTTCCAAAGAGTATTTATAGACAAAAATATGATTAGTATAACCCCTTCTAAAAATTGTTTTAGTAAACCAATTTATGTTAGTGTCATTTTCACCTTTATTTAAAAAAAGGCATTAAAGTCATTATCTCTCCCAAGAGGCTCCATAGGGTCCCCTAAATCTACACATGGGTTGTCTTGGTCGGCCATGCCTCATCCAATAGGGGTAGGACAAGTGTCATGGTGTTTTCATATTTTTATAATATCATTTTTACCTTAAATTACACTAATTACCTCTAATCGCGATAAAAAATATAATAAGTTACTACTCACCAAAAAATTATTTTAACCTCATTGAACCACATTTTACTTCTTAATGACAACCATGTATGTCGGATTTTTGAAATTCAAAACACAATGATGGAAAATTTTCATTTAAACAGAAAATCAGTTTTTATAAGTACCACTTAGTGGTTTCACTATTCATCAAAAATTGAAGTTTTTCAGAAAATTACCAAAAATTCACACGAAGCTATAATTGATATTACGAATTAAAAAATTAAGTCTATTTTACAAAATTCAAAACATATAAGTTACATTAATTTATTTAATTATTAATTCCCGCTGTAAGAGCAAATAACATGTTTTTATAAAACAATAAGTATCAAAAGATTGACACCAGTTTAAGTCTAATTTCAAAGTTAAATTGATTCCAATGACAACCATTGGATTAAATGATAAAAATATATTCAGATTACACATTAAGACCAATTGAAAAGATAATCTAATCATATAATTAAATTAGATTAAGAAGCAGTTTTGATGTAAAATGCTGTATTTTTCACTATTCATTAAAAAATGAACATTGTCTGAAAAATACCAAAAATTCACAAAAAGTAAATTTTGATGACCCAATCAAAAATAATAAGTTTATTTTGACAAAATTAGCTTATAAAACTGTCAAAAGATATATTAAAAAAAAGGTTTGCCATTAAAAGGCAGTAAAACAATCTTTTAAGAATATTAGTGTATTCAATGCATAAGAGTGTATTTATTTTCATTTTAATCCTCTAAAACACTATCTTAATAATTAATAGACATAGATAAAAATATATCTTATACATTACTTACTTGGGATGTTACATCCTTCCCCCCTTTAGAAAATTGCGTCCCCGCAATTTATTTACTTATCGAATAAATGGGGGTACTTATCCCTCATTGGATTTTCAGATTCCCTTGTTGACTCTTCCATCATGTGGTTTTTCCACAAAACCTTTACCTGGTGAATCACCTTATTCCGTAACACTTGCTCCCAGTGGTCAAGAATCTGGACTGGTTGTTCCTCATAATATAGGTTCTCCTCTAGCTGAACTACCTCTGGACTCAAAACATGAGATGGATCTGGCATATAGTTTCTCAACATCAAAACGTGAAAAACATTGTGTACCTGAGATAAACTCGTGGTTAAAGCCACCCAGTATGCTACTGATCCAACTCTCTCCAGAATTTCATACGGTCCAATAAACCTTGGACTCAGTTTTCCTTTCTTACCAAATCGCATCACACTTTTCCATGGTGATACTAAGCGAAAAACATGATCACCTACCTCGAATGATAGATCCTTTCTCCGGTTATCTGCATAACTCTTCTACCTACTCTGAGCTGTTCTCATGTGCTTCTGAGTTAGATGAACTTTTTCTGCCTTCTCTTCTACCAATTCTGGTCTCATCAACTTCCTTTCACCCACTTCATCCCAGAAAGCTGGAGTTCGACACCGCTTCCCATATAATGCCTGAAATGGTTCCATCTGTATACTGGAATGAAAACTATTATTATATGAAAATTCAACCAAAGAATGATGTTGGTCCCAAATACCCTAATAATCCATAGAACAAGAACATAGAATATCCTCCAAGGTCTGAATTGTTCATCATGACTGCCCATATGATTGAGGATGAAAAGCTGTACTAAAATTTAATTCAGTACCCAATGACTTCTGAAGGCCTTTCCAAAAGTAAGAAGTGAACCAGGGATCACGATCAGATACAATGGAGAGAGGAACTCCATGTAACCTGACTATCTCTTTAAGATACAAACGGTAAAGTTGATCTAGGAAAAAGGTATCTCGTATAGCAAGGAAATGAGCAGATTTAGTCAAGCGATCACCAAAAACCCAGATTGCATTATTACCACGAGATGTTTTTGGTAATCCCACAACAAAGTCCATGGATATATATCCCATTTAGACTCTGGCCCTGGTAAAGGCTGAAGAATCCCTTTCGGTAACTGCCGCTCTGCTTTAACCTGTGGACATGTCAAACACTTCACAGTAAAATCAGCAATATCTCTTTTCATTCCATCCCACCAGTAATACTCCTACAGATCTCTATACATCTTAGTACTGCCAGGATGAACTGAAAACGGAGAACTATGAGCTTCACCTAACAACTCTCTCTTCAACAGTGAATCAAAAGGCACACACAATCTCTTCCCAAAACCCAAAATGCATTCATTATCAATGTTGAATTCAGGAAACTTACCTTTCTGAACCAGATCTACCTTTTTCTGCAACTCACTCTCTTGCTTCTGTGCTTGCTTGATTCTATCTGATAGAGATGATCTCACTGATAACTAAAACAAAACAGAAGAACCCCCTACACCAACAACTTCTATGCCAATTTTCATCAAATCCTTAACCAAAGGATCACGTTCCAAACACAACATTTCTAATGAAGCATTACTTTTTCGACTTAAAGCATTAGCCACTTTATTTGCTGTTCTCGGATGGTAATGAATTGTACAATGATAATCCTTGATTAATTCTAGCCATCTCCTTTGTCTCATGTTCAATTCTTTCTGATTTAATATATACTTTAAACTTTTGTGATCAGTATATATTTCACACTTTACTCCATACAAATGATGCCTCCAAATTTTTAAAGCGAACACAATAACAGCAAATTCCAGATCATGTGTAGGGTAATTTACCTCATGAGTCTTCAACTGTCGTGAAGCATAAGCAATAACATGATCATTCTGCATTAGGACGCAACCAAGTCCTTTCAATGAAGCATCACTGTATATAACAAACTCACCATTCCTGGAAGGTAGTGCCAAAACTGGAGCATTCACCAATCTTCTTTTCAATTCCTCAAAACAATCATCACATTCTTTTGTCCAGATAAACTTAACACCCTTCCGAGTTAGCTTAGTCATTAGACTAGATAACCATGAAAATTTTCTATCAAACCATCGGTAGTAGCCTGCCAAACAAAGGAAGCTACGAATCTTGGTAACATTTGTGGGTCTTGGCCATTCTTCCACAACTTTTGTTTTTGCAGGATCAACGGTTATGCCATCTTTTGAAACAATGTGACCAATAAAAGAAATTTGTTGCAACCAAAACTCACATTTGATGAATTTCCCATACAATTTCTTTTCTTTTAAGGTTTTCAAAATGGCCCTTAAATGACTTTCATGTTCTTCTTTACTTTTAGAAAACACCAAAATATCATCAATTTAAACCATCACAAACTTATCCAAAAAATCATGGAAAATTCTATTCATTAAGTCCATGAATACAGCAGGTGCATTGGTTAAACCAAAAGACATTACTACAAATTCATAATGGCCATATGTCGTATAGAAAGTGGTCTTTAGAATATCTTCCTCCTTTACCTTCAGCTGATGGTACCCCGATCTCAAGTCAATCTTTGAAAAAAACTGAGCTCCCTAGAGCTGATCAAACAAATCATTGATATGAGGCAAATGATATTTGTTCTTAACAGTGATATGATTCAAGGCCCTATAATCAATGAAAAGTCTCATAGAACCATATTTCTTTTTAACAAATAAAACAAGAGCACCACATGGTAATGTGCTAGGTCAAATGAAACCTTTCTCTAATAAATCATGCAATTGATCCTTCAACTCTAAAAGTTCAATTTGAGCCATTCGATAAGGGGGTTTTGAAATTGGCTTAGCATCAAGAACTAAGTCAACAGTAAACTCAACTTCCCGATCTGGTATTATTCTAGGAAACTCATCAGGAAAAACATCCAGATACTCATTTACCACTGGCACATCATTAATTTGAACAGTTCCTTTATTTTCAATGATGTGTGCAAGGTAACATTCATTTCCATATTTTACAAGTTTCTTGGCCTCTTGATAAGTTATCAACAGTAAGGGTTCATTCTTGTACACAAACTGAAAGTCTTTCTGAAAAGAAACTTCTTTATCTCTACAGTCAATCTTAGCATGGTAAATAGAGAGACAATCCATACCCAGGATAACATAAAACTCTACTATAGGTAGAACAATATGGTTTTCAAGTAGGTTCTTTCCACAGATAAGGATAGGAAGATTCTTATAAATTCATTTTTCCTCATCATTTCTCCCAGGTGTCTTTACCACAAGATCATGAGTCATTTCTTGAGATGGTATTCCAATTTTACTTGAAAAGGTTTCAGAGATGAAAGAATGTGTAGACCCCGAATCAAACAACACACTGACATAATCTGAAAAAACAAACAAAGTACTTGATACAACTTCATTTGACGGCCCGACATCTTCTGAAGTAGTTGCAAAGGATTTCACCACCCCTTTCTGCTTGTAGTCTAACTGCTTCCCATCACTCAATATCTTTGTAGAACACTCATTTGCATAGTGACCCATCTCATTGCACTTATAATATTTCACTAACTGTAAATCGAATTTGGTCTTACCTTCACCTTGATCCTTTTCAGTGCAATCACGAGCCTTATGTCCCATCTTACCACATCGGTAGCATTTTCCAGAATTCAGAAGACATTCCCCGGCATGCCTTTTGCCACATTTATCACAAACTGGAAACTTAGTTTTCTTACCATCAGACATTTTTGAATAATTCTTACCTTTCTCCAGCCACCTCGGTCTCTTCTTCTGTTGGTTTTTATAGAACACTTGATCATCGGCAAACTCCATTTCCACCTTCTCAGCACATCGAACAAGCTTTTCATAACTTTTAAACTCACGAGGATCAAATTCTCTTCGATATTTTGGCTTTAATCCTAGGTAAAAACTATTGATTTTACTATCAAGGTCTCAGATAAAATTTTGATCATACATTGCCAATCGAGTGAACCATTCTTCATAGGTAGCCACTGAGTCTTCCTCTTTCCTCAATTCCATGAATTGATTTTCCATCCTAAGTCAAACAGCCTTAGGAAAATACTTCTCAAGAAACATACCTTTGAATTCATCCCATTCGAGAGCATCAATCTCATCAGCGTCCCTGATATTTTTAACCATCGACCACCACTGATCTGCCTCATCCTCCAAACGGTAAATAGAAAGACTAACCTTTTTATTTTCTGAACACCCCATGACATCGAAAATCTTCTCCAGTGCTTTAATCCACCCTTCAGCAACCACATGGTTAGATTATCCTATGAATGATGGGGGATGTTGCCTCATTAAATGTTCCACCACTAACATGTTCCTCTGCGGTTGGTCTGGCGGATCTCGTGCATGGATACCACCACCATTTATATCCTGAGTCAACTGCACCATTACTGCAACAAACTATTCAGTTCCAATTCCGACCATCTCAGGATGCTGATTCGGAAGGTTATTTCCTTCTGTATGCATTCCTAGCACTGCTTCCCTATTTCCTCTACGGAAAACCATTCTGAAAAATCATGTCTTAGAGAAAGCAATGGTAATCATTAAATGCTATATCATTTCAAAAAAAAAATGGATAATCGTTTAATAGAATTCTAACTCCTAAAGTTATCTAAACCGACCTTTGATACCAACTATAATGCCCCAGCCGTAAACCTTACATAATCTTGAGTTATTACAAGATTAATCATTGAGGATCTTTTCGGGTTTAGAGTTTTAGAGAATTAGATCATAAAACATGCATTACATTCCACATATAAACAATGTGGTTACATAAAGATAGTATTCTTCATTCCCATCAATGGAAACATATTTAAAATAAACATGGATTCTTTCTTGACACTTCCTTGACACTATCATCATATCGTGTACCTTCTCCTTGACCTGTGAAAAACATTTCAAAAAACATGGGATGAGCATAAAAAGCTCAGTAAGGGATATAAAAATATGGAAAGGAAACATGGGTACATATATACATAAGGATGAGACCATACTTTACCCAGAAAACATAAGCACTTTAACATACCTCATCAAATCCTGAATAAATCATAGAAATAATAAGTCATAAAGGTAACTTGAGGCATTCATAACATTCTTACGTAGGGAGTAACCCTCTTGGTTACATTTGGAATACCCATCACAGTATATTCCCTAAATCTCTTCGGAGAAACCTTAACTTTTCATTCCCTCGCGTTACCCAATATATTGGAGAGCTATATCGAGCTCACCCACCCTCAGTCAATCACGGAACCACCCGTCCTCATAATAATGCCCAAGAACCTCAACATAATCGTATCACATAAAACATGCATAAAGGAAACATAACATTTCCACCATTCAATCACAAGATATCAATACAACACATTGATATAAAAACATTATGAAAACAATTTTCAATGCATATATAAAAGAAAAGTAAAACATGGTATTTATTTTTCTTTTTTAAAAAAAGGTATGGCTTGTAGAGGAAGCCGAAACTCAAATAATGGTCACGGCGGCGGAGAAGTCGTTGTCGCCGCATACATATGACAAAAACAATCCCTTTTGTCGTTTAGTAAACACTTCGTATAAAAAAGATTCCTATTTAATAAAATTAAAAGTCAAAGGGGTTTATACACCGTATAAAAGAAAGTTGTGTATAAAGTAAAATATGCCTCAATAAAAGGAGATTGAGACGAAGTCCCATACCTCATATCCAACATGACCCGACCGTTCTTTAATCTCATGAATAATAAACTTGAGTTAATCTCTACATTCTTAAGAACCTTTTTCAAGTTCATTATTCCTTTTATACAATGTTATGAACATCATGTAATCATTTAAGTTAATAATGGTCATTTTGTCGGTATTTGGTTTTTATGTCAAAAATAGACTTCTAACACTTACATGTTATTAATTTGGTCAAAGGTTCATTATATCCAGAATGATATTAATGATTTGGATAACATATATATCATATATATTCAGCATATACATGTATTTATAATATTAAATCAAATTTAGCGGTAATAAATGAAATACATCGTTCATGGAGACGGTAAGCCGTACGTACGCATGAACACTACTTCCATATCTATTTTGTATTTTCTGGAATGGAATCATAATGATATAAGAGTATATTTAATTCCAGTATAATAACATATATAATATCATTAACTTTATCTTTTACACATCCCACATATGGTATTAACGAATCAAATCACTTTCAGGGGGCGGTAGTCCGCACTTCCTAAAATGAAGATATCGTGTTTACCCATAATGGAAACAATAGTGGTATGACATAAATGAAAAATACAGAAGCTTA
Source organism: Viscum album (assembly GCA_963277665.1). NCBI lineage: Eukaryota > Viridiplantae > Streptophyta > Magnoliopsida > Santalales > Viscaceae > Viscum > Viscum album. Next base: position 740,801,443 of record OY728134.1, on the reverse strand, counting down.
AGGAAAGAATAAACATATTATATATCGTATATAAAAATAGTGACATCATAATGGCCACCTTTGAAGGTGTTAAATGAGTATTGAACAATCATCATTTCGAGAGGCAGAATTTCACCATCCATGGAAACCGTATGTTATTTAACCATTTGATGTAGTTGTGTGAGAGTGTAGCTCGAATAAATCTTATAAAAACAACTTAGAATATTTAAGATACATGTGTATTTACAAAATAAGTAAATAAAAAGATTTTAGGGGGTTGGAGATGCAAAATAAAACAAATGATCATGAGAGAATGAATTACCTTTAAAAGTGTAACTCTTTTTGATTTGAGCCTAAAGGCTTCCTTTGAAAGGATTCTGGCCAAAGTTAATCCTCTTGAATGAGTAGATATATGTGGAGAGAGTAAATGGGCTGGGGATGGCCGATACAAAGGCTTGAAGAGTGTGTGAAATGAGGTAGAGGTGGGAGCCTTTTATAAAAGGAGAGGAGGGGCACATTTGGAAATCATGAAACTATTATTTTATTTTCAAAAGTGTTTCGAATTTCTAAGGACCCACATTGTTATATTTAGAATATAAGATGATAAGGCTTTGAAATGTTCCCATACAATAGTTTTTAGACAAGTTTAGGTCTTAGAGTTTATAGTATCTTTTCATTTTATTTAAACTGTTCATTAATGAGGTCATCATTGCATCATCATGATGTCATAGTTAAATATATTTATTTAATGTCTAAAATTATAACAAAAATATCCTGATGTAGGAAATATTTTTATATTTCCAAAGAGTATTTATAGGCAAAAATATGATTAGTATAACCCCTTCTAAAAATTGGTTTAGTAAAACAATTAATGTTAGTGTCATTTTGACCTTTATTTAAAAAAAGGCATTAAAGTCATTATATGACCCAAGAGGCTCCATAGGGTCCCCTAAATCGACCAATGGGTTGTCTTGGTCGGCCATGAATCATACAATAGGGGTAGTACAAGTGTCATGGTGTTTTCATATTTTTATAATATCATTTTTACCTTAAATTACACTAATTACCTCTAATCGCGATTAAAAACATAATAAGCTGCTATTCACCACAAAAATTATTTTAATCTCAACGAAACACATTTTACTTCTTAATGAAAACCATGTATGTCGGATTTTTGAAATTCATAACACAATGATGGCAGAATTTTATTTAAACGGAAAATCAGTTTTTATATGTACCACTTAGTGGTTTCACTATTCATCAAAAATTGAATTTTTTCAGAAAATAAAAAAAAATTCACCCTAATCTATATTTGATATTCTGAATTAAAAAATAAATTCTATTTTACAAAATTCAAAACATATAAGTCACATTAATTAATTTAATAATTAATTCCCGCTGTCAGAGCAAATAGCGTGTTTTTATAAAACAATAAGTATCAACAGATTGACACTAGTTTAAGTCTAATTTCAAAGTGAAATTGATTCCAATGACCACCATTGGATTAAATGATAAAAATATATTCAGATTACACATTTAGACCAATTCAAAAGATAATCTAATCTTATAAATAAATTAGATTAAGAAGCAGTTTTGATGTAAAATGCAGTATTTTTCACTAATCATTAAAAAATGAACATTGTCTGAAAAATACCAAAAATTCACACAAAGTAAATTTTGATGTCCCAATCATAAAGAATAAGTTTATTTTGACAAACATAGCTTATAAAATTGTAAAACGATAGATTAAAAAATGGTTTGCCATCAAAATGTAGTAAAACAATCTTTTAAGAATATTAGTGTATTCAATGCAAAAGATTGTATTTATTTTCATTTTAAGCCTCTAAAACACTATAATAATCATTAATAGACATAGATAAAAATATATATTATTCATTACTTACTTGGGATGTTACAATTACTTCCTCGTAATTTTAAAATTGAGCTTGGAAACATCCTTGAAAGTCCCACATCAGAACAAGAGTCGGTAAAACAATCACTTTAAAATAAAGAAAGATAAATATAAAGGTCACCAGAGTTAACCCATACTAGGATTCCAAGTATGAAAATATTGACATGGAGGAAAAAAACAAATGGCCATGTTCTGATGGAGAGTGATAGAAAACATGTTTAGGAGAAAGTTAACCACAAGAAAATCACAAACCTGTGATGGGTTAAACAGTATTCGATTTCCCAGTTGGAAAAGTTAATAGACAACATTTTTGTTTTAAGTTACTTTTTATTGAGGAATTTATTCATAAGGAAACATAATCACTTGTCATGTTAACTGTCAACTTTTATTAGATTCCTTACACAAACTCATATTTTCTCCAAAAGAAGAGTATTTAGGAAGACTTGTTCACATTAAGAGTACTATAATCAACATCTAGAGAATCACCTAAGCCAAAAAAGAGAAATATATACTTCCGATGTCTTTATACATTAACTGAAACGAAAACCAATAAGGTTAGTACTAGATCAGATAATCCAGAAAAGGATAACCCTTTATAAAAAGAAAATCTATTCTTAATCTCCAAAATGTGTCCAACAAAACCCAAAGTTCAACGAGGACCATTCGATAATCAATTGGTCCATAAAATTATTCAAAGTAAAACAAACTAAGATTGAAACCCAAATATTGGAAGGATTTAGTCACATAGTCTTCAAAGTTAAATTGTAACATTTATCTCCAAACAACATCAGTTGATCTTAAAGTCTCGTATTGAAAAGTAATAAACCTAATCACATAACCTCCATGATAGGTTAATAAATATCCATAGATAACCTAAAATCAACTTACTATTAATTCATAAAATCATCTAACTAAAAAGAATCAGTCAAACTAACCAGGGACTTCACGTAGTCCAGTGGTAGGAGATAAATACCAGTTGCACTTTGGTTGTGGGTTTGATTCCGGCATCTTTGTCCGACGCGATGGGTTGTCACACGGTCTGCGTGTTTTCCTTTTTCGATAACTATATAACTCATAAAACATTCCCCAAAGTGAGATAAAATCTTCAAAAATGATCATAACATATTTTAACCTCAAGTTTATCTCATGCCATTCATTTTCCAGCATATCATATAATAACCCATAATTACCTCAAAAGTAAGGATCATATAAACTCTAATGGTTACCTTTATAATTATTACCTGAACTTCCACATCGATTGGTAAACTCGTACATGATGCATTACAGAACATACCATGTTTCAATTGGATGATCATGAATCCTTGATAGTTGTTTTAGAACAACTATAAGTTTCCTCATTGAATAACCCATTTCATCCAGTCTCTTAATCATAGAACCACCACAGTTTCCCTCAAACCTATTTTCACTTTGGGGCCTGCTAGATCCATCCATTCACTTAAAATATAACGGTCAATGTGAGTATATCAACAAAATCATCATGTAGTAATGAGGAAGATTAACAATAAGATATACTTACTCATTCAGTTTATCTAAAACTAGGACCCTTTCTGAAATCTTAACGATTATGGTAATGTCACTTATGCTTAAAGAAAACACTAACCTCTAAAGTTATCTAAACAGGCCTTTGATACCAACTATAAGGCCCCAGCCTTAAACATTACTTAATCTTGAGTTAATACATGATTACACATTGAGGATCTTTTCAGGTTTAGAGTTTTAGATAATTAGATCATAAAACATTCATTACATTCCACATTTAAACAAAGTGGTTACATAAAAGATAGTATTAATTCTTCCCATCAACGGAAACATATTTAAAATAAAACATAGATTCTTTCTTGACACATCCTTGACACTATCATCACAACACGTACCTTTACCTTAACCTGTGAAAAACATTTCAAAAACTTGGGATGAGCATAAGAAGCTCAGTAAGGGTTATAAAAAAATATGGCAAGGAAACATGAGTTCATATATACATAAGAATGGAATCATACATTACCCATAAAACATAGGCTCTTTAACATCCCTCATAAAATCATGAATAAATCATAGAAATCATAAGACATAAAAGGTAACTTGAGGCATTCATAACATTCTTACATAAGTAGTAACCCTCTTGGTTACGTTTGGAATACCCACCATAGTATATTCCCTAAATCTATTCGGAGAAACTTTAATGTTTCACTCCATTGTATTACCCAATGCATTGGAGAGCTATATTGGGCTCACCCGCCCTTAGTTTATCACAGATCCACTCGTCTTCATAACAATGCCCAAGAACCATAACATAATCTTATCACATAAAACATGCATAAAGGAAACATAAAATTTCCACCTATCAATAATAAGATATAAATACAACACATTGATATAAATACATTATTAAGACCATTTTCAATTCCAAAATAAAAGAAAAGGAAAACATGGTATTTAATTTTCTTTTAAAAAGATTTTATGGCTTGTAGAGGAATCCGAAACTCAAATAATGGTCACGACGGTGGAGAAGTCGTTGTCACCGCATACGTACGATAAAAAAAATCCCTTTTTTCATTTAGTAAAACGCTTCGTATAAAAAGATTACTTTTGAATAAATGTAAAATTAAAAGGGTTTTATACACCATATAAAAGAATGTTGTGTATAAATCAAAATATGTCTCAATGAAAGGAGATTGAGACGAAGTCCCATACAAAGACGTTATCCTTGGATTAAGGATAAATCAGTTACATAACTATGTGTGACAAATGAATACCTGACATATAAGTGGGTATTAAGTGTAACAAAATCAGAGGACATTAACACATAATCATATAATGACATATTCAAGGTGTACAAGTTTATCCCAAAGAATTTAAATTTGGGTTAGGAAGTTCCCTTGCAAAAATTAGACAACCTAACAGCGTCACTTCAAAATTTAGAAAAATAGTTGATGAGAGATAAAAATAGTATCTCATCACTTGGACATAAAATTTACATCAACAATGATATAGAAGAACATATACCAAAATAATATTATGTGAATTAAAAGGCATAACAAAATAAGACTTTTAAAAAGAGGAGGGTGAAAGGTTCCCTTACCGACATGGGTATCTATCAAAACATACGCCCGGTGAAAGAAGGACAATATAACATTGATGTAAATACTCATAAATGAAATAATATTACACAATGAGTAAAATAATGGTCAGTACCTACACTAATCAAAGGAAATTGTGGCAAATGTAGCATAAATATCACTGAAATAAAAGTGAGATGAAAATTCCCTTACGAAAACACGGCAGCATAGTGGCGCCACATAAAACATCCAAAAATGGATTGATGATATCAAATATGGTATCTCATCACATTAAAATAAAATGTACAGAAAGAGGAATATAAAATAACACCCCCATCATAAAAAACGGTATCTTTAAAGAAGTGAGATAAAGGACAATACTTAAGGAGAAATAGATAGGTTAGATCTCTTACGAAAATTCGGCAGCCAAACGGCGCCACTCGAAACATAAAAAAATGGATTGATGAGAGAGAATAGGGTCTCTCATCATATGAACATAAAAATTACATTAAGAGTAATATAAAATAACATCCCAATAACAATTAAAATTATCTTATAAGGAATGACAAAAAAGAGTGTACTTAAAAAGAAAGAGAGGAGTAAGATCCCTTACCTCGTGTCCGACATGACTCGATCGTTCTTTAATCTCCTGAATAATAAAATTTGGTCAATTTATAATTGCTTAAGGACATCCTTTAAATATTATTATTCACCTCATATCACATATTATAATGTTATAAAAATTGGTTAATATTGTGAGTTCGTATCAGACGTTTTTGTCGATGTTCAGTACATGAGTAAAAATTGAAATTGTTGTAAAATAATTTTCTATGTAGTTATAGATACATCATCTCAAGAATATTATTTATGTTTTAAATATCATATATATCCAGTATATATTCATTTTAAACAATTACATAGCATTTGGAGAAAAAAAATTAAATTTACCGTTCATGGAGACGGTAGGCCGTACGTACGCATGAACGCTACTTTTATTTTATTGTCATATTAATTGAATTAAAACAAAATGAGAGATATATATATTATAATTCCAAAATGATACCAATCATTTAGATGTAATATATTACATATATATAAATTATATATATGTACTTATAATAGTACATAACATTTGTAGATAAGAAATGAAATGTACCGTTCATGGAGACGGTAAGCCGTACATACGCATGAACGCTACTTTCATTTATTTTTTTTTGTATTCAATTGAATGAAATAATAAAGATATAAAGGTATACTATAATTCCATTAGGATAATATATGTAATACCATTAATTCCATCCTTTATACATCCCATAGATGGCATTGACATATCAAATCACTTTGAGGGGGCGGTAGTACGCATTTCCTAAAATGAAGATATCACGTTTACCCATAATGGAAACCATAAAGGTATGCCATAAATGAAAAATAAAAAAGATTAAGGAAAACATAAAAATATTATATATCATATATAAATTTAGTTTCATCTTAATGGCCACCTTTGAAGGTGTTAAAAGAACGTTGAGCAATCATCATTTCGGGAGGCAGAAATTCGCCATCCACAGAAACAGTATTTCCTTTAACCATTAGATGTAGGTGTGTGTAAGTATAGCTCGAATATATTTTATAACAACATCCTAGTATATTGAAGATACTGTATTGGTGACAAAATAACTGAATAAAAAGAGTTTAGTGGGTTGGAGAAGCAAAATAAAACAAAAGGACACAATTGAAGACATTACCTTTAAATCAGGTAACTTCCTTTGATTTGAGCTCAAAGGATTCATTGGAAAGGATTATTCCCAAAGGGAGGCTTCAAGGAGTTATAGAGGAATGTGGAGAGATGAAGAGGGCAGGGTTTGGCCGAGCCAAAGGCTTTGGAAGTGTGGGTAACGAGGTAGAGGTGGGGGCCTTTTATAAGAGGAGAAGAGGGGCACTCTTGGAAAGGTATAAAATGTAACTTTATTTTCAATTGAGTATCATATTTTATTGGTCCCACATTGATGTGTTTCGAGTATAAGGTGATAAGGGTTCTCAATCCACCCATACAATAGGTTTTGGACTTGTGTAGGTCTTAGATTTTACATTATATTTTCATTTTATTTAAATCATTAAATAATGTGGTCATCGCTACATCATCATAATGTCGTAAATAATTTAATTTATTTAATTTATAAAAATTAAAAAAAATACTATGATGTAGGAAATTTTTTTATCTTTCCAATTAATACTTATAGTCCAAAATATAATATATTTAGACAAATGTTAAAATATTTTACTTAGGTGATACATTCTTTGTTACATTTAACATTCTTTAAAAATAAAAAGATAAAAAGTCACTTTCTCACAAAAGTGATTCGATGGTGCCCCCATGTTTGGCACAAGGCATCCCATGGTCGGACATGAGACAACCAGTATCCTTAGGGCACATTTTGTGGTCATTTTTTATTATTATGATATTATGATATTATCTTTAACTACCTGATTACTCATTAATCAAGATAATTAAAGATAATTACCGTCGTTACTATTAATAATGTCCAAAAAAGAGTCGTAATTACATAATTTGGACCTTTTGATTACAAATATTTAATCCATTTTACCAAATTCTAGTCACATAAATTGAAATAATTAATTCAAATAAAACTTCCAGTTGTCAAAACAAATAGCGGGTTTTTTAGAAACAATATTTATGAAAAGTTTGGCACTTGTTTATGCCCAATTCCAAAGTGAAATTAATCCCAATGACCATCATTAAATTTCATTGTAAAAATATATTCTAATTAAACTTTAAAACAATTTAAAATGATAATATAACCATATAATTAAATTATATGAAAAAGCAGTTTTGATGTAAAATACATTATTTTCCACTATTCATTGAAAAATGAACATTGTCAGAAAAATACCAACAATTAACCAGAGGTAAATTTAAATGTACCAATCATAAATAATATGTTTATTTTTAAAAATAGAGCTTATAAAATTTTAAAAAACTGGATTCAAAAGGGGTTCTCCATCAAAAGATGGTTAATCAACCTTTTAAAGAATATTAGAATGTTTACGCTTAAAAACTAGATTCATTTTCATTTTTAATACTCTAACATTTATTGTATAGAGTAAAAATATTTGAAAAACATATATAATCATTTTTTAGTTATTTATTTTCATTCCATCCATTATAACGTCTAGGCGTTAACAACCATTTAAAATAATATTATTTTATTATTAGAGTGCAATGTAAGATTCCCAAGAAACTTGTTGTTGTGTATTAGGTACGCCATCGAGCATAGCATCCCCATTAATGTAATATTAATATTTTACTCAAAAATATGGATAAATATAAATATTTCATATTCTTTATTTACCTGGGGTGTTATATTCCTCATGTATTTATACTTCTATAAATCCATCAATTTAAAATATCAGGATCATTTTCCTTCAAAAATATTTGAATCACTATGGATCTCTTATAGTTTCTCAAGATGAATTTTATTTTTTTAACCATGGTATCCATATTTATTTTGGATTATTCTAATATGAATAATCATAGAGTACCATGTGAATATATTTCATAAAAAATATGCATTATTTCCATGAAAATATTATATAAAAACATTCTCATATTTCTACCTTCTATAATATAACAGACATTACATTATTTAATTGTCATTGATATTAATCCAAACACACTATAGAGTATCTAAGAGAATTTTATTATTCTTTCTCTCACTCACTACATCCAAAACATATTCATATATTGAAAATTTATGTTATAATTTTTGTACACCTCCTTTAATATTCATAATGAATCTTTCCACAAAAATCACAGGTCAAAATATATTCATAACACATGCATACATAAATTATTGTGATGGTGGATCCTTAATCTGTGGTGTGTATATATCTTTATTTGATGTGGGACACTTATTTTTAGTGTTTAGTAACCATATCCTTTAATACAATTTTGATTGGGTTCACCATTTCTCCGTGGTTTTTAGTTAACACAACATGGTAATCACTACAGTGTGGTATTTATTTTTCTTATATGTCTTCACATCAATTTATGTCACTTAATAAGTATCCCATAATGAAAAACACCCACTCAGTATCCTTTATTTCATGATTTTTTCTTATTTTAAATTTTTAACCACCAGAGTATAAGTGAGTCATTGATTCAAAGAGGTCTGAAAATTACAAGAAACTCTTAATGAAATTCTCCCTAACATTGTTAGCATAGTTTGATTGATTGTAATATTATTTTACCCTTATAACAAAACTAATATATGAATAATTATCTCTCCTATTCCAATGTGGATTACCACACCATGATAGAATAAAATTAACCTTTATTTTTAGAATTGTATATTTTTGGGGGCATCTTCATTATTGAAAATTATATTTTATAAAACAACACAAAATCAACAATACCAATATGTAATTATTATCCCTGATGCTTCACAAGATAAGTTACACAACATATCACATTTATTAGAATATAATATGTTTGGATTCACAAATTATCACACACTTATATAGCTTTCCTTTATACAGAACCTCATTCCGGGGAGACAAACCTTACAATGATCTGAAATACCTTTACAAAACATTTTAATTTCTTAGTTATAAATAATCAAATAAAAGATACCTTTCATGTATGGATTATAAATTCGAAATTACATTAACACAACTTGTTGAATGACCCTTCTCCAATTCCCAATCTGTATTTTTTCTATTATGTTTAAAGGCTAGTCTTTATAATATATTTAAATGAGTAGGTTTACCATATCATAGTTTATTCTTAGCACATACAACTCACTGATAAAAAACATTATAATTATGGTAGAATAATTTCCTTTATATGAATAGTGAAACATATAAAGCACCTTTACATAACCTATAAATTTTTCCCCTACATTTAAAAATCCTATTGATTTTAACGTTACAAAAATAATGTATATCTATATGTACATTTATATAGGTATCTAATTACTTGTACATAGTTTCTCACATTCTCCAAATCAAATAAATCAACTAAAATATAATCATAACCTCATTAACTATGTTTTAGTATTTCTGAATCACTAAAATGATTTTAGAATAATTATCCAAATGGATTTATCTTTTTAGAACATATTTTAGACAATGGTTCACTACTCAATAGCACTATCCATTAATTACCTGGATAATCATACCATCTATTATCACATATCATTTAATTCTTCCCAGAATAACTAAATCCAACACTTCTGAATACACCAATGAACTGAAAACAACCCATTTATTTTTCACATATGTTTTTTCATACAACATAAAACATGGTAGAAACTCTAAACATTAAACACACTTTTTATAATTAAATGATTCACCAAAAATATCCAGTGTAAGTCCATCATGTATTATCTATATTTTCTTTATAAATATATACTTATACATAATAAAAATATATATTTATTCCTTCATTGGAAAAGATACAACACATACACAGTGGTTCTACCAGATGGCCTTATCTTTACGGACATTTCCTTTTATAGTGATCTTAGAAGAAAATTTTCCCAATTTCCCATTAGAATTAAAAAAACCATTAAACCCCCAAAAAAATTATCTTAAATAAGTATGAAAGTTATCTTTTTAAACAATCCATGTCATGTCATATATATAACACAAACAAAAAAATATTTGAAACAAGAACCATTTAAAAAAAATATGTTATCCTATTCTACCAAGTTAGTTTAATTTATAGGAATGGTAGGTGAAAATAAAAAGCATGATAATATATATTTTATATCATTTTCATATTATTAATTTCACTATATTATGAATAATCTTGTTTTTAATGATCCGATGCATCTAGAAAATAGTTACAAAAAATTAAGTAAAATATAGTTTACAATTAATTATTCTATATTTACACCGTTACTAAGCATAAAATTAAATGAGATTCATTAATTTATAGTAATATAATATTTATTAATGTTACCCATCTAAAAATGATCTATTATGATTTATTTATTTTTATTAATATGATTAATTTTGGAATGAGATGCTAGTTTTCTAGAAATATTTATAACATTGGGTTATCAATTTCTAGAGAGACATGTATAAATTGAAATCTATAATCTAGTAGAGTGAGATTAATCCACCAAATATATATACAAAAACAACAACAAATTACATATTTATCATCAATAGTATAAAATATAATAGATTTTTATTTTTTTAGTATATAATGAAATTAGAATCTTTAAAAAATTTGGCATGTTATATATTTTTTCTTATTATCATACTTGTAGGAATCGTAAAAAACATCAATATAACTTACTGATCCAATATAAAATCTTTTAGAGTAAGACAAAAAATTACTCTTAAAGTATTTTTTTAACTAAATTTATTTCAGATTCCATGTGTTTTCATAGAAACATAGTTCACAAAAAAATAGAAAATATTATTCTTGATAATTTAATTATAAGTCATATAAAATATCTAATCACACCACTAGAATGTAAAATTCTCTATAAGTCTCTCCATTTTATACATGATAAGTTTATTGGTGGTATTAATAAAATTATCACTACTATAAACACTATCCATGATAAAATATATTAAAATCACTCAGTTTTATTTTCTTTGACTCAAAATAATAAAATTTCTGTTTTGGAAAACATTAAAACCATTGAATAATTTTACCTCTGTTATCAGACTCATTTCGAAATCATTTTCTTATGAAAAGATAAAAACTACGATATAGAGATCCTCTGAGCCCCTTGGATATGTAAGAGATCCCTATCAACCATATCAAAAATTAGTCTACCCATAAATAAAACAATAAATATAATTATAGCTATCATAAAGAATGATATTGGTACTATCGAAAATAAATCATCAATATGAATTTGAGATTTTAAAATATATGTTTAAATCCATTGGATAAAATAATATGGTTAACTTTTCATTTTTCAAAACAATTTTTTAAAAAGGAATGTGTTGAGATTATTGTATAAAACACTAGACTCATACATAAAATCATTAATAGATAGTTAATTTTTAAATTCATGATAAAAAAAATATTAGTTTTGAAATATCATTATTTTTAGATATAAATATCATCTTGAATGAAACCATTTGAAATTCAATGCTCAGAACCATTTTATAGAGCCTAAAATTTAAACGAGAAGATTATAATAATATAAAATTGATTGATTTGTGTTTATGATTTAGTGAAAAAGTTTCTCGATGACCAATTACTTCTTTTTTACATATACAGATATGTAAATAATCATCCTTTATTTCTAACAATAGAACCAAACATATTCACTTTGAATCTAAACATCCACTTTGTGTAAGTAGTTAGATAGTCTTTAAGATTTTATATTATTCCAAAACATTTTTATTACAGTTAGATCAAAATAATAATTTATATAAATCATCTTTTTTTTTCAAAAATAATATGATATATAATTTTATGTTTTATGTTTAGACATGTAAGAATAATATTTAATATGGTATCTCAAAAAATGTGTCCTCTATTAGTTTCATTATTAAGATAAATAGTTATTTTATCAAATTAATTATTTATAGGTATCCTAAATTTTCTAGTTAATATAGTGTTTGGTTGTTCCAAGTTAACATAATGGTAAGTGGTATAATAGGTCTCTGATTGACTGACAATTAAATATTTTATTCAAAATGAGGAAAAGAATAACAAGATTCGGGAAAAGTGATGTAGACCTAGGAAATCCCCATTATAATTTAAGATACATTAAAAAGGAATGATGAATAGTTTTTAAAATATACTTAGTAAATCAACCTCATCACCTTTATAAGAAATAATGTTATGTTCCAAATTTCCTGAAATGTAGGCAATCATAATGCTCAGAATTTGATGTATCATATTTATATAGGAATTGATTTAATAAAAATTATACAAGGGGTGTGCGAGGAGATTAATATATAATTTACCACTTTAATAAAGTCTGACTCAACAGTGGAGTGGGATATCTAATCTGATCATTATAGAGAAATTGTAGAGAGCAATGTATTCACCTCATCTTATAGATCCTCTCTATCTGAAGAAGGCCAATAGACAGAATGTAATGATCCTTCAATATATTGAGTTATGCACCCTCAATTAAAGAAACCTTGGAGATATTATTCGTAGTTATTAATCATTAAACCATGAGTACCACCTTTAAACACACTTGGATCCTCCCCCTCTATACAAATAGCTTTTAACCATTAGTGAGAGACCATGCTTGAGCTAAGGAACAATTTACTTCATTATTAGAGAGTTAATAGATGCATTGAAGAATTACAACCTACTTTTTTGGATATGATTACAAAAAGGTGAATCCCTAATGATGATTCTTTTTTGAGCCTCCCATAAAACCTAACAACATGCCATATCAAGGTTCTGACTCCCCATATGTTTAGAGTATATAAGCCCTTGTTCTACTAACCATGCTAGAATAAGGCCACAAACTAAAAATAACCGTTGATTTGGATATTAGATAACCCCCAGGTAGCCCATAAAATACTCATACAGTAACTTTTGACAATAATACGATGAACTAATTCCAAAATAATATTGCAAAAATGTATATATTTTAGGGTAGGGGGTATAACATTGCACACTATGTTGGAATATGTAGGGATGTATTGGTTTTGTATCCTCCATAGAAGAATTTTAAATTTGGTTAGAAGTATTCCAACCCATATCTTTGGTCCCATATCATAATTTTATTATTTTATTATATTACCTTAAGGAGTCACAAACAATTAATTTTTCTAAATGTGGAGGGAGTGAGGACATATAGGTTCAGGATATCCTCAAGTTGAATGTTTCTATTGATATTATTATTTTTATCATTAATAATATATTAAATGAATTATTTACTATCAAAAATCATTCCTAAGGAAAATTTTATTGATTGGACAACCTGAGATGAATAGGGGAGATATAACCCAATTCTGTATCCATAGAGAAATATTATCCGTCCAAAAAATACACAAGGATTTTTAAAGGATAATGTTAATTGACTCTTGAAATTTTTTCTATTAAATAGATCTAGAAGATATGAGGATCCAAAAACTTGGATTATCCACAAATTTTATCTTGATGAACATTTCCTATAGAGTTATTACCACAATGGATTCCTTGATTAGCATAAATTTCATGCACCTAATGTTATATATCTTACACCTAATCCCAGTACCCCCTTTTAGAATTTACTAGGCCAGACGTTCCCAACTAGTCCAATGATGATATCCATTCGAGTTAGAGTCAAAAAATGAGACTATTGAAGGTTCCTTCAATGTTATTAATTAAAATCATGGAAACCATACAAAATAAGAGTAAATTTATAGGGATAGTGGAGGGAATTCTATTTTCGAGAATGATTCTTCCACTAATGGATATGTAGTGGTTATAGTGGTGATCATGTGGACAACACCCTCAATGTGTTGAATTTGGACTCTCCTATTAGATTGGGGGTCAAACAATATTCAATCAAAAAGTACCTACTATGTTCCCCGATACCCTCTATGATAATATTTGATACTCTTGTTATAAATATATTATATTTTAATGAACTAATATTTCCCATGTTAATATACCTTCCACCTCTATTGTTATAACAACTTAGGATGAACATAATATATTTAATAGAATTACAAATACCATTAATGGAGAAAATTATATCATCCCAAAATATAATATATACTATAAAAACTATTACAAACACTATAGGGATGGATTATATAATTCATGATACCCACATTAAAATTTATCTAAGTTAATCCTCAGTAATCACTAAAAGAATCAGATAGAATAGATCTGTTTATAGATGACCTATAATGGATTTTAAGAACCCAAATCTCTATGAAATTAGGAATTCCTAAACCATGGAGAAGATAATCACAGAATTTAAATGTCAAAAACCCATTCAGAAAATCCACGACTCTTAAGGGACTTGAAGAAAAATTCACATTACATTCTATAGAAATACTTCTATATCTATACATTGATAATATTATTTATACCCCCACCCTTCTATAGTTATCGAAAATAATCACTTTGGATATCATAATATCTTCTTGGATACCATTATAATTAATAAAATAATTTTTTGCATCCAAACCCTAAGGAAAAAAATGATATGACATTGTTTTGTTCAATATTGTGGTAATAATATTCTATAGAAAATTGAAAATTGTGATGGGTGAAAATGTGATAAAAACAATTTAGATGGTTAAACAGTTGAATAAGTAAACTAATGGTGGAAGTGGTGACTCTGAAGAGATGGACACCTTGTATGTACTCATGGACTGCTTCTATGATGCCCCTTTTCATGATATATGAGTCTATGGAGTAAAAATATCATAGGAAGTCATATGGTCTGATAGCACTATCGAGGATAATATTTGAAATGGATGAATTTATTTCCTCCTCCTAAATAATACACTTCACGTAATTATTGAGATTATTTTTAACACTTCTATAGATGTTATAAAAAATGGGTCACTCACATACTCCCTTACAGTCCCACTTCTTTCTATTTGACTAGGACCAATTGGAAAATCATGAAAAAGATTTACACCATCATGGGAACAATGATTCTACATTCACTAGTGTGAGACCCATCTAAAAGAAATATGTTGCTCTTCCTTGTAAAAAACTTATCTTTAATTCATTCCTCAAAATATTTTGTATTGTAGTCTCCTTTATTACTCCTTTTGATACTAGATTTAAATATTGTGAAATTTTTATCTATATCTTGTTCCTCCACTATTTATTACCGCATATAAGACCATGTATATAATGTTTCATCATTATATTGATTTTTTATCATGTTATATAGTTAGATTAATTAATATTTACTGATTTTAAAACTCTTATTTTGAAATTTTTTATCATTCCTCCCAATTATGATATCAATTTTCAGCCTCATTATATAACTTTGTAAATCACCAAATTCGTCACTTGAATGGTGACGAAGGCTAGGAAGCACAAAGAAACTCACATAATATATATTTATATATATATATCCAAGAATTAGTGAAAAATCATTCATGATATATTATAATAGATATATGGGTCCAAATAATCAAGTTCTCATGATTGGATTATTCGCTATCCAATTGCTTGACAGAGGAGAAAATAAATTTAGAGATGTTGATATAGTTTCCTAATATTTTGTTCAACATCCTCCATATCCTACAAATTATACTTTTACGGTTACACCATGTACATTTTCAACCAGTAAACCGAATATTAAGATGATTATTTCGAGAAATAATGGATTGAAAATAATCTATATTGTTGGTGGTGTGAATACCCCCTTCCCTCTTGCGTGCTTGATGGAGGATGGAATTGAAGTCTCTACATAAAACCCATGTGTCTATAATAGATAATTTATTATGAAATGATTTCCCATAATCCCCTTCTCCTAGCTTACCCACATTTGGAATACACGATTGATAATAAAACTGGGGTGCTTTCCTATAATTCCATGATAGTGATGTCTGGGGGTGAAGTGTTAACGATATCATCCTATACATGGTTATCTAATAATATCCATATGTTTTTATTGATTTTGTTACCATTAATGTTGTTTTGATACTTTAGAACTTTATAAATATCACCATTAGAGTGGTCATTGATATTTGGGTCAAACACTCCAAGCAAGGAATCTTTATAGCTTCAAATAACCATATAAAGATATGAATGGTTGGATAGATAACCAATAAACCATTAATTAAAAATCATAGACGAGGTCATTGGGAAGTGAAAATATTTTATTGAAATACTGAGATTCCTCGTAAATTGGAGGCTGAAGAGTCCATGTTATTCATATTAATTTAGTGAGTCACTAAATTATTGTGATGGTGAGTGCATAAAATATTCGTATGAGTTCTTCTAATTAGAGGGGAAAAGTACACATCCTTGATCGTGTCACCACGAAACTAAATCATATTAAGAGAATAATGATTGTAAATCAGTAGATAATGTGTATTACCCTTGGATGGTGATCTAAAATGGTCATCATTGGCTCATAGAAAAGTAGATGAACAATTCTCAGCATCTACATTGATCAGGGGAATTAATCTAACTCTATATTCATCCATACCAAACTATATTGGTGATAGAACATAACTAGAAGGATTTTCTATATATGTGAGAGAACTAGCCATTGATATAACTTGGCCATTAGTAGGGTCCAAGTGCATGGAATAATCTTGAGGTCTATTTAGTCTATTTTTAACAAATATATTAGGCTAGAAATCATCTTATAGTGGTTCCATGACCTCTATTGACAACCACATTCTTAAGATGTATCCAAATATGACCCCAGGGATTTCATATCACGATTTTACTCATCGTTAACACCTTTCCAAGGCCCATATAATCCCATTAATAAATTTAAAAATGAAATAGGTGATAATAAAAGGGTTTTAAATAGGGAGGGAGCCTTCTAATTTCTTTACGAGATTGTTGGATTAGCACCTACAATCGAAGTACAAGATCCATGTATCCAACACAATATATTTATACATCCCTTCCTGTAATAGTGTGATTAGAATCCATGAGTGGACATAAAAAATCCATTTCAAGTCATAAATATCATTAAACATTTGAAGGAGTATCCTATTTGTGAGGGGTGAAGCTAGGTCAACCTCGACACAGATATAAGTAACTTTTTTTACAAGGGTTACAAATATTCCTAGTTGGGAAATATATCTTAGGAAGAACTTAAATAATCTTCTCTTTGAATTATTTTTAAGTGAATGAATATTAGAATATCCATGTCTCAAGTCCAAGATCTAAGACTGTCCATAAAAATCACTAAGATAAAAAAATCCTAGAAAACAAATATTTTAATCAGTAATAGAAACATTTCTTTTTTTATTTTATTAAAATATAATCCTGATTTTCAGTATAAATACAATATAAATAAATGTTAAAATTAACATAATAATCATAATTATATAACTAGATAATCCTATTCAGATTAAATTTTAATACCTCATCAAATAAGACATTTTAAGTAGGTTAAAATGTTGAAACAAAATCTTTTTTGGGACCAGTGATTTTGTATTTGGAATTTCATAGAAATTTATCAAGTCATCCAAGGACATAAGCTACCATTTCAAAACTAGAGTATTAACCACTCATATTTTTTACGATCCACTATTAATCTAAAATTTTATTTTTCCAGCTCTCTATAATCATTTAACAATAAAAAATAAAAATCAATAATTTTATTGTAAACAAATGTAAATTTATGAAGAAAATATTATATTATGTATCTTATAAACCCAAAATTTTCTTAAAATTATATCATATGAAAATTTTATGTAACACCAGAGATTTTATGAGAAATATTTTGATTTTATGTATTATTTTATACACAACATCAAAGGAATATTTCCCTATACACAACAATGTCTTGGGTTGCATTGCACACAAGAGAAACCTTCCTCGATAGATTGCGTTGTACGCAATACCAAGTTTCACTAAACAATGACATGTTATTAAAATATTATTAAAACATCCCATTATGAATAGTACTACCAAATATTTGAAATATTATAAATTTTATCTATCAAAATGGACTTTTTTTTTGGATTCGGAATATCGAAATTAGCCCAGGGTGAATTTTTTGTATTTTTTTGAAAACCTTCAATTTTTGATGAATAGTGAAAACACTGTGTTATAGTTTGAAACAGAATTTTTATTTAAAGAATTATTTTATTTAAATTTATTTTAGGTCAAAATAGATACATAATACCTATATAAGTTTAATGTAATTCATTGGAGTCATTTTATAATAATATAGATATATAATAATTTTATAGAACTTTTTTACCATCTTTTACCCACCTCATAAGAGCATTTGTAATTGTATATAAAACATAAATTTACCGCTTATGTGAGTTGAATTTCAAAAATCCGAGAGACATGGTTAATATCAAAGAGTAAAATGTGGTTCAATAAGATAAAAATAATATTTGGTGAATACAATCTTCTTACTTTTATTTACCACGGTTAAAAGTAAATAGAGTAATTAAGGGTAAAAATGATATTATTATTACCGTAAAACATGTCCAAATTCTTTTGTATAAGTGTAATTAGAGAAATAAAAACCATAGGGATAAAATATTACCCTCTAGGTCCACATGTATTAGATTAGGAGATTTATTATTTTTTTATTTAAAGAAGAGTTAAAAGAGATAAAATCAATGTTTAATAAATAAAACATTTTTAATATAGGGTTATACATAAGATAAATTCGACTATAAATATTGATTAGAAAGAAAAAAATATTTCCTACATAATGGTATTGTATTTATAATTTTTATACATTAAATAAGTAAATTTATAAATGACACAATGATGATGCAGTAATTACCTTATTAATGAAATATTAACATAATTGATATTATAAATACCCAAATAAAAGAAATTTGAGCCTTTTTATGGTTTAAAGTATTTTATATGTTAATATAACATGTTAGTATTGATCTAATTAACTTATTTCGAACTAATCATGCTGTTATGAGTTTCACAAAAATCAATTACCAAATAGTGTCAAAATTGACATAAAATAGTTTCTAAAAAATATTATTTTATTAATTGTTATTTTATTCCAAAAACCTAAGGGTTGAAAATATTAATTAGATATGGTTATATATATTAATGATGCACCACTTGGGGTTCTTTTGACCTGTTATAGTATGTTTATTAACCATATATTTTATGAAAACAAGAAGACACGTTAAAAGTTAAATCATTTAACATTGAGTTAAATCTAAATGATAAGGTTAAAATAAAAAACTAAACTTTTTTAAAACCTATTGGTTGGGAGTATTTCGACCCGTCCCCACTTTAACTTCGAAATAAATCAATTTGGAGCTATAATAAACCAAATATGACTTTATTAGAAAATAATATTTTAAGTTTTTTCAAAGGTGCCCCTCTCCTCCCATATAAAAGGGACCCTCCTCCCTCTCCTCTTTACACAACTTTGAGCCTTCAAGCTCAGCCGAAAACATCCCATATTCCTTCTAAAATTCCCTATAAACATACTAGAAGTCCCAGTATTCTTAAAATACTAATTTTAGTGCCCTAAGAGAAGGTTTCAAAGAGGCATGTCAAAGAAGAGGTAATATCTGTTACCGATTCTTTCAAATTTATTTCGACTTCTACTTCCGCTTATATAGTTGTTTCTTTATGATATAATAACATAATTATCACTCATATACTGAAATTTTATTATAAATATTAAACAACACTATCTCACCTTCTATCCATCCTACAGAAAACAAAATCACCGCGCGTGCGTACGTACGAAATACTCTCTCCACGTTGCGGTGTAATCTGTTTTCCACCACCACCTTACATGTATGGTTATAATGGTATAAATAATAACAATATATTATTATAATAAATTTATATTGTTTCTGAAATAGAATACATACACATAAATATAATTCCACGATCATGGTAACGATATCATCACTCGTGCTTACGTACAACCTACCGTCTCCACAATGTGATGTGACTCGATCTACATGATCTTCATTGAATAATGATTTCCTAAATGAATTTAATAAATAAATATGATATATATTACACTAATACCATTCTGGTAATGAGGTATCTACAACCTAAAAATAATAATAAGAATTTATTCGACAAAACATGCATCAAAACATAAAGTAATGGACACCCGAATAACAATTAGCAATGAAATATTACTAATAAGAAGATACGAATATGACCATATGTGATATCATAAAAATAAATATGATTATTTAATAATTCAATAACATTATTTAAATCAATATACAAGTGGTTTGGATATGTACTAAGTAAATCAGACCTAAGGTATGGAAAAATCTCGAATATCATTTTTATTCGAGATTGTTTATACTTCCGAATTTACTAGGGAATATTTATCATTCACATCCATGTTTCCTCAATATTTAATATTATTGCTATCTTACTATAGTTTTTTGAAACCAATTTTACCCATTGGTGAGTTTTTAATAAAAGATATGAAAGGATGTTTTTTAGTTTTTAGTAAGAGGTGCTTTTTGACTTTTCCGGCCAAAGTATGAGAAGAATGTTTTTTAAACTTATATGACATGAATGGATTTTTATGATTTGATAGAACATTATTTAAATGATGAAACCTTTAAAAGTTTTAAAGTTTATTTTTAATCAACTTCTTTTACTTTAAAATTTTATGACATGTTAGGAAAGGAAAATGTTTTTGAAGTAGAAAGGATATTTTTTTCAAGAATGGAGTTCAAGTGTTTTATCAAAATTATTTTCCATATAAGATAAATAGGGTTATGTTTCTATCCATAGTATTAAATTTATTTTTATTATATTATGATGTAATTAGTTTTATTATGTCCTTTTATCTTATATGTATTATGTTATGACTACATGATGTTTAAGAATCCCATTTTTATTACATGGGTTATGCTATGATTTATGATTTTGTGGCACACATAAGAATGGTTTCATTTTGAGATGTGTTGGACCAATATATCCCTCTAATTCATTGGGTAAAGATTTATATCTCATGATATAAACATGGCTGGAACGACAAGTTAATCTTGTTCAGTGATACAGGACTGGAACGAGGAGTGAACTTGGTTCTGTAATGGACTTTGTTCACTATGATGGTCTTGGAAATGACCCTTGACTAATATGAAATGATTTTCTATGATTATATCTATATGACAAAAAGTATCATGTTTTATGATATGATTATTGGGATTACATTTCACTTCTATGATTTATCCCATGTTAGTAAATTATGATCTCTTTTGCAGGTTGAGGTTTTCAAATTTTTTTGTTCTTATGAATATGATATGATTGATATTTCTTTTGATTACCCTTACTGAGCATTTGAGCTCACCCTTTTGTGTGTTTTCTTTTTCCCAGGTCAATAAGAAGGGTATTAAGTAGGATATGACAAAAGGGACTGTAGATATGATGAAATAAATGGGAGACAATGTAGATGATTTATGAACCATTTATATATGTTTAACAGTTTTAAAATACACAATACCGATATGGTCCTATAATGGTTTTGTTATATGTTGCAATAAGTATGCTTCAATTCTGAATTAATAACCATGTATGTAATGTATGAGTCATTACAGTTGGTATCAGAGGAAAGGTATAGTCAACCTTTTGAAACTAGGATGTGAAAGACTTAGTAAGAGCTCTAAGGATATGTCTAAACATAGAACACAATATTAGTGTTTTAGAAATGGCCATGAGTAAACTATGATAAGAACTAAACTGTGAAATTTTAATTCTGATTATGTTGTTTTCTTATTATAATTAGTGTTTCTCGTACTATTCTTCTTAGTTTTAGTCAATGTCTAGAACCTGAAGGAACCGTGTTAATGTAGAATGCAATGGGAAATGCAATGATTGTCCTCCTGAGCAACCAAACATTATGGGGGATGGAATGAAAAATCTTGTATCCATGATCACACAACATTATCATGATATTAATCATGCAGGACGTCCAAACAAGTAATGGAAGGAGCAAAATTCTGTTGAATCCTTCATGACGTAGCATCCACCCTCATTCAGTGGGTCTACTGATCCATTAGTGGATGAATAGTGGATCAGTACCACTAAAAAGATATTTTCAATTCTACAATGTTCTGAACATGATAACGTCATCTTAGCAGTTATCATATGGAAGGTGAAGTTGATCAATGGTGGAATCTTATTAAGAATATGAGGCAAAGAGGTGAAATTGAGTCCATGTAATGGGATGAGTTCAAGAACTTATTTTTAAATAAGTACTTCCCTCGTATTATTCGAACAAAGATGGATAAGGAGTTTCTTGAACTGAAGCAATAAGATGATGAACTTGTTGGTACCTACGAAGCAAATTTACAAGACTTGCAAGGTATGCTTCAGGAATTATTATCCAACCTGAGAGTAAAATCAATTGATTATTTAGTGGCTAAAAACCAATTCATCAAAGGGTGTTATCCATATGGGACTTCAATAGCTATGAGGAAATTGTTCGATGTGCTATCAAGTTTGAGATGGAGATTGGAGTAACCCATAAATCATATGGGTTTGATAAGAAGTGGAAATTTTAATTCAAAGGAAAATATAAAGACCACACTGAAAATAATATGAGTTTTCCCTTATGCTCAAAGTGTGGAACGAAACATAGAGGGAATTGTCTAAAGGGACCAATAAATGTTTTAAGTGTGAAAATGAAGGTCATTGGGTTGTTGAACGTCGAAATAAGTAGAAGAAGATGTCTAATGATGTGATCAAAGAAATGGATACACAGAATGCACCTCCTACACTTCAATGTTTCAAGTGCAAGTAAATGGGGCAATATGCCAATAAATTCCATAATACAAGGGTTGTTGATGATGATCGACGTCAACAAACTCTTAAGGCCAAAGGCAAAGAAAAGTCACATGAAATTTCTATCAGTGATGTGGAGTATGATAACGAAGTGCTGAAAGGTACACATACCATCCACACTAAAGTAGAAATTTTTTAATTTGATTCGGGATCCACCCACTCTATTATTTCTGATGAATATTCTAAGGGTATCGCCATATTACCTCAGTAGTTAGATATTGAGTTAGCTGTGACAACCCCTAATGGCACAAAAGTCGCATCGAAAGATTCAATTCTTCTCCGATTGTAGTTTGTGGGAAAGTGCTTCCTATAAATCTTGTGATCCATACTATGATGGAATTTTACGTGATTCTTGTCATGGATTTCCTTTCCCTATATAATGCTCATATCAATTTCCATATAAGTGAAGTCACATTTCATATTCCAGATCAATCTATGACCATCTATCGATGTAAGGGTGAACATAACCTTCCAGTGGAAATTTATTCTACATTATGGGTCTTTATTCCACTAAATGTAGGTTATTTATCTCAAATGTTTGGAGAGAAACACACAATTATGAATATTCCCATTCTACATGAGTTTTATGATGTCATTCTAGAGTAATTTTTTGGTCTTCCACCAAATCGTGATGTTGAGTTTTCAATAGAACTTGTACCGGGTGCTTTACCTATTTCAAAGACACCTTATAGAATGGACCCAATTGAGTTTCAAGAATTGAAGAAGAAACACCAAGAGAATCTTGATAAGGGATTCAAACACCCTAGTGCATCACTTTGGGAGCACTTGTTCTATTTGTTAAGAAGAAAGATGGATCAATGAGGCTCTTCATTGATTATCGAAAACTTAAGAAGATCACTATCAAGAAAAAATATCCTCTCCCATGCATTGATAACTTATTTGGCCAACTACGCAGAGCTCAACAATTTTCCAAGAATGATCTTCATTCAGGGTATCATCAATTAAGGGTCAAAAGGGTGGATATACCAAAGACGGATTTCCATTCATGGTATGGACACTATGTATTTATAGTGATGCCATTTGGTCTTACTAATTCCCCTTCTATCTTTATGGATCTAATGATTAGAGTCTTTAGAGAGTATCATGATCAGTTTGTGGTAGTCTTTATAGACGATATTCATGTCTATTCAAAGAGAAAGAAAGAAAATGAATATCACTTGAGAATTATATTGAAGACCCTAAGAAAGGAGATGATTTATTCCAAATTTACCATGTGTGAATTTTGGCTTAAAAAAGATGCATTTTTTGGTCCCATAATCTCAAAAGAAGTGATATCTGTGGATCTAGAAAAAAATGGATGTTATAGAAAGATGGCCGAGACCAAAAATAGTAACTGCGATCCGAACATTTCATCGTTTAGCTTGGTACTATCGACGTTTTGTGAGATATTTTTCAAGATTATCTAACCCAGTCACCAAATTGACTCAGAAAGGAGATAAATTTTTTTGGACAGAGGAATGTGAAGAGAATTTCAAGGAGTTAGAAAGAGGATTATCCAGTGCACCTGTGCTCACACTGCCTTATAGTGGAGAATGGTTAGTGATCTATAATGATGCATCAAAGAAGGGGATGGGGTGTGTTCTCCTGAAAAATGATATGGTGATAGCTTATTCCTCATGACAGTTGAAAATCCATGAGCAAAATTACCAAACTCATGATTTGGAGTTAGCTACGGTAATCTTTGCATTAAATATTTGGAGGCATTAACATTATGGTGAAAGGTGTGATATTTATAATGATAAAAAAATTATAAAGTATATTTCCACACAAAAGAAGATGAATATGCACCAAATAAGATGGTTGGAGTTGATTAAGGACTACAACTGTTCAATTCATTATCACCCTTGGAAAACAAACAAGGTGGTAGATGAATTAAGTCGACAAGACTTTGCAAGCCTATCCATGATGAATATCACAAAAGTTACAATATTTATTGATTTACAAAGGATGGATCTTGGAATTATAATGGATGAGGAAAAATGTTATCTTTATCAAATTAATGTTCAACCATATATACATGTGAAGATTAAAGAGGCACATAATGAAGATGTATAGTTACAAAAGAAGGTGAGAAATTTTCATGAATTCAACCTTGATTGTGATGGGATAATATGGTTTAGGAATTGGTTTTGTGTTCCTACCATCCCAGAATTAAAGAAGGAGCGGTTGGATGAGGATCATAGTTCTTCATTATCTATTCATCCTGGATTGATGAATATGTATATGGAACTAAAAGAGAACTTCTGGTGGGATGGTATGAAAAGAGATATTGCTGAATATGTCTCTCAATTAATGGTTTGATAGTAAGTTAATGATGAGAGACAGAAGTCTAAGGTGTTGTTACAACCATTACCCATACCCGAATGGAAATGGGAAAACATCACTACAGAAATTGTCACGGGAGTTCCTACAACATCAAAAGGTAATAATGCTATCTGGGTCATTGTTGATTGTATTATGAAGTCGACACAGATTTTGCTATTCGATAGGATTTCTCTCTTGATCAGATTTCCATGATATATGTAAAGGAAGTGGTAAGATTTCACGGAGTACCAATTTACATTATATATGATTGGGATATGAGGTTTTCTTCAAAGTTTTGGTGAAATCTTCAGCATACTCTACATAAAGAGTTGAGTTTCAGCACCACTTGTCACCCTCAGACAGAAGGTCAGTCTGAGAGGAAAATTAAAACTCTAGAAGACATGTAGAGAGATTTACCTATGGATTTCATAGTTGGTTGGGATGAACACCTACCCTTGGTGGAATTTTCTTATAATAATAGCTTTCATTCCAGTATTCAGATGGCTCCTTATAAAGCTCTCTATGGAATGAAATGAAGGACTCCAACTTGTTGGGATGATGTTAGGGAAAGAAAGCTATTAGGACCAGATCTTGTTGATGAGATGGTAGAACAGGTCAGATCTATTCAACAACATATAAGAGTATCTTAGACTCGAAAAAAAAGTAATTCCGACAACCGAAGAATATTCCTGGAGTTTGAAGTGGGTGATAATGTTTTTTTACGAATATCTTCTTGGAAGAGAGTAATGAGATTTGAAAAGAAGGGAAAGCTGATCCCTCGGTATATTGGTCATTTTGAAATATTGGATCGTGTTGGGAAGGTAGCGTACCGATTGGAGCTTCCACTGAATCTCTCTCAAGTTCATGATATGTTACATGTATCTCTTTTGGGAGAGTACATACCTGATCCATCACATGTACTAAGCTCATAATTTTTACAGTTGGGGCAAGATCATTCTTATGAAGAACCGCTGATAGAGATTCTATATCATAAGAAAAAATTCTTATGGAACAAGACCACTCACTTGGTCAATGTTTAATGAGGGAACCACCAATTATAAGAAGCTACATGGGTTCTTGAGGATCTGATGAGGGATAGGTATCCTAGTTTGTTTGTTAAAAAGTGACAAATTTCAAGGGAGAAATTTATTTTAAGGGGGGAAGAATGTAACACCAGAGATTTTATGATAAATATTTTGTTTTTATGTATTATGCTATATGCTACACCAAAGGAATCTTTCACTATACACAACACTGTCTTGGCTTGCATTGCACGCAAGAGCAACATTCCTCGATATCTTGCGTTGTACGCAATACCGAGTTTCACTAAACAATGATATGTTATGAAAATATTTTTTAAAACTAGTCATTATGAATAGTAATACCCACTCTTTGAAATTTTATAAATTTTATCTTTCAAAATGGACTTCATTTTTGGATTCAGAATATTGAAATTATCCTAGGTTGAATTTTTTGTATTTTTCTGAAAACCATCAATTTCTTTTGAATAGTGAAAACAATGAGTTAATGTTTAAAACAATATTTTTATTTAAATAATTATTTTATTTAAATTTAATTTAGTTCAAAATAGATACACAATACCTATATAATTTCAATTTAATTTATAGGAGTCATTTTATAATAATACAGATATATAAAAATTTTATTGAATATTTTCACCGTCTTTAACCCACCTCCAAGGAGCATTTGTAATTTGACATAAAAATTAATTTTACAGCTTTTGTGTTTTGAATTTAAAAAATACGAGAGACACAGTTAATATCAAGGAGTAAAACGTGGTTCAATATAATAAAAATAATTTTTGGTGAATAGTAACGTTTTACTTTTATTTACCACGGTTAGAAGTAAATAGGGTAATTAAGGGTAAAAATGATATTATTATTACCCTAAAACTTGTCTTAATATTATTTTATAAGTGTAATTAGACAAAAAACAACCTTAGGGATAAAATATTACCCTTTAGGTCCACATGGATTAGATTAGGACATATATTATTATTTTATTTAAAGAAGAGTTAAAAGAGTTAAAATCAAAGTATAATAACTAAATCATTTTTAATATAGGGTTATACATAAGAAATATTTTACTATAAATATTAATTAGAAATATAAGAAGATTTCATACATAATGGTATTTTATTTAAAAATTTTATACATTAAATAAGTTATTTTATTTATGACACAATGATGTTGCAGTAATTACCATATTAATCAAATATTAATATAATTGATATTATAAATATCCAAATAAATGTAATCTGGGACTTTTTATGAATTAAACTAATTTTATATGTTAATATGACATGTTAGTATTTATTTAATTAAATTTTGTATAACTAATAATGTTGTTATGAGTTTCAAAAAAATCAATTACCAAAGTGTCAAAATTGACATAAATTAGTTTTTAAAACAAATATTATATTATTAAATGTTATTTAATTCCACAAAAAATCTATGGTTCGGAAAAATGACATAGATAAGGTTATATATATTAATTATGAACCACTTAGGGTTCTTGATTCTTGTTATAGTGAGTTTATTAACCATATAGTGTAGGAAAACAAGAAGACACGATAAAAATTAAATTATTGAACATAGAGTTAAATATAAATGATAAGGTGAAAATAGTAATGTAAACTTTACTAAAACAAATTTTATGAGATGATTTCGACCCATCCCCATGTTACCTTCTAAATAAATCAATTTGGAGCTATTATAAACTGAATATGACTTTATTATAAAATAATATTTTATGTTTTTTCTAAGGTGCCCCTCTCCTCCCTTATAAAAGGGCACCTCCTCCCTCTCCTCTTTACACAACATTGAGCCTTCATGCTCAGAAAAACCCTGCTCATTTCCCTTCTCAACATCCTTAGAAACATACTAGAGGTCCTGGTATTCTTCAATGTCCAATTTTAGTTCCCTAAGAGGAGGTTTCAAATAGTCGTGTCGAAGAAGAGGTAATATCCGTTACCGATTCTTTCAAATTTATTTCTTCTTCTACTTCCTATTATTTTGTTGTGTCATTATAAAGTAATAAAATCAGTATCCATAAAATTTTGATATGTTATTATACATATTAAACAACCCTATTTCACATTCTATCCATACTACAAAAAAATAAATCACCGCGCGTGCATACGTACGGAATACCATCTCCACACCGTGGTGTAATCTATTTTCCACTACCACCTTACTTGGATTGGTATAATGGTGTAAATAATAACTTTATATGATTATCATAAGGTAATATTTATTCTTAAATACTATACATACACTTCAATACAATTCTACGATCATGGGAATGATATCATTGCTCATGCGTACGTACGACCTACCGTCTCCACGATGTGATGCGACTCGTTCTACATGATATTCATTGAATAATGATTTTATAAATGAACATGATGAATAAATATGATATATATTTCACTAATACCATTATATAAATGATTTATCTATAACCTTATAATAATAATAATAATTTATTCGATAAAACATGCATAAGAACATAAAGCAACGAACACTCGAATAACAAGTAGCAATGAAATATTACAAATAAGAAGATAATAATATGACCATATATAATGTCATAATAATGAATATGATTATTTAATAAGTCAATTAAATTATTTAAATCATTATACAGGAGGATTGGATATGTACGAAGAAAATTGGATCTAAGGTAAGTGAAAATGTTGCAATCTCATTTTTATCCGAGATTGTTTATAAATCAAAATTTACTAGTGAATATTTATCATCCACATACATGTTTCCACAATATGTAATATTTATTCTATACTCCTCTAATATTTTAAATCCAATTTTACCCAATGGTGTGTTTTTAGTAAAAGATATGAAAGGAATATTTTGTTGCTTTTAATACGAGATACTTTTTGACTTTTCTGGCCAAGTATGAGAATAATGTTTTTAAACTTATACGGCATGAATGTATTTTTATGAATCATTGATCATCATTTACATGAAGATTCCTTTAAATGTTTTCATGTTTATTTTTAATCAACTTATTTTACATTAAAATTTTATGACATGTTAAAAATGGAAAAATGTTTTTGAAGTAGAAAGGATATTTTCCTCAAGAATGGAGTTCAAGTGTTTTATCAAAATTATTTTACATATAAGATAATATAGGGTTATGTTACTATCTTTATTTTTTCATTTATTTGATTATGTTATGATGGAATTAATTTTATGATGTCCTTTTATCTTATATGGATTATGTTATGAT
The DNA here is from genome assembly GCA_963277665.1 of Viscum album. Classification (NCBI taxonomy): domain Eukaryota; kingdom Viridiplantae; phylum Streptophyta; class Magnoliopsida; order Santalales; family Viscaceae; genus Viscum; species Viscum album. The sequence continues at coordinate 740,771,457 of OY728134.1, read as the reverse complement.
AGAATGATGTTTAAGAATACCATTTTTATTACATGGGTTATGCTATGATTTATGATTTTGTAACACACATAATAATGGTTTCATTATGACATGGGTGGGACCTATATATCTCTCCAATGAATTGGGTAAAGATTTATATCTCATGAGATAGACATTGCTGGAATGTCATGTTAATCTGATTCAGTGATACATGACTAGAACGAGGAGTGAACTCGATTCAGTAATGGACCTAGTCCGCTATGTTGGTCTTGGAAATGAGACTTGACTTATATGAAACGATTTTCTTTGATTACTTGTGTATTCCACAAAGTTTCTGGTTTTTTGTTATGATATTTGGGATTACATTTCACTACTATGATTTATCACATGTTATGATATTATGATATCTTTTGTAGGTTAAGATTCTCAAAATGTTATGTTCTTATGAATATGATATGATTGATATTTATTTAGTTTACCCTTACTGATCATTGGATCTCACCCTTTTGTATGTTTTCTTTTCCCCAGGTCAGGAAGAATGGTATTAAGTAGGATATGCCAAAAGGGACTCTAGATATGATGAAATAAATGGGAGACAATGTAGATGATTTATGAACCAGTTGTTTATGTTTACAAGTTTCTAAAGACCCTATACTTATACGGTCCTATCATGGTTTTGTTATATATTGTAATAAGTATGTTTCAATTATTAAGTAATAACCATGTATGTAAAGTATGGGTCGTTATATTTTCACTCCATTAAAATAATCCTTTCATAATGTCATATAAATGAGAGTTATTTGAACAATAGTTTGAGTCATGACCTATAGTCCCATATGATTTATAGTCTAGATAACTATGTCTTGAAATATAATTAGAATAATGTACAATTTTATTTACATAATAATTCATTTGTTTTACTTTATTATAACCTAATTAATTCATTTATTTTAGTGATTTTTATAACTTTCTATTTTTTCATGGTATATATTTCGTTACTGAATCTCTCTAGTTCATGTTTTTTAATTGTGTTGGGTTTTGAAAGATCTAACCACACATTCTGAACACATTGTGATCAATGAAAACCTTGATCCATGATAAACCATGGTAAATAATGAAATCATGCACACAGTAAAATGAAATAAACTATATACCTTTCACAAAAATGTGGCCATTTCATCTTTCTTCAACTTGCAAGATTTATAGAAATGACATGCTTTTATTGTGAATGACAAACATAATTTGGAGGTATCCATGGGGTATTACAAATCACACATTATACAAGATGTATCATCTTGTTAGTTGTAGAATTTTGGTACCATATGAAGGGATGGGATAAAAAAAGAGATCTAGGTTCTAGGGAGTTATCTATAAGAAATACCCAAGTGATCTATATCCATCACCTGGTAGTACGATCCTTTATAAATATCCATATAAGATGATCTTTGAGTGCTCATGTATTTAATCATGTAATATTATGTATTAATAAATGCTTAATTGTTTTTTTATGCAATCCTTACCTAAATATGTCAAAACTCACACATGTTTCCTATTATAAAATTGTTCATTTATTGTAGCCAATATGTAAGAGA